>JAUBNY010000002.1:3905669-3919280 GCA_032275445.1 Crypturellus soui
TGTCCTTCCTTTGCCATCGGTGTTGTCCTGTGTCAGACTAACTTCTGCCTCCTAGAAGAGTGTGACCAAGGCATCAACGCACCTACACCTGGACCACGTGCAGGGCCTTGTTTCACTTAGCTCTTGTGAAGGAATTTGAGAACTTCCCAGGGGCTTGATTCTCTCTCCCGTTCTGAACCTGAAAGTGAGATGACAAAGGAAAAGTGACTGGGAGCCCTGAAAATATCTTCCTTGGTGACACATCTACCCTTTTGCGGGTGGAATCAGCAACAAAGAGAAAAAAAAGTTGTCTTCATGCCATATCTTAGTTCTGAAACTAGATGACCAAAAGCCAATAGGGGACATCCATAAGGTAACATGACCTTTAATAAATAGTTGGTCAGTAGTAGTGTGATGCCGAAATACCACTACTGAGATGCTTCAGTGAGAAGTGATTCTTTGAGACAAAGCTTCACAATTGCTTGTTTAGTTGAAGCAGTTTTTCTTTTTAAGGTTGAAAGGTTAGCAGTTTCCTACTGCTACTTCGTATTGAAGTACTCCTGCTGAGCTCGTGGTCGCTGTGGCCTGCAACTCTGCTGAGTTCTGTGACCATCATCTGTGTAGACTGTGGGGAGAAAAACAGGAGGCAGAAATACCAGGCTCTCGCCAGATCAGTACGCATATATATCCAAAAGGAAGATACAAGGAATACTTTTTTCCCTTGGATCTGGAAAGTAGAAGCTTTCCTTGGACTTATGGATGTGTACTGAAATTCCTCCTCCTAATTCAGCAGGTCTTTGTACTCTTCTTTATTATTATACTTTTCCCCCTTATGAATCTGGATCTCTTTGTTTTGAACTATGATTTTTTTGCCTGACATCAGCAATTGTCTTTATGGTAAATGTGAGGGACAGGGGAGGGGACCACTTTTATCTTGAAAAATTTTAATGAGGTATACATTTCTGTCAAACCTTAGTGGGAATAAAAACCTTCTTTGTAGAAGCCTCTGAGAAATTTATCCAACCGAGAGTTGTCGGATTTATGCATTTTTACTCATTTGCTGTCTGAAAAAAAACCTCAAGCCTGGCAGTCAGGTATACCCTGCAGGTGTGTGATACACCCCAGAGGACCATGAAGCCAGTGAATAGTCGTTTATAGATGATGCCAGCTGTGTTATTCATCATACAAAAGTACCTACTTTTTATGCTTTCAGAAACTCACCTAAAAGAAAGTAGTACAGAATTGAGTCATCTAACTTTAAAAAAAAATAATTATCAGAGCACCTTGTTAAGGCCCTGTTTTTCTTGCTTCGTAAGGGCTAGCTGGGAGTAGTTATTTATTTTGTTTTGACGTTTCTATGTGATGGTAGATTCTAAGTACTTAATTTCAGTGTAGAAGTGTTGATTCCTAAATGTTTTTTGAATTATTTTGAAGGCTTTTAGGTAAAGATGCAAAGGGAGCTCCTTTCTGCTGCGTGTTGTGTAATTACCTCTCATGGCCTCCGCCAGCCCCGTTGCCACGTGTGAGCCCTCCATGTCTAGGCCTGGCTCCCTCATCTCCCTGCACTCTTGTTACCACAACCGCTTTCTCCAGCGCAGGTGTGTGCACATCGGCGTCCCTCTTTTTGAGCAGTGTAGCAATGGAAACGCTGATTCTGAGCAGTCGGAGGAATGGTGATCTCTCCTCTGCATTTGCAATTCAAAGTACCATGCTTTAGGGATCTGGTTCACACTCTCCTTACACTGTGCATAGCTGTTTGCTTCATGGCCAAGATATCAGTGTCTTACCATGTTGCCCTTTGCATGATCATGTACACTATGACAAAGCTTAGGAGAGCCAGATCTACAGGGGAGAAATTCACAGCGATAAATTAAAACCCAAAACGGAGCCAGAGAAGTGGTGCACCACTCCTAAGAGGCCTGAGGGCACAGTATGTCCTCCGGGAGATCCGTGTATACCTCGGCGAGGTGTTCCGGTGTTGGAGCAGACGTGTGAGGATGAGGAGAGTGTAACTGCAATATTCTGAAACTGTCGGGTTTGAGGTCCCTGCAGTGGTCCTGTGGGGTTCCTCTGGTAAGGGCAGAGTTTTGTCCCTCATCAGCCCTCATTAGTTGCTGAATGCAGAGCTGCGACTTGCTCATCACTC
Source organism: Crypturellus soui (assembly GCA_032275445.1). Taxonomy (NCBI): domain Eukaryota; kingdom Metazoa; phylum Chordata; class Aves; order Tinamiformes; family Tinamidae; genus Crypturellus; species Crypturellus soui. Next base: position 3,907,795 of record JAUBNY010000002.1, read on the forward strand.
ATTTCATCAGTTTGATCACCACCACAAGGTTGAGACTGGTCTTTTCACTATTAAGGACAGCCCAAGCCAAATCTTAAGCTTTGCTGCATATTACACATGGGAGACACGGATGTTTTCAGGATTGAAGTTATATTGAACATGGACGCTTACAAAAATACTCATTTGCTATAACTCAGTTGTGCTGTGATGATCCATGCTTTGTATTATTGCAGCTTATTTCCCTGGAAAATTATATGATGATACCAAAGCATTATTTAGTGACCTGATGATGCGGAAACTGTGCAACTTAAACCTTAATTCTTACAGTTTAATGCTCTTTACCTAAGAAGAACTGTGTTTTCCATGCACTAAGGAATAATTTGAACTTACTGCGTAATGATTAACAAGACGTGCTATGATTTATGTGCTCAAACACCCAATTGGTTCCTTGTAAGTGGCTTTTTCAGAAAGCAGGTAGATTGCTGGAGTGTCTTCTATTTTCATTCAGTTTTGTTACTGTGATAAAAAATCTGTAACAAACACGAGGGGTGGGTGGGAAATGCCCTTTGTGCATTGTATGCATTCAGAGAGACCTGGACCATTTTCTAGAGTAGAGGAATAGTAATGAGGAAACATGGAACAGCTATTTCCCTATTTTTGTATGCCTGTAGTGTTCATGTTTCCACACCAAGAACCAAAAAAAAACTGTATATGAAGAGTAGTGTGATATGAAGTATATCAAAGCAGCTTCTCTTCTTCTATGTCCTTGGATATTTTGAAAGTTCTACACATTACTATCTGCTTCCTGGCATTGACTAGGGCTAGTCAAAGAATGCTGGCTTTGGTGCTATTTTTGCTCAGACAGTTTTGCCTTTAACACAAAAGAAAACACTCGCTTCACCGCTATATTGCCGTGTCCTCTGTGAACTGCCTCTTAAGTGTCTTTGTGGACTTTGGTTCTCTGTGCAGGACTTGCCTTCCTGAGAGGGCTGGCCGTCCCCGGGCCCTGCTGGAGGAGGAAACTCCAATGTGTGGCTCCTTTCCCAGTCTTGTCAGATTTGGGGCTTGGGGACCATGGCTATTTTGACAAGGAGGAGCATAAAACAGGACCAATGTGGAATATGGCACTTACTTTCTGTAGAAATGGTCAACTTTCCTTGGAGAAAAGGAATGTACTAGAGTCATGTCTGGTATTCGTGATGTCTCTGACTGCAGTGCAGCAACAAGCTTTCCCATCAAGAGACATAATTTTGCACTTGGGGGTATTTAATTTTAAGGCTGACATGGAATATATCATGTGGAATAATCAATGGGACAATTTGTCCGAGTATCGAGGTGTGTAAATGGTTTGAAGGCTTTTGGACCGAAGTCCTTCTGAATAGTATCCTATATCTTTCTTGGCATGACTTTAAGAATTCTTCAAGCAGGCAGAGTATTTGTTTTTCTCAGCTAACAGGAATCACTGGGGAAGAGATAAATTGATCAGAATGTGAGGAGTTTTTTAAACATAGTTATTTGAATTCACGTGAGATTGTATGTCTTTGTTTTTTGGAAGAACAAAATATTTAAGTGTGAAACTGTGGCAAAATGAGCAGATTGCAGATTATCTACAAAATAAAAAATAATTATTATTTTATATATATTTTGAAACATCTAAAACAAAATGTTTAGTCTTGCCAGAATGCAAAGGCAGCAGATTTACTTGTGGAAGGTTTTGTTTCTCAGAGTGCTGGTTCTGGCTGCTCTTGTGCCAATTAGCATCATCTGGTGTTGTTTAATGAATGAGCTATTACTCTGGGGCTCCTTTCAGCCAGCCGCAGAGCAGAAGCCGTGCCTTGCTGAGCGATCCATGTGAACTCAGACCTTTCCCAGTGGTCTCGGCGTGTTGTTTGGTTACCTTCTACCCTCAGCCCTGCACATCCCTGAGGTTTGCCTGGAAACCTGCCAGAAACCACGCAGCAGGAAGAGAACTCCACATCCTGAACATCTCCCATCTCCAGCTTCTATTAATATTTAGATCCTGCTGCTTGTGTTGAAAGGCTGCCTTGAGATTTATGGAATACGGTTTGACAACACCTCAGGAACCTGAAGTCTGTGTTTGTGAGTGTAAATAAAATGTGCAAATCCCCCGGCGTGCGGTGATGGAGCAGTAACTGGAGTGCTCCAAGACCAGGGTGTTGAGAGGGGCCCCCTTGCTCTGTAGGGTGGGGAGTTTCAACCTCACAGGGAAACAGTGTGGGATTCATTCGCTACAAAAACAACCAAAAAAGCCCATACAGGCATGAAGGTTACACAGGTTTTGGAAGCTGCTATCAAATACAAGCACTTTAACTTTGAGAGGTCTTATTGATCCCCATCTCCTAAATCTTTGCATTGCAGCAAAATAACCAGTCTAAGTCCGGTCGTTATATATATATATATATATATATATGTATATAAAACATATATATTATAACTGATACTTTTGACCTACAATTTACAAGAAAGAACAAAGATCAGCAGTTACTTGACACATCTGTGATGCAAAAAACTCTTTATCTATGAGAAGTTTTATTGGCTTTAAATTGCTGAGGCAACTGGGTAGTCCTTCTGAGAGTCAACTTATATTTGTAGTCCTTGGGCTTGAAAATCATTGTTTTTTTTTTTTTTATTTTCTTTTATCGTGCAATGCAAACAGAGGGGATGGAACTCACATCAAATTAACTTAACAGATATTTTTACGGCATCGTAAGGACTAGCAGTTTCTATTAATAATGATCAAACTAGAAGCAGTGAATAAGATCCTCTGGATATGAAGGATTTGTTTTTGTAAACTGAGGAGAAGTCCACTTGGGTCATATCCATAGTACCCTTTTGCCTTAAAAAGGCAAAACACCAAAGGTACCAAATTAGAAAATCTTATAATCCTTGTATTAGTTTCGCCCTTGAAGTAATCTGGTGCCCTTGGTTCCTCAGCTGTTGTTGGTTTCTGCATCAGCCTCAGCTGAAAGGGAGGGCAGAGTCCTGGTGTTGGATGGGCTGTGGGGAGCCCAGGCTGCTTGGGGGATCAGATTTTCAGAGCGACCTTTTATTCTCAGTGCTTTCAATATTGATTCTATCAATTTGGGTAGATCAGACTGTCATTTGAAAAATCTAGCATCTATTTAGTAATTTAAGCTTTGCACTTAGTATGGCACTCACTTGGCTGCCAAACCTGTATATAGACTGTGGCCTGTTCATTTTGCAGTCCAAGGTACATAGTTTCATATTGACCGTGCCATTTTCCTTCCTATTTTTTAGTTTTCTGTACTCCCCGCAAGGCAATACTTTTAGAAGAGCAAGTAAGAAACTTCTGGGTTTGTGTAGGGCTTCCTTCCAAAATAAAATGAATTTCTATCTTGTTGTAGGTTCTTATTTTAATAATTACTGCAATAAAACAGGGGAGTGCAGAACAGAAAAGAAGATTACCTTAGGATACATCCTGATATAGAAAAACTTGAGAGAGAAATCCATTTATTTTAGAATTTGGATGTTAATTTAACTGTACTCAATTCATATGTTTTCAAAGTAGAATAAATTTGACTGCTATAAAGGTAGCAAAATAGCACATTCAAAGAGGATCCATAATTCAGGTGGGGAAAAGCATGTAAGACCAACCATTAATAAATCTAAATATAATTGCACATAATTTTTCTAAGCTTACCTTAACTCTGCTGTTTTCCTGGACTGCCCTTTCTTGCATAATAATTAGCCCCAATCCCTATGCTTGAAAAAAGTGAATTATTTTTTAATAATAAGTTAATGGAGTCTCTGACATGATCAGACCATTGCATTTCATTTTTTTTTATTTCACTGGGTGTTCATAGAGAAAACTTCTATACTCTGTATACGTGACAGTGTATATTCTGTATACGTGACATACCAAGGAAGATTTCTTTCCTCTTCCTCCCACTTTCATCCTGAAAATATGGGACTTGTATCTGAAACTTCAATGTGGATGCACTTAAAGTTATGGAGCAAGAAAATGTTTTTGTCAGATTTCATTCAAGTATAAGCTTAAAAGGAAACAATGTGCAGCAAAACTAATGCTTGTTAGGAAGGATAAAAGGATAAATGAGGGACTAGGCCAAGTACATCAGGCATGGAAGGGGTGCTATGATGAAGCAGAGCTAGAAATTGAATCTGCCCTATTAACTTGTAAAAGAGCTGCAGATGCATGGTTTTTGCAGTGTGGTGAGGAATTAATATGTGAGTTTAAGAACTTTTGGAAAGTAACGGGCAAATAAGACAAATGACTCGTTTTAGATTATCTTGCACTTTTAGAACTGAAAACCTCCCTGGTTGACAGCCCAGGGGAATATCGATGCACCCAGAGGAGAATCTGTGCCAGTCTTAACTATGACAAAATCTTTGAAAAGAGACCTAGCAACAATATGAGCATTTTCAAAAAGCAGAACACCACTCTGGAGCCTTCGAAATGTTTCAAAGGACCTTCCCAGCGGGGCTGTGTGAGGAGCTGAAAGAGGTGATGTGAGTGCGGAAGTGGGAGCCAGCCTGGGCTCGCTCAGGGGGGCCCCGGGCTGCTTCCCTAGGCAGGTAGCTAACAGCAGCGCTGGGGCTTGGACCCCAGGAGAGGGAAACGGCTCCCGAGACGAGCTGAAGACCCTCCAAGGGCCAGGCCTGGGGTATGTGGCTGCTGGCGCTCTGGTCTCTCCCTAGCTGCCAACTAATGCAAGAGTTGACTGTGCCGGCAAAACGTGAAGTTAGGCGTTCCACGTGCATCTTGCGGACGAATCCCGTGTGGGAAGGCAACAGATCATGGTGCGACAGGAAGCAAAATCACCACTACACCCCAAATTCAGCCTTCAGCAATAGCTGTTTATTTCATACGTGAAACAAAAAAGCCATTATTCTGCTCGTTTTCATGTTCAGCACTGTTTTACGCGACCAATGCAGCGAGAATGGGCACGGCCAGTGGCTGAAATGGGGATTCGTGTGTCTTGTCATACTTAGGATCTTGTGGGCGGCTGACTGCCTGTGACACCTTTTAGCTAGAGCAAACATGCTCATAATACATACCGTGCTAATAAGATGTTAAACTGATTTTTTTAATTTGGCAAAAAATTGTTCGTAGGGAGAGAAGGGCCTTTCAACAGATGCAGGCATGAATTTTATGTATGTATATACTTTATAAATATGATGTGAACCCTTCACTTTTAAACTCCTGATGTAGACTTCCAGTGCTTGATCAGGAATTGGATCTTACTGGTTATTTTCAGTAACATATTACCTACCAGCTATCAGCAAGGACATGAACTTAAGTATAGAACAAAATCTAATACTGGGGGAGTAACTCCTTTCCTCTGCCTTCGATTTCTCTTTTTTCATTGCTATTCCTTTGGAGAAATGCTTTAACATGCTCTATTAAAATAGATCTCATTGATTTTTTTTTAATTTATTTTCTGTTTCATATCTATTGTGAATCCGAATACGTAGTGACAGCTACAAGCTCTTGACAGAATCAAATTAGGGCATCCCATACTTGATGGACCTATAAATAAAGAGTTCTACTTGCACCACACTTTCGATCAATGAACCTCCATTAAATAATGGGAGAAGAAAAGAAGGACTCATTTCTTCAGTTGTGGACTACTGGGTTGTCATAGGGATGGAGAAATGAAGCTGTGAGTTTGAAATCATTTTGTGTAAAGATAAATAAATTAAAACAACCTATTGTGCAAAGCTTTCATCGTAGGCTGCCCAAGGAGAGGTGAAAACAATGCACTGACATGCATTTTTTGTTGAATCATGAGTTTTACCCTTCTAACATACTTCACCTTTGCGAAGAAACTTACTTAATCTAATGTATGTAAAACTCAGTGAACAGTCAAGCATTTCTTCAAAGACAGCTAACAACTGTTTCTTAGCAGTGCTCTTGCTGGGTCTGCAAGCATCCATGAGTGAGTTAATTCTCTTGATAGACAATATTGCTCTCTATTCAAGGAAAAAAAAAAGAGCAAATTGTTCATGGCGTTTATTGCTCAAACTTCATTTAAACATGGATTTAAACGTTAAAGTGTGTGCGCAGCTAGGTATATTGAAATTGTGCTTCTTCCTGCATGCCCATATTCTCCAAATGGAAGAGTTTTTCTCAGATAGCTGGAAGAGCCAGCCAGAACAGCACCTATTTGTGTAGTAGCTACACCATGCGTGTGCTGTAAGGCAAGGTTCAGACCAGTGTTACGTGGTCAGTACCTCCAACATCCATGAGTAACTGATTTTTAGCTACTTTGTCAGTTGTGAGTTTCCTTGTCCCCTGCCTTTCCACCTCCAACCACTAGGTACCTCCTCCCTCAATTGCTGCACGTGATTTATTGTGCTGGATTTATTGTGATTTGTTGTGAGCTTGTGCTGGACAGCAAGCCAGGTGAGAGCAGTCCGGGTGCCCGCTCATTTAAGGTGCTGAAGCCCCCCTGGGCATTGTGAGCCGGGGATCAAGGCAGCGGCGTTTGGGCAGCGGGCTCCTACAGAGCTACTCAGTGTCCCCTTGGCCGCCCACGGACGCATGTGGGCTTCCTTTGCAGCATGGATCTCTTGGTGCTGTGTCCCTCAGCAGAAACTGCCCTTTAGGTAGGTAGAAAGTGGGTGGCTAAGGCTGAGCGGGTTCGGGAGGGGGTCTGGGAGGTGCTGCTGTGGCCTGTGCCGTCAGCGTGATGTTTTCTGCCCGTGGCCCCACGCTCAGCCCCAGAGATGTATCCAGGGGTTTAATGAGCTTGAATTTTGTTTAATGAGTTTATCTGGCTATGTGAAATGATTTGATAATTCTGAACACAGGTTAATACTGTTGTGTGTGCCATTAGCGTATTTTTGGCTTTTTGACCTTTGTGTTATATATTCTTGCTGTAAAGCCAGCTTTTTGAAACTAGAATGAGAGCCAGTGACAGTGTTTTTTGCTAGCTGAAATTACACGGGAATTGTATCGTGAAATGTAATCTGTATCTATAGTTTTTAAACTCCATTAAGCAGCATCACCTTTAAAATTTTGTGTGTTAGAAGTATTTATCTTGCCCATTTGCATTCAACACAATGCGCAATTCCATTTTAAGGTCACAGGTTGAAGAATTTTAATGAGAGATAGCATATAAAAGTAGGTTGCTTGGTAAATAGCAGTGAAAAATTTGCTCCAGATAAAATAAGACAATTATTTTAAAATAACTTTATAAATGTAAATACACTTTAATTTTTAATTTAGTCTTTGTTTCCAAGACAACATCTAAATTTAAGGGAAGTTCAGAGGTATTGTTTTTTCTATAGCCATTTACTCCAGTCAAGGGACTGTTTGGGAACTGATGTGCAATAGTGCAGTTAATTGACCTGAAAAGGTGTTTGCAGTGGTTTTATTGGTAGCATTGAAAAATTAATCATAGCTTTAAAACAACTCTTTCCAGTTTGGGAAATTGTCCAAGTTGTTAAAATGGTGACAGCAGTAGGCTTCAGAAGATGGTGATTTGAGTCATAAAGCGCAAAGACTGTTTCTGCTGTAAGAACTCCTTCAAGTGGAAGGTTGTTAGAGGTGCTTAAATGCTAGTGGTGGAGGAGAATGGATTGGGGGAGCTCGGAGGACATGAATCCTTCTATGTAAAGCCCCTCAGAAAACGCCCTACCACTTGCCAACTGGCGTTGAAAAGCAGGAAGGTGTCTTTGTTGCGAAGGGTCAGGGGAAAATGGAGCGACTAGAGGAAAGACTATCTGAAAAGCAACAGTAAAGCAGTAATCAGAAGAGTTTTACAGGTGACGGGCTAAAATTTACTTGGCAGCAGCTATTCAAAATACATGCTGAATGGAAGTGTACCAAATTGCTGATTAACAGTCAGGTGAGTCTGCAGCGACAGAGCAGGAGGAGGTGCTGTTCTGGTGGGCCGGAGGGAAGACGAGAGACGTGTGGGTGCCTAACAGTGTAACGGTGTGTTTGCTAACATGGCACTTACGGGGTTTGGTGCCGTTATAGTAAATGCTGCAGTATCCACAGAACAGTGTCAGAGGGAGCAATGTAAAGACCTTCCCAGGCAAGATTTCCTGTCTTGTGCTCATTCTTGAGGGAGTTTTGGATAGGCAATGTATTCAGAAGCATTTGCAAACAAGAAATGCCATAAAACATGGGATTTACAAGCACTGTGTCTGATTTTGAACTCATCCCCTGCACACGCGCTTTCGTCTCCATACCTGTATTTTCCATTCCTTCTTATGGGTTGATCACCTCTATCAGCTCGTATTTATGCTGAGGTTTGTGAGCTGGGCTGACATATTTAACAGTCAGAAATGCCGTTTCGTATTGCCTGGGTTAGCAAAATGAAAGGGGCTGGCTGCCAAAGGGAAAAGGTGGTTTCCGTCAGTGTCATAGTGCCACACAGCAATAAAACACCGCGTGTTGGACACACATGATATTGTACAATTATATAACCATAAACAGTCTAATTGGAGGCAGTTGAGCTTGAATGCAGCCGGCTGTTATTTAGCAATCATCTTTTTCAAGGCTCATTAAACGCAGATTTACACATAAAGTAAAACCTCTGCTCTGTGCGGGCTAAATATGTCGTGGCGTTTAGTCACCAAAATATAATACGCAAATCTAAAGCTGTCAAGATCTATAATGGATTTACTCAGTGGATGTAAATGGGGGCATTTGACAATACCGAGGCCTTTGCCTTTATTTAAGGTATTATTTCTATGCCTTCGTTTGCATGTCAGTTTTGAAAGGCAGAAGAGGCAGCATATCCAAGAGTCTGGGCTCTTGGTTTTTGAAACCTGGCAAGCAGCAACTCTCTACAGATGCCAAAAGTTTTTAGAGAGGTAGAAAGGTTTCTTCAATATGACAGGCATTTTTGACATAAGCTGAAACTTCAAAATTTTAAACTACTTACTTAATGTACGGTGTTACTGGGGAGGAAACAAAGAAATGGGTGTATTTTGTTGCTACTACCTCAAATCATTTAGGGTAATTTTTAAAGCATTTAATTACATTAATTAATTAATTTAATTAGGTGAATTAAAACAAGATCCATCTATTTTTCCTGCAGTCTTCTGAGCTGAGAGGAAAAGATGGCAGGAGGAACCTGCTCAGGTGCAGAAAGCTGCCACACATCATGTTGCTCAGTCTGATCCAAACCAAAGCAGCTTGCTAGACGTTTGGAATCTAAAACAGTATTTAGACACTTGAATGAATGTTGATGTTTCTCTTTTTTCTTTTCCCTTTGCATGTTGAATATTCACAGTTTCCCCAGACTTACAATTATGGCTGTGAAATGCCGGTATAAGTAACTAAGAAGCGTTCTTGAAAGGCTGCCTGCAGGCCTTACATTTGAGGACGGCTTTATTAGAGTGCCGCTCAGCGCTGCAAAATAGTCTGATCCACATGCACTTCATCTACTTCTGCGTTTGTTTTCAATACACAAACTGTTTGTTTTCATCCCAAATTCCATGTTAAGGGAAAATACAAAGTTATTCCCACTGCTTTTTTCTGCTGCTCTGTCAAGTGATCTCCTTGCAAACAACTTTCCAACAGTTTCCTGGTGAGCTGGATAAAAATAAAAGTAATTCTTACCTGGCACTTTATGACATTTCATGGCCAGAAATGTTTCCTGTTGCCTGTTCACTGCAGCAGCATGTACTGGCCTGTGTGGCATACAGAAAGCAAGGTTGCACTCCCGTTGGGAACTCACCTTTCCACACATGCTGCGTTTTGCTTCTGTCCGGTTTGTGATTTAGCAGCTCCGGAGGCTCCACCACTGGGATGCCGCAGTTGCTGGATCGAGGGCCTTTATTCCCCCCTCGCACAGAGGCACGGCGGAATGAGGAGCCTCCTGCGTTGGGGACTGCAGCTGGAGAATCCCCGCAGTGTCATGCGGCTTCCCGTGTCTGTCTGTCCCCTCCACGAGATGGAGAGGCTGCAGGAGCCCTGGCTCCGCGAGCCTGCGCCCTAGGGGCAGCGGGCACCTGCACCCGAGCCCTTTGCCGTGCCTGGAACAGCAGAAGTGCGTGTTGCCTCAGGAACTAGACACTAACTTACAGGGAAGGCTGGGGAGTTAAAGTTACAATTGAGGGAGTACAAAAATGTAAAATACAGTGTAAATGTAAAACAAAAAGGATAGCAGGATAACACTGCCTGCTGAATAATCCTTGTTATCCGCTGAGCAAATTACTTTTTTCTGGAGGTACCAATTCTTTGAAGAATCAGATTCAGGTTCATGCAACTTGCCTGATTTTCTAAAGGCTTTGGTATCAGCGTGCATTTCTCTTAAAGTCTAGCCCAAAGATCAAATGTTTCCTACTGTCAACAGGCACAGACGAGCTGAACACATCTAATAGGGTGCATTTGAGCAACTTTCCCTCTCATTAATATTGTGTAACAGCATACTGTAAGCAGGGAGGAACAAGCCAAGGAAGATGGAGTTAGGAAATCCCTCCTGGCCTAGAAAGGAAATGATAATTCAGCTCTGTATATGAAGAAAACACAAGTTTTTAAGTGCAAAGGAGAAAAATGGTGTGTATTAAACCGTGTGGATTTTCAAGATCCTGCCCTTGGTTGCTGTGGTTGCTTCTAAAGCCTTCGCCTAATCATAAATGCAAATGAAGATAAAAGCACTGCAGAGGGAAAGGAGGCAGTTATATTTCCGAGGATATTACGGTTATTAAAGCATAAAAAGGGCTTTCAGCAATACCCGTGGGAGGGGGAGTGGATGTGTGGGTGCTGCCGTTGTGGTGAGCACTGCTGCTCTCCCTTCCACACGTGGAGCTGCCCAGGAAGAGGCGGGAAACGCGGGCTCTGCTGCGAGCGCTGCAGGGGCAGAGCCTGCGCGAACCTCCCCACACCCCTGGAGACCCCCCTGACGCCTGTGTGCGTCTTGGGTCGTGAGGGGGGAAGGGGTAGGGAGCCTTGGGAGAGCTGCCGGGGAGCAAAGGGGCCGGCTTAATTTCCTTTTCCTTATAATTAATGAGAGAGGTTTGAGTGCTCCACGAGCTGCTCGCTCGGTCTCGCGTGTAGTGACGGCGTTGCCTCGCGGAGACGGCGCCTGCGACAGGAACGAGGTGCTCGGGGGTGGCCCTTGCGGCAGGCCCAGCAGCGCTGATTTAATTGAGGCTTGCGCTTGCCTGGGTGTCAAAAATCGAAACCAGGCCAAAACATTAAAATCAGCCCCTCCTCCGGTTCTCACAAATGACTGTTTTTTTTCTCCTTTGAATATTCTAAAATATTCATAACCCCACCGAGGGGAGAAAGGGGGCTACAGAGTATATTTTGTTACTCTGTGCCTGCTGTAACTTCCCATGGAGTTAATGGAAGACTTACGCCTTCCCCACATGGAAGTGCTTACCAACCTCATTGCAATATGTTGGAGCTTCACACCTACGAACAGAGGGAAAATAGAAAGGCCAGTGTTGATAAGGATTGATTGTTTCAAATCCAAGTTGAGAGTATAAGAAATACTTGTCAGCTGGGATATTCAGAGGGCTGATTTTATAAGGCTGCAATG
>JAUBNY010000002.1:4017104-4038097 GCA_032275445.1 Crypturellus soui
GATATCTTGAGGCATTAAAGCCCCTAAAACTGCATATTTCTGTCACAGTGAACTTATCTTAATGGCTTTATAGGTTCTACTAGTTAACATAGAAAAATCTTTTTTAACCCCTTTCACTTTGCATGTCATGGGATTCACTGTTAGTAAAACTGGAGAGTTTCACTGGATGTAAAGTAGACAAATGATCAGGAAGCACATGGCTCTTGCAGGATTTTTGACTACATATTTCATAGACCATGCCACTATTCTGGATTTATCCATTCCAGACACTTCAGAGCTGATTGTATCATATGAGCATTAGTTTTTCCTTCACTTACCGCAATGTATTAAAATTAATAGATCTGGAAAGGACTGCAAGAAGTCATTTAGATGGATTCCTTGTGCTGTGGCAAAGTCATCTTTAGCAGGTATTTGAAAGCATTTAAGAATAGTTCAGGCAGTGATGAAGATGTCCCCACTGCTGCTCCAGGGAATCTCTTCCTCATGGAACATTTCTCCTTGTTCCTAACCTGGATCTTTCTTGCTGCAGTTTAATGTCATTGTTTCCTGTCCTATCCATTTTGGTGGACCTGATGAACAAATTTAGTTGTAGACCTTGAGTTGTGTCTTTTTGTATTGGTTGCAATGGAACCATTCCATTTCTCATGCAGGTTGCATTTCTATTGGATATTTCAGGAGGGAATTCACTTCTCTTACCATAGTATGAAATTCATTCAGTGATCCTTGATAATAGTCCTTTTTTTCATAAAACTCTTACATAGGTGGCTATTTTCCATGGTGTTATTGCACAGACATTCGGAGTACTTCTTAAAAAAACAAACAAGCAAGGAAACAAAAACCAACTAATTTGGGTGCATCTCAGCGTTGACTATCACTCACGTGGAACTGAACCTCCCAAAACGATGGTTGGTGGCAGAGGTGTGCATTGCAAGTGTACTTTCAGCAGCATCTTCAGCTGGATTGGAAGAGACTCCCTGACCCGCTGCGCTGCTTCCTTCTTACCTGGCCACAGACCTAAGTGACCACCCAACACATACATATTTCACTGCTACTTGTATGTTTCGCCTGCGTATGAAGCTTCTCTTAAATGTATTTTAACTCATCAAATTGTGCCTGTTTCCACAGGAAGAGTTTCATGTCTCATAGATGTCTCATCTATGCACAGTTTCATTGCTTCTGCAGCAGGTGCCACTGAGGGCAGACTTGTTTGGGACAGTTGCCCAGGGTGTCAATCCACACAACACCTCTTGGCACACTTGACTATACAAAGCATGACCTGGGTGCAGGGGAGTAGTTTCTAGAACTCTCCAAACCCCCCACTTGGAGGGCTCCCCTGAGAACGACTCGAATGCTGCACTGTAGGTGTTCAGCCCACAGGAAGACACTGATGGCTTCAGTGTCCGCGGTGCGCGTACAGACACAGCCCTGATACCCATCTGCTGTAGCTGAAGAACAAACCTGATTTTCGTATGTATAATGGACTCCTCATAACTTTAGTCCCCTAGCACTTGCCACATTATACTTCCACAATTGATTTTTCCTGCCTGTGAATAGTATTCCTTTCTCTTTCCCCTGCTGGATAGCACTCTTCTGGGGGGTTGTTTCCAAATCATTTCTGTAACTGAATGAGATTCTTTTCAGTTGTTATCTTATTTTTCGATGTGCTGGCATCCTTCACAGTCTGCTGTGGTCTGCAGACCTGACAAGCGTGCTTTCTGTCTGTCAGGCACATCCATAATGAGCACTGAGCAGTGACACAGGACGAACCTTTGTATAACCCTGCATACTCCATCCTGTGATTTTGCTGTAAACATAGTGCTTCGCTAACTGATCTGAGATCCTCATTTATGTTGGAACTGGTGTCCTGATGTTACTTATAAGAATGTCATGTAAGACAGTGTCAAACCCCTTATTAAAGTCTTGATATACACAGCAGCGAACGCTTCTCTTCTAAAAAACCTGTTATCATGTTGTAAAAGGAATTAGATTGATTTGACAATGGTCTTGGTAAATCCAAGATGACTGATAATCATCTCTTAAACCACATCCATTATTTTTAAAAGTCTGTGAAGTTATTAGTAAAGTGCACACTTTTTTCATCTTCAAGGTAAACAACTTTAATGTTTTCAGTTAGGTAGATAAAACCTATGTGGATCAAGATTACAGACATCTGTTCTGAAATTGCCAACCTTATCTAATTAATTTCTTTATTCTGTATGTAGCCCACTTATTCTATGTGTAGCCCACTACTTTGTGCATAAGGAATCTTGGTTTATCTCTAATCCGTGGGTATTGGCCCAATACCGTTACTGGGATGCCATTCCCTCTCCCCAAGTGTTGTCTCTGCCTTCTGTTCTGCTGTGCTCTTGGCCAGGCAGGTTTGCTATTTAGCTTTTGCTGCTGCTCTTTCTAGCATCCTCCTCTCCTTCCTTACAGCCCTCTCCGCTCCCCCATCCTTTCCCTTCTACTTCACTTCGTAAAGATTTTGTGAACTTCTCAAATAGGAAAGAGGTAAGACTCAAATTCTTATCTTCTCTTCCTGTTGTTCTTATTTATTTAAAGACATAAAAGGGACTGGTTTTGCCGCTCAGTCCCAAATTTCTTTCAGCTTCTGTCTTCACCATTAGGAAAGAAAATCATAGAAAACAGGGCTGAAAGGTACCCTGTGTAGATCCTTCTGGTGCACTCTGCTTTCCTCCTGGTTACTATGCCAAGTTTCAGAAATACTAGCCATCTCTTCCAGGATTTTTATGCCACTTGGTCTGGTGACAACCCTGACATAAGCCTCAGTCTTCCTTCCCCACAGCCATCTGCAAGTATGCCATGACAATACAAAAGTACAAAGGATGCTGCAAATGAAGGGAATGACTCTGTTGTAAAACATGCTAGAAAGTAGACTGAAGTTCAATCTCAAAAGACAGAAGACAGGAGCCCTTGCTGGTGGCATTCTTTTTTTATTATTATTTCATTTATAATTATGCCATTACCTTTGGCTACCTCCAGCTGACAAGCAAATTGTTGAAGTGCCAGCAAGCACAGCACGGCTGCATTCTGTTCCCGTGAAATAAGGGACCTCATGAAACCCATACTAAACGAGCCACGGAGTATATAGGGCTCTGGATACAGGATATAGGTTTCAGTCCCTGGTTTGGCATAGTTCTTAGCATAGCCACCTAACTTTAGCTTGGCTCCTTGGGCAGGCACGAGCTGCGGTGAAGCTGGCGCAATATCAGAGCTGTGCAGCAGCGGCTCGCTGAAGCCAGAGCGGCTGGACGGTATCAGCTGGGACCTCTAAGCACATTTTACAGTTGTGAATTTATGAATGAATTGATCCGCAGCAAATCAAAGTGACCCAGTTTTGAAAACCTCTGGGCTTATGGGTGCCTATAAAGCTAGCCTTGCTCCAGCAGTAGCAACTGCAAGAATGAGAGCTGAGCTGGCTGTGTGCTCCAAGGCTATAATTTAGCGTGCAATCTGCACCTTGCATAGCTGCTATGCTGTTATTTCCTCTCATGTGTGAGCATCTCCTCTCAAGTGTGTGCATGTCTACAGCCTGAGAAGTCCATATTGTCTTTTTAATTTTAAAGCACTATTTTCAGGAATAGGATCATGATATGCTTATTTGATGGGAATAAAGAGTTGTTTTGGTACAACCTCAATACCTTAGGAACAAGATACAGCAGAGAAAAAATAAATGCTTCAAATGTTCTGTGGAGAGGAGAGTAAAATTTGATTTTCTAGTTTGGTTTATCAGCCTGATTGATTTACTGTGATAGCTCAAGATTTATTGATTGAATCTGCATCATGCAAAGAAATAAATTACTGCTCGGCTGTCAGGTTCTGTAACAATGTCCCATGCTGTGATTTGGTCTGTTTTAGCAGGAAAGCATTTTTTTTCCCTGTCTTGTCTTACTTGGTTTACTCCTGACGCACAGCAGCAGTGTTCCCACCCTGGCTGCAGCAGCGCTTCAAACAACTCCTTGCCCAGATGATAGCAAAGGGCTATGATGACAAGGGAGGTACTTGCTGCATGGGCGCTGGAGGTGAAGAATGAGTTGGTAGAGGAGAACGTTTATCTCTGGGT
Organism: Crypturellus soui; assembly: GCA_032275445.1. Taxonomy (NCBI): domain Eukaryota; kingdom Metazoa; phylum Chordata; class Aves; order Tinamiformes; family Tinamidae; genus Crypturellus; species Crypturellus soui. The sequence continues at coordinate 4,021,189 of JAUBNY010000002.1, forward strand.
TTCTGCCAGCTGGGTTTGGTGGTTAGCTGAAGTCTCTGAAGATGCTGTCGGTGACTAAGAGCTCTGCAGAGACGTGGAGGACCAGGGTCGCGGTCAGTGAAACATGTGGCCAGGCTGCTGTGGTACCACCCAGTTATGGACTTTGGCAGAGATTAAGTAGGAGTAAGCACGCGTTCCTCCAGAATAAACCCAGAATTTAAGGCTCTTTTGAAATAAATGGAGTTATATAGGTAATAAAATCACTCTGTAAGGCAATCAAGTTACTTTTTGCAAATAATACTTAAAGGCACTGTGTTTTAGTTATCCAGCATTGGCATTTATTTCCCAATCTAGTTTGGTATGGATGTATTTCTGAGCATCTCTTTATGGTGTTTTAAATCTGGCAAAACTGAACAAACTAAATTCTTACTCTAGCCAGTAAATTTCTTCCTGCAGTTAATGGTGACATTAATATTAATTTCTGTTGTATTAAACATCCCTAACACGTAAACTCTAAGAAAAGCTTACAAAATTTTGAGGAAAACCAGCGGGGTCTAGGCTTCTTTAGTGGTTTGTTAGGAGAAAAAGAACATATTGGATTGCATGAAGTAAAATTACTACAGTAAAATAGAATCCTCTCTTACAGATGGCCTCTTATTTGCTTTTAATTTTATTTATTTATTTTACTGGTCCAGACAAGAAAAATCACTTGTGACTTCACTAGGATTTTTTTTTTTTTTCGTATTTGCAGAGAAGGAAGTTAGTTACTGCGTCTGCTGTGGGACAGTGAGATGCAGAGGATCTTCCCAATGCTCTATTGTTAGCGTAAGAAGTGCCAAGTTTTAAGCACCAGGCAAAGAAAAGCTGCTGATGGGAGAAAACTCCATGATGTTTTCTTTGTCCCCTATTTTTTTTAGTTCTTGTGTTCTTAGCTGCAAATGCACGAAAAAAAGGAGGCAGAAACAAGATAGACAAGAGAGCTCCTTTGAGCGTGCCAGGAGGCCAGGCTTGTGCAGTGGCAGACGGCAAGGATGCAGCCTGACCATGGCTTTGTATCAGGAGCTAGGTTCCAAAACGGATGAGGTCCTTGCAGTTTGATTCTTTTCTTTCTATTCTGCACACCAGATGATCCAGCTACATTTTATAATTGCCTTCATGCAACTAACGTTGCAAGTATTAACTTCCATGGGATGCACAGTATCTATCAAATGCTACATTCTTAGCTCATTTTTGAGTACCAGAGATTGAGCATTTTGGCTCTAGATGGACAGCAATATCCTTTTGGTAGGAAGGTCTACGGATACAGTTGTACAAATACATAAAACCAACTCTCTCAACAAGGGACTCCACAAACCAACCCTAAGCTGAAACAAAATGAAGCTATTCCCTCTGATCTCCATGCCTTTGGAGGTCAGTTTTTCCAAGGTCTCTGAGCAGCTGGACTTGTTGTAGCTTTTGGAGGTTTGTTTCTCTTGAAAGACCCCATAAAAGTTACCTTTCTTTTGAAAGAGGCACAAACACCTTAAAATAGGCTGTAATACCTATTCTGCTTTGGGATCTTCCTAGTGGTAACATTAGTAACATTATTTGTTACCTGAACCTCTTTTCTTCGCCTGTGTTCATGCTCCCATAGCTGTGACTTCTGCAGTGGGGATGTTTTTAGTCTCTTCCAAGCAGAATCTTTGTGTTTGTTCTCTGCTTTCTTAATAAGTAGTGTGTTGACCACAGAAAAAAAAATCAAAAATTCAAAAATATTTGTAAATTATGTTCTTTTAAGAGATACTCTTGCATATGAGTATGCATGCATGCAAATTATGCTTGAAAGTGAATAAAGGGATGCTAAATACCAAAAGAACTTAGCATTTTGTTCAGATGAATACCTATTAATAACGTTTGCAATATTTGCTCAGGTATAGCACAGTGTTCTGTATGCAGATATATGAGCAAGTACGTGATCATTATCCCTGACCTTCAGATTTCTCTTTTTATACTTCCGCCAGTTTGTTACTAAAACATACTTTGCAATTAAAAATTTATTGCTTAAAAAGAAAAGGCAGCTTCCTGCCTAGTTCTTAATTAATCTTTATTTAAGACACTTAAATATTTATAGTGACTTACTTTTCAATTATAAGTGTTGTAGTGATTCAGATAACTTTTATGTTCTTAAAACCTTTTCATTTTTATTGCAATGGGCACTCTTAAAACCTCAGCGTTTGTCCCAATCCATAGAGTGTGCTCCATTCCTCCTCTTCCAAATTTGGTGTTTTCTGTAGCAGATGGAAGGAGTGGGCTTTGGCAGGGACACCCCGAAGCAGGACCACAGGAAGCTGGCCAGCTCTAATTCCGCAATTCCCCGGCCTTGCCCTTCTCCCCATTTTTTTCTGTCTCCTCTCCTCTCAAAAGCAGATGGAAACAGATATAGAAAGCAAGACAAGCCTGATTTCTAAGAGGAATCTGCTATCCCATTTTCACAGCTCTGGCACCAAACAAGCAGCTGCACTCTTGAAAGGGGCCTAATGATGGGACGCAAGTAGCTTAGGCTCACAGAGAATGACTTAAAAGCCACACAGGATTTTGCAGCCCATGTTTTTAACTGTCACAGAGGACCTGCTGATCTTTGGATCAGAAGGTCATGAATTGCAGGGCAATGTGAGCCAGAGTAGCTTCCCTTTTGGCTTAAAGAACAGTGAGAGAAACTTCTGCATGCAAGTTAAATGCCGGAAAGGTCCTTGTGCCTCTCTACAGCCAAATTGCCCATGCCAAAAGGATACACCACGGTGTCCTGGGAGGCACAACAGATAAAATTGCTAAGCAAATATGAACAAACTGAAATCTAAATTGCAGTACTAGCAAATGACTTGCTGCTATAAACTGTACCCCTACAGATTTGGTTACTGATGGCAATATGCATTTTTTTTTGTATAAACTGTAGATTGAACAAAATGATTGTTTCTTTGTTATCTTGTTGGAAAACTATGGGAGATCGCTGTCTGAATGAGGTAGATTACTGCTAATCCTTCTCATATGCAGCGTGAAGAAACTGAACAAGAATTACTCTTTTATTTTTCAGCTGCGTTATTCAGCAGCGGAAAAGGTGTGATATTTCACACTAAGTGGAAACACTTAATATAGCCAGAGATCGATACTGTTGCTTGAATGAATGAAATAAATGTTATTGCAGCACTGAGTAAGGATAGCATGACAATAGAGCTGGTATCTGTGCTACGCATCAGGGATATTAGCGGACCGTATTAAGTGAAATCCTGCTTATCTTGTTCATGTGAATGGTTTCATGGCAGTCACAGAATGAGATTCTTTTCTAATGCAGGTCCATTGATTTGTTATATAAGTGGTGGGATTGTGCTCACAGATTCGGATAATATAGTAGGCAATTATTTGGATTTTCCAAGAATTAAAAAATAATTAAATTGGTAGTATATTATTGTTTTTTACTTTTCCTTCTAGTAAATGCATATCTATAGTATAGTTAGTTCTCTGTGCAAAATTCTTGTATTTGTGTTAAAATTGTTTGATTTCTCTTTCCCGGAGATTGGTACTTGGATCCCTTGAGAGTCTCTTCAGCAAGCCTCGTTCTTGTGATGTGAGCGACAGCTTGCTGCAGTGAGCCTGTCTCCCGAGCTGTCTTTTCATAGCATTAGTTTGATCAACCTTAGTGAGCCCCAGAGGTAGAGTGGTTTAGCAGACACTGCAGTAACCCGCAGGTTACACGAACCTAGCACTTGAGATGTTGGGTGCCATTCCCTGCTCACCTGTGTGACACGAGACGAGTTGCACGTTTCCCTCTAACTCTCCCCTGCCCAGTAGATTTGTGCCCTTGGTGTAAGCCTGTCTGCGGTGGTGGAAGTTACGTAGCACTTGGAAGAGCTGCCATGAGTGCTGTTTCCAGTTTTAGCACTACCACTGCAAGGTGTGGTGTGACCTCTTTGTACTACTGCTCCCTCTCTACAGCTCTGGTAATACTCCTTTTCACCTAGTAAAGTGTTTTGAGAACTGCAGTTCTCTGGAAATGCTTAATCTTTACTACAGAGCAATGCAGCAAGATAAATACACTCGTATTTTATAAGTTGAGCTGGCATACTAGACTTGATCTTGCACAGTTTCTCTGTTTCTACCCTGTATTGGTCAATGGTTGCTGCACAGAGAGCGGGTTAACTCCTTCCCCACGTGTCAGAGAGTCCCCCCTGTTCCCTGCTATCTGCACAGTATTCCCTACTCATCCAGCCGTGCTTGCCCAACAGGGATGCTATGCCACCACCACACTGTTTTGCCACCACCATCAAATTGTTCTTTCTTAGCTTTGTGATGTTCTTCACACATATCTTTGGGTTGCGTGTGTCCTTAGGAAGCTAGGCTGAGGCGATTAGAGAGGCAGGAATCTTGCTTCCTGTTTCTTCAGAATAATCTTCAACAGGAGCCCAGTTTGCGCTTTGCTGAGATAGCACGGTGTCTGCTTTAAAGATTACATGATGGTCACAGCAAACTCAATTTTGTACAGATTAAACTAATTCATTATTGCTATGAAATTCAGTAGAAATGTGTTTTCAGATCGGAATAGTTACTTGGTTTGATGACATTTCTGCTTCTTTCAAGGAGTATTCAGAAATACTTAAAGGTGTGAGGAAGCACTGCATGCAAAGCATATCCAGGTGCAAACTAACGCTAGTCACTATTTGTTATTCAGTCACTGCTTACTCTCCTGTGTGTTTTGAAAAGCTGGTTTCAGCTGTTCAGTAGGCAGAAGGGTTATTATCACCATAAGGTGACCATTCATGAGCGGTATCATTATTCTTCCTGCGCCGTAAGGTGCATAATGCCCAAGTCAAAACAATTATTTACAATGCATAGCCAATAGTAAATGTCTCGCAAACAACCCACAGGCTAAAAATGCTTTGTCCAAATAACACCATGCTTAATTAACGGATGCATTAGCAGAAATCTGCCCATCAACAATTTGCAAGCAGGGAATAGGGCTGGGTAATGTCTTTGCAAACCAGCTGCAATGGATGGTGGTAGGAATGCAGGGCTGCATCTTCGTGTTCACTGGGAACAAAATGAGTCCTTGTCTGTGTGGGCTGCTCAAGGTGGTTCAGATCGAGTTAACTGAAGGAATGAAGTTCATTCACATAACTGGGGTGCACAGACCTACCCACAGACCCATGGATGCTTGCACCAAAAGTAAAGTAGCATAAAATGTTGCCTACTCCAAGGAGGATTGAGCTATGACAACTTGAATATGTTTCCTGCCCTTTAATTTATTCCCATTAATTTCACCATTTGTATGATTAATCTTATCTTCCTGAGCATCTCTTAGCCAGCATTTCCTTATCCTAAGGAGACTGAGCCATAAGAAACAAGGCCAGGCCTATGCCAGAAGCTGTTGGTGCATCATTTGGGACGCGTTTAGTGCAGTGCATTTGTGCCAGCAGCATAGTGGCCGGAGAAGGCTAAAGGTTAATTCCCACACCAGCACGGAAGCTCTATAACAGTATAGTTCATTCCATCTGGGGACCCAGTAACAACTGCAGAAGGAAAAGATGCTTTTTTTGCCAAGATTAAAAGTGTAGCAGAGTGGGTGAGGCGGGCAGGAGAGGACGAGCACGGCCAGTAGAGTAAGTTTTAGTTTGCAGGTGCCCGTAAGTGGCTCATTTTCCCCTCAGGGGTCCGAGGGACTTGGCATCTTCCAGCACTGCCAAGTTTAATTCTGTAGATGTGCTCCGGGAGACGAACTGCTAGGAGAGCCATCGAACCCCTGCGGTTTGTTGTGGCCATGTCTAAAGTGGAGGTGCTTCCTTACTGACTCAGGAGCATGGCTTGTGCTTCTCTATGTCCTCCGAGTAGGGCTTAGTTAAATCAGCTGTTCCACCTTGCATCAGGAAAGAAAGACCGCCCTGACGGGCAACGAAGTGAAAAGGGTTTTGCAGATACCTCTTCCCACAGGTAAAACCATTTTTTTACTGGGGTATTTGCTGGCCGGTCAGGGGATGTGGTAGTTTACCCTGGGCCAGCACAACTCTGCAAGCAGAAATACCAGCGTCAACACAGTCACTTTCTTGGGCCGGAAACAGCATGGTTCTGTACCAGTAGGATGTATTCTTCTAATTTATGCTAAATGAACTTACAGTTCAGAGGTAAGTATATGCATAGATAAGAAAGGCTTTTGTTTTGGCCATAATAATGATTTCATGTTAATTTAGGATACTGGCGAAGAAAATGATGCAGAAATGCCTCATTTGTTTCACTTTTGAATGGTTGCCATTTTTCTATATGGCAGCTATTTCAGTATTTCAGCAGACTGTGAATTCAAAGAGTAGTGACTATTCCAATGTAGCTATTTAGAAGCATCATATTCCACAATATCTCTCCTGCTTGGTTTCCATTTTTGGACAAGGGCCTTAGGAACTGGCTTAAATTTAGTCCAAATATGCAATTTCAGACTGACAGCGAAATACCCGCGGAGTGGCTTACAGACCATTTTAAGTTCAAATAGTGCAGCTACTCAGGCAGGCAGGCTTTAGGCCAGCAGTTTTTAGAAGCCTCAAGTTTGGCTTGCAGCTCCTAATGAATGTTAAAAAGATCAATAAGCCAAAAACTCCATGTCTTATGGACGAGCTTGATGACAGCACTTGTGTGCTCAGGGATCTTCAACTGTTCAAACTTACTGATGAAGGCGGAAGAGAGAGAGGTTTTCCAGAGGAATCCATAGGTGTGGGGTGTGCAGAGTTACCACTTTCGGGTAATCGTGATAATAAAATGAAGCTATTTTTTAGTGAATAAGCAAGGTTACTGTTCAAACCCCGTCCATGCCTCTGCCACCCACTGCAGTCGGTGGCAGCAAATTCCACAATTTCATTATGATCGCTGAGAAATCATCTTTTTTTCTTTTTTCTTTTTTCAGTTTGCTATCTGCTCCTTTCATTGGGAACTCTACACTTCCTATGTCATGAAAGATAGTGACACTGCTTACTCATTTGCTCAATACTGCTCATCATTTCACAGGGCTCTGTCACAGCCCATTCCCTCAGTTGTCCCTTTTCCAGTAGCAAAGTCCTATTTTTTCCTCTCCTCCTTCAGCAGCTACTACATACCTCTGATAGTCCTGTCACCTTTTGCTTTATTTTTTCTATTGCTACTCTATTCTTTTTGGCATTGGATGACTGGAACTATTTTCAGTGTTCAAAATATTAGGTGGGCAATGGATTTGTAGGGCAGCATGATGGTTTCTTCAGCATGATGGTTTTTTTTTCTGCCCTATTCTCTTTTCTTTTGATATTTCTGGGTGTACCTTTTTCTTTCTGGCAGTTGTTAAGGATTTAGATAACGTTTTCATGAAGCAGTTTCCAAGACCTCTTTCCCAAGCAACAGTTAATTTCGCTGTGTGTTTATAGATTTCCCAGGGTGCAGGCATGAGACCTTAGCTGTTTAGCCGTGAAAACAAGGCTAAATTGCAGGAGTGTTTTAGGTTGTAAACATGATGATTCCTAGTAGAGAATAATATTTGCTCAGCATTACTGTCAATTGTGTTTTGTTCTGGGGTTTGTTAAACCTGAGACTTCTCACATTGCTATTTGTGAGGCAGTGGGAATGTTCCCCATGGAGCCCATGGGAAACATTCCCACTTTTTAGTGGATTGGTGATCATTTTAACAGAACATTAATTCTAATAAGAAAATCATTCAGGAAAGAGTTCATTCAGTGAGTTTTATCTGAGGGAGTTTTGCTAATTGTGCCAACATACGGGATCTTGTGACCTGAAACAAAGGAATCCAAACAAATACTGAATGGAGGTTTCAACCCGTAGCCTTCATAGAATCACAGAATGCCTAAGGTTGGAAGGGACCTCTAGAGGTCATCTAGTCCAACCCCCCTGCACACGCAGGGTCACCTAGAGCACATGGCACAGGACTGCGTCCAAGTGCGTTTTCAAAAGCAAGGAGAAGTGTATAGCCCTTCCTTTATTTATTTATGTATTTATTTTTGGTACTATTACCGTTATAGTGGTTTCTAAGTCAGGGGTTGGGAGCTTAATGAAATCTGGAATTAAATCACTTCAGGACTTTTAGAAGCTATCTGTGAAAGAACTTAGAATAATACATTGAAGTTTAAGATAGCAAGTGCTTTAAAGTCAGAAATGAGAATGGTTCACTTACAGTATTATACTTATTCTGTCAGCACTTCTTTTGGAAACAGTTATTTTTTATTTTATTATATTATATATATAATTCCGTTATGGGCCAAAGGGAGCTCAGTATCACATCACAAGCAAAGGGTTTCTTTTGAGTTAGGTGCTCACTACTTCCATTTCATGGGGTATACTAATGAGGCCATTTGACTTTTCTTCTTGGTAATGCAAGATCTTGTTTTCAAATCTGTGGCAGCAGTACTGTGCAGAACCTCAGGGTTGTGTTTGAAGGTTTCCTTTTAACATAGTTTCTGTCCTGTGTCAGTTTTCTCTCAGAAAAACATAGTTTCTGTCCTGTGTCAGTTTTCTCTCAGAAAAAAGTTCCCTTCCTTACTGATTTTCCCTGTATATTCCTTGTGTATTCTAGGTAGAGTTTGCTTTGGACTTTTTTTCCTTTCCAGGCTCACTCCTGCTAGCAGGTGAAAGATAAGAGATGGAAACAGATTAAGGCTGAATAACATTAAAAAAAAAAAAAAAGTGAGGGTGGGAGAAGCAAGTTATTTTGGATGAGTTTTATTACAGTATTTGAGAGCTGATGTAATTACTAAGACCTTGATTTTTCTCATTTTCAGAGCATACTCAGCAGCTTTAGATTTCTTCCCTGTGACCACAGACTGACTGCACAAACTGACTGACAGCAAGGGATCTTTTAAATATTACTGGTCTTCTCACAAGTAAGTTTTTCTTCCTTAGTTCGATTTTCTTCCATGTATTTCTGTCTTGTATTTCCTCCCTGTATTTACTGTAGAGATTGCCATATTCCTGGCCAGGTGAATGGAATGAGTGCAAACTGAATGGTGTAAGAGGGTTCTTAATCTTTCGTTTCCCAGCTAGGCTGAAACCTCTCATCAATATTACAGATAGAGCTGTGGTGAAACAGCCAGTTTCACCAATTATGCCAGTTTATAATGGCATATTCCAGAATGCATTTGGCATTTTTGTCTTCTGGCAGCATCACACAGTTAAAGCTCTGTTCCTGTCACAAGAACTTGTTGCTTCTGGCGTAGGAAATGCTCGTACTTTTGCAGTTGTGTTTTTGTAACCCTTTGGTACCTTTAAACTACTGTGGCCCTGCAATACTCACAGGCAGAGCATTTCTTAGAGCTTACTTTGATGTGTAGAGTGTTCTCATTAAAAAAATAGCACTGGACAATGTCCTCAGAAGACATAGGAAGATAGAGGAAGGTAGCAGGTGGCAAAAGATGCTGCGTGCGGCATCACAACGGAGCAAAGGTATTTGTGGTGGTTTTCAACCGGGTTTCAAGGGCTGCAATTAAGTATACATTTTCAGCATTTTTCGGAAAACCTGGAACCTGGCAGATATCGCTGTCAGTGTGATTTGCAGACAATGTGAAGAGCCCGGGCCAGTTACACTAACAGGCAACCTCAGTTGCTTGGTAACCTCAGCCCATCTAAATAAAGTGAAATACTAAATTTAAGGCTGAGAAGTGCAAGCCTTGTTCAGAGGAATTGGCAATGTGCTCTGAAGAGCCCTAACCTGTGAGGGGAAGACATCAGGAATCACCAAAGATAAGCAGCTCTACAGTGGTACTCAATTACATTAAATGAGAGTTGTTGCTTTGGTGGGAAGTTTGGCTTCAGTGAGACTGAAATTGTGTTTTGGTGCCCCTGCTTTAAGCAAGGATGCTGAAAAACTGGAGAAGCTCAGGAGAGCCATGGAGTTAGTAGTCTGAAGAGTATGTCTGTAACATATTTGAAGAGTCCAGTCTGCTTTAGCTTTCTAAAAAGAAGCTTGAGAGATGATTTGATGGCCCTTACTATGGGGAAAAATGTGCAAAAAACGTAATGGAAATCATTGCTCTGTCATTCTTTTGTGTATTTACTTTTTAATTAGTTTCCTGAAAAGGGGTTGGTTCTTCTCAGTTGGTATAATTAAAGTATTTTGGTTTTCTGCCACAGTATAGCAGTAAATAATAAAGTGGATGAGCTCCTTTTTCTTTCTTTTTTTTTTCTGTAATCTAGACTGGCAAGTGCATTATTACCCAAACAAGCATGGGTAATTTCCTTTTCCTTTATGTTCTTCTTGCTTGCAATATTGATTGGCAGTGTAATTCCCATGCTCAAAATGGTGATGGTGGGAAAAATCCTTGATTGCTGTCACTAGTCCTATTTCACTGTTGCAAGATCATGATATACGGGATTATTTTGACTTAAATTAGGTACTTCTGTTTGTTAAGATGGAGCTATATTAAGTTGCATTTAAGCTATTATACAAAATCTCATTATTTATCTATTCATGTTCCTAGCTTTTGACTTTCTGTTATGTTAGAAACTGTGAATAACATTTTACATTTACTAGATGCTTATTATTTGTTTTATTTATAATTTACATCAAGACAGTCCTGGATGGGAATTGAATGTTGATTAAAATTGCACTCAATACATGCAATACATATGAAAGCATTTAAATTTCACTTTTAAAAATGATATATTAAAGAAAACAACCATTCTTTGCAATGGCTAAAGATGACCTGTTTGCTTCTGTTTGTGGCGACCCCACAGATTTCAGGCTATGTCAGGTAGCTTTTACCTACAGCCAAAAATAAGCCTTTCTGCTTTCCTCAGTTCTCAAGATACGGCCTTTCATGAGCTTGATATTGAACAGAGCTAACTTGAATAAAGTGATGAAAATCCCTCCTGTGCACCCGCAGAGGAAGGTGTAGCTGTCAGGCCTGGACCTAGCGAATTGTCAGGTCAGCGGTTTGATGTTCAGTAAAATGGTACCAGTGGATCCACGATACTGGAATCCAGCCTGTTCCTTAATGTAAATCAGATGTTGAAATTTAAGAAGCTAGCCAGAACGTTGCTATAATTTCATACTTAATTTTAAATAATCCTACCTTTAAATAAAAATATGCATTTAATCTGGAAAAAAAAAATGCATGTGATTTAAATAAACAAACCAACTTGAGCAAAATCTATTTTTATAGTAAACTGCAACGCATGAGTTTTCACTCATGCTGCCTGCAGGACAACAGAAGCTGAAGCAAATAGCTGCACTTTGCACTACCATTTGTAAACCCTTGAGGTGTTAAAGAATTGAAATGGTAACTTGCCTAAGGCAACAAGTGTGTTACACATGGTTGTTGTTTTGTTTATCCTAAGGAAGGTAACAAGAAAGCAAAATCCATTACCTATGCATTATCTTCATGAAAATAAACAGGATTCTTCTCAGAAATAAAAAGAATACTTCTTTTGAGGGAGTTAAAGAATCAAACTGTATGGACATGGCATTATAGGGGGTGTTTTTATTTTTATTTCACTTCTTAAAAACTGAAGAGGCAATTGCATTGGAGTAATGTTTGATAGAGCTGATTGCAGGTTTCAAAGATAACCTTGAAATCATACAGATTTTCATATTTCATGAATATCATGCATGATATGATGCATGCATACCATGCATATCATAGCAGAATTACGTGCGTTTTCCTAGAAATAGAATTAAAAAAGGAAGAAAAAGAATCTAAATATACGTGGTCTGTCTTTTTCCTAGGATTATATTGCAAATGTGAAGTGTCTCTTGAGCTCCTTGATAGCGCAGTCTGTCCAGTCAAGGGTAATGGATTTAGTTTCAGGGAGTTTTCGGAGATTTCTAGCTGCCTTTCTGCTATATGGAGCCAAATGGCATCTTCATCTTTGTTACAGGCTAAGGAATAGGAAAATTTAGAGCAATGTAGAAGGATTATAAATAAAAGCTGTTAGCCTCTGACCCAAGCATTGTGCAATAACAAGTGCAGTTATGCAGACGAATGGTGTTGATCACAATCTTTATTCTCCACAACATAAGAGCTGCTCAGAATAGGACATGGCTGAATAAATAGATTTTTCATTGATATTGGCAGAGATGTGTTTGTCCAGAGCAATGAAGGAGAAAGGTGGAGGGGACAGATGAGCAAGAGAGGCAGCTTCAAGGCTCCTCCAAGCAGGGGGAGACCCTTTGCTGAGGGTGCTCGAGCACTGAGCGGGTACCGCCAGCCTCATCCTCGCAGCCTCTCTCCTCTGCAATCCCGCTGGGTGGCTCGAACCAGCGGCTGCAGATTCCTGGGAGCCCAGGAATTTCGGACGCACTGTGGACATTCTTTTAAGGAGCAGTATCACTTCCCGAGCGCTACTCTTGCTCGCAGGTAAGACGTGGCTGATGTGGTCCCACTTAGCAGCAGGTTGGGCTGAGCACAGTCTTCCATAGCTCAGATCAACATGAATGCTATTGTGTTAGGATATCAATAATAACGATGAAATTCAATTCTTGACCAGTTAAAAAATAACCACACTTAGATGTACAAACACATTCTTTGCCGTTGTACCCTTTGGCAAGGTATGAATGGGCAACGAACCAGCAGTACAGTTCATTAGGAAAGAACCAAGGCATTCAATTACCCTAATAAAACTGCTGTTAACTTCCTTAATTTCTTAAGTTTTGTTTTGCATTTTTTACCTTTTCTTTTTTTCCTCTCGCTGGTCTCTGTACTTTTCCTCCCATTTGCTGAACAATAGTAGCGCTGAGCGTCTCCCTCCGGGCTCATCACCGCACCGTGTGCTGCCTGGCATCCTGGCCAGCCTTGCCACTGCGCTCCAGGGGTAATCAAATGCGTTCGGTCTCTGTCTGACAGGTTGTTGCCTCTAGAGATGTGGTTTTTGGTTTTATTTGGCTTATTATTTAATGTCTATTCATATATGTATTTCTTACGGTGGGCACTGGACTTTGACATCGATGAAGTTACATATCCTGGAATATGATGCAGTCAAATGGCTGTTTGTTCAGACTGAATTTTGGTACATGTAATCAGAGCCAATAATCAGTTTAATCATAGTTTTGTCTTTTTGGTTGAACTGGATCTTCTTGCAGAGTGAGACTCAAACCTATCTGTCTAATTCTGGCCCTGTGCTTTGCAACTTGATAAATTCAATGGCTTGGGACCAGAGAGCTTCCTTCACAAGATACGTCGATCCTGAGCAGGACAAATGGTAGGAAAGGAAAAATCAGAGGAAGGTTTGAGCCGGAGGAGGAAAGGAGAGGCTTAGACCCTGGGCAGGTGGGTGTGTTGAGAGCCCGCCTGCAGTGCAAGGGTTGGCTGTGAGGAGTAGGAATGTTTTTCTGCTACAAAGTTGGTATTTTCATACTTCCTAAATTCCTAAATAAACCATGCTTATGTGGCTTGCAACATCTTTCTTTGCTTGCCTTGTAAGAACCCAGTTTGGCTGCAAGATCTTGCTAATAGAAAAACCATAAAGAGACTTGAGCCCAAAAGCCCCATAGGTATGCAGGCAAGAGCTCTAAGATATTTGAATATAAAGAAATGAAATCTCAGGGATTCTGCTTGGCATGCGCAAAGTGAGATTTAGGGCAAGTATGGAGACACCTAAGAGGCAGAGCACGGGGCATAACCTCAGGACAACCCCTGCCGGAAGGCAGATCCATATTCCAGGTGAACATGAAAATGATAATTTAGCCATGAATACCTAAATCTCATTTTGGGAAACAGCTTCACCAGTTTACCTGTGGCTTTTTGAATATCCAGCATCAGACAAGCAAGCAGCAGGTTTCAGACTGAGATGTCGAAAGTATAAGGTTGTAAAGACCATCGGTAAACATTGTGTGAGCTGCTGTGTGTGTTAGCCTTAGTTACTGGTGATGTTTCTTGTGCGCTGCTGTAGAAAAGAACAGAATGGAGACGTCTGTAAGATGATTCATGTGAGGCAATGTGGGAGAGTGCACACATCTAAATGACCAGCAAGGGACTCTACGCAGTCCCCAGCAAATTAAGAACGTGTATTCATTATGCTTGTAATAATGATAATATGTTTTATAACATTGCACTTAAGCAGTTGTAATTTCAGTTTTATGGAGCAAAAAGTGCAATCTCTAAGATGCAGCTTTTAAGTAGTGGGTTTAATCTACAGTGCTTGAAAAATATTACTGGCTACTCATTAGTAGGTATCGTCTCTTCCCTTATCCTACATGATTGTTTTAATTTAAACTAGCCCTTTGCCTCACATATAGAATTATTGACAAAAATATGTCTTTCTACATCAAATGATTAGCTAAATCATCCTTTTATTTACAAGCACTGCTGTGTCCCTGTGCCCTAAATCTTGCTAGTTGGAAGAGTGGGAGGGAAAGCAATTTAATTAAGTTAACTTTATTGACCCACCGGAGCTGTTGTTTAATAGCGCGGCTCCCTGGAGGGTAGTGCAGGTAGATTGAATGAATGCCACCGAATACCCCTTCCCCGCGCTGCATATTTCACAGCTTTGCCAGGCGGTTTGGGACGCGCAGCCAATCAGCAGGAAGGTTTTCCCAGCGCAGCACAGTGCAGCGCACTGGGCCGAGCCGGCGTTCCCCGTTGCGCTCGGAGCGATGTGCCGGGCGCCGCCGAGCCGCTCCTGCCCTGCGAGGGGACAGCGCCGTGCGTCGCGCCCGGCCATGGCTCGTGAAGGAGGAGAACTCGCGGGCGACTCCGAATGAGAGGGCTGTGAGTACACTGGTCCGCGGGGGAAGCCAGACTCCAGAGGGATAATGAGAGGGACCTTCCAGAGCTGCGTTTTTCACTGAATACTGGGGAGCGGGATGGCAAACAGCAGAACTTTGCTAAATTATTAGGGCTGATAAAATAAAAGCTAAAAAGACTTTTGCAATGCTTCTAATAGATCTTAGTGTTTGCTGTTGCTTCGTTTGCTGCCTGTGTTGTTAAAATTGTTGTCCAGATGTTTTATTAATCTATAAAATGAATGCAGCAACTGTCTGCAGCTGCTTGGTGCTGTTGTATTCCTTGGTGCTGCACACGGATTGACAAAGAACAGTATTTCAGACTATTTCTCCTGTTCTCCCAATCAATTTTTTTTCCAGACAGATTGGTACGATATAACAGCAACTTCATCTAGTTTTTAGCCCTTGCAGGATTTAATGTTTCTCTGATTAGAAGTGAGACACAGAGATACAGTCCTGCAGCTCTAGTTAAAGAATTAGATACAACCCCTTAGCTTTTTTTTTTCTCTTCTCTAGAAAACAGTAAGTGAAACTTTAATTACAATTTATAAATTTGGTCACATTGTCTTCTGCTGGAAGGCACATCAAATTCCCTGCTTTGGATTAGCTTGTGAGTCTTTTTTTTCATTTATATACGCGTGAAAAGCTGCTCCTTAGCTTCAGAATGTTGTTCTTTATCTTAAAGACGTATCAGATGAGAGGTGGGCTTGAAGAGGAGGCTCGTTATATCGTATTGCACGTTGTGCAGTGTTCAAACACACGGGTCGCTCTCTGAGTCTGCCGTGGGTGTCTATACATGGTCCCGTTTGGGGTATCCAAGCCGCGCTCACCGCCTCGTCCGCGCACCCCACGGGCAGCCACATCCATCACACAGGCAGGGGCTGCTGGCGTGGGTGCGCTGCCGAATCCTGCACCCTGGATCCCTGGGAGAGCCCAGTCTGCGAGGGCGACACCGGCCCTCCGTGAAGTATCCTCCTTACTCCCCATGGGGGAACCTGCCCTTGGGCTTCGGCGTCCTCAGTGCCCTCCTGACGTTGATGTCCCGGTATGCCCCAGAAGTGGAACCACGTGTTCTAGAAGGATAAATCCCAATTCCAAGTGCAGACCAGAGAAATCCACGAGTTCCCAATCTGACCCACTGTCGGGAGCTCTAGCATAGCACTGGGAGGGCGGAAGCCACCCTTGGCTGCCAGTTTGAAATTTTTAAGTGAAGGCTGCCTTTAATCGCATGTTAAGTTAGTATGGCTTTTTGCAGGCAAAGTGGGTGTGTATTTACACCAAAGGAAGATGTCATATTTGAGTAATTCTGAGAAGTTTTCTCACTCATGTTCTCCAGCTCTCTGTTCCGCCGTGTTCATTAAGTGTGCGTTCTGGCAGCTGCTGTTTAAAGTCGATGTTGTGTATTGGTAAGGTAGTGCCATTCCTGTGCTGATGGTCGGGTCTGAGTCCATGGCGTCGTAGACTTCGTGCATTTTCAGCTGTTCTTCCACTTTTTGTAAAGTGTCTGTTATGGCACTTGGCACTGCTACACGGAAGAAGTGGTGAAGCTTTGGAACAGGCTGCCCAGGGAAGTGGTGGAGCCCCCGTCCCTGGCAGTGTTCAAGGAACGTGTGGATGAGGTGCTTCGGGACATGGTTTAGCAGGCAGCATGGGAATGGGTTTACGGTTGGACTCGATCTTGAAGGCCTTTTCCAGCTGTAATGATTGTATGATTCTGTGATTAGGCTGAAATCTCTATTATCTGTCTGACAACATGGAAGGAATATACACATTCTTGATGCCATCCCACCGCTCCTTCCCAAGGCAACAGATTCATCACGCTGGATTCCCAGGAATTGCTTTCCTGCCTAAGAATTCCTAATGTTTTGTGAGTGTGATCATAAAGCTCTTTAAGGGTGCTAGACTATAAATGCATTATAAATACACAAATACTATTTTTATTTCATTGCAATTTTAAAAGCCTGTTAAATGAAAGCTTATGATATTAATATTTATGTGATATGTTTTGATATGGAACATTATTTTATATTAATAGTAAAGTTAAATAGTAAGTGCTAGTTTCTAGTTTTGAGTGGGGGGCGAAACTCATGCGGTTTATACTGCCATAGGTATGGAATGTTTTTACTTTCAGTCATTAAAAGGGTTTGCTGATTTACTGGGGGGGGCAAGCTTTCTTTTTTTTTTTTTTTTTTTAAGTTTAGTTTAAATGTTTTCTCTCTTTTC
>JAUBNY010000002.1:4041256-4069719 GCA_032275445.1 Crypturellus soui
CAGTTGATTTGGCCTGCAGTTCTCATAGGAGCTTGTGATCCTTCTCTGTTATGGCAGGCTGGGGTGTTCACATTCAGGATGGCTACAGTTCCAGCCCTCTCCTGACCCTCCGTCCCCTGAAGAGAGTGATGTAGTAGCACACGATGTAGAATTGAGGCACCAGGACATGAACTGGATCTTGCTAGCTTATATGGAGAGCCTATGGCAAACAAATAACACATGGAGGTCCCCTGAACTCGGGCTGTGGCCCTGGGTCATCCTTCTTCCTCTTACAATGCTTTGCTTTGCTGCAGAGTGTAAACTCTTTTGGCTCTGCAAGGCTGGGAAGGAGAAGCAGCAGTACGGGGTGACAGATGCCTCCGCATAGGCCTTTTCTCTGCCTTGCAACTCAATAGCCTGGAGAGAAGCCCTGTGATGGTCTTCTGCGTGCTCTCTACCAACCCTGGCCACAGTGAAGTCCACAGACAGGACAGGGTGGTTGGGGAAGCTGTGAAATGAGGCAAGGTTAAGGCCAGGCTTTTGGAGATCTGCTTCTGTAGTGGCCTGGAGATGTTGCCCTGACCTGGATGTCCTCCCTGCAGACCTGCCTCAGGCCTCTGAAGCTGCTCTAATTGGAGGGTATAAATGTAGCTCAAAGTCACCTTGCTGCCTTCCCTCCTGTGCTGCAGGCCCTGAGCTGTGGCTCTCAGAGACCTTTGCCTGCGGACGGTTTCCTCCTTTTCCGCCACTGACTATAGTGAGATCCGGTGCAGACACTCCTTGATTTCTTATACACTGTATTCATTGTAGCTTCACCTCAGCTAGAGATTAAGAGGCAAGGGATGCGCAGTAGCCATGAACTGCCTCAAGCAAAATAATTTTTCCTCTTCCTTCTTTTTAGAAGTAATTGTGAATTTCTCACTAAACCTGGGAATAAATCTGTCTAGATCAATTCTATCTCACTGTCATCTGTGGCAATCCTCCCTTTGTGTTGTTCCCATGAATCCATATAGAAAGAATAAATGAACATACATGGTATGGAGGAGATCCAATACATCCATAAAATTATTGTCTTTTATTTTTTCATTTTGGACTCCATTTCTGAAAGTGTTTTCTGCTCCAAGAAAGGAAAAAATGGTACTGTTCTTCTCTGTTAGCATTTACCCAGTAAAATATACATATTCAAAATACTTATCCATAACTTATCAATTTTTGATTTTGTTACTTTATCATTATGATCATTAAAAAAAAATCTCCATACTTCTTTGTGACTTGATTCTACTCTCTGCATGCTTAACCCTGCATTACCCTATTGGCTTGCAGTCAGTAACTGAGAGTTATACATACCTAAATGAGAGAAAAGTCAGGCCCAGGAATTTTATTTTCAGAGTTTACATATCTAGTAGTAGTAGTAGTAGTAGTAATAGTAATAAAATCAACATACTTCTGTATGTTTAGTTTGGCATTGATGGGATTAATTCTTTTAATCTATATGTATTTTTTGAAGTGTAGACTTTATTGCGTTGCTTTTAAAGTTGTTATCAACTTGCAAACTGAAATGCTATTTCAAGTACAAAGGTGATTGGAACTTAGTATGAAGGATATTAAGAAGTGAATTCCAAAATAATTACTTGGTCTCAAGCTGCAAAGACAGTGTCGATTCATGGCAGGATTCTCGCTGCCCTCTCAGCATTCAGCTTCACTGGGGTCTTCTGCAGTGGACATATTTCAGAGAGCAGCTCAGAGCTCTGGAGGAGGGTTTAGGCTCTGCCTTGTCCTCTGAGGAACCCTCCTCTCCTCTCCCTCACGGGGGAACCCACAGAGGCTTTCACCAGCTGAGTGGTGGAGTTTTTTCTTTGAATCGTGAAATCTATTGCTGAAGAGATGGACTCAGCTCTAGGAAAGGATGCTGGTAAAAGAGGAGGGAACCAACGCCCGCTGCTGCAGCCTCGGCACTCGCATTGCAGCTCTGCCACTGGGCCGGGATGACAGAGAAATCTGTGGGGTGTTCCAAGAGGCAGCTGGCAAATGTCCTGCTGTGAGAGATCTGCAAAGGATACATGGAATAATGGGATCATGGAATAAACCCTTGTGATTTCACTTTTCACTCTCCTTTACTAATAGAGGTTGTCTTGAAATTTGGAGGAGACCTTCTCATACCCTTCCAGATTAGATTAGTGGTTTTTTTTTTTTTTTTTGAGAGAGAGGGAGTGGAGTTGGGGACCAAAGGGCTTTATTTTAGTTAGCATTTGGGACAAATATTGCCGGATATTGATAAAGATTGACTGGGAGGATTCTGAACTATTCTAGCATAATCGTAGCCCTGGAAAAAACTGGAACTCTCTGTCTACTTTCTCTAGACTCCTCATTATTCTATATGCTTTTATCATGTCCCCTCTAATTTACCTTCTTGAAGATAAGCAATCCCTCCTTTTATCAAATCTGTATTTTGTTATCCTCCTTTGATCCCTACAGTTCCACAGTGCCCTTTTGAAGTGTTGTAACAAATTCTACATACCTTGTTCCAGGAAAGGCTACACAATTGGTTTATTATTTGTATTCTACACTATTCTCTATGTTGTTCCATATCTTTGTAATTCCTGGTCAGCTTCTTTATTTCTCTTTATTCCACACTGTATCTGAACATTGAGCTGAATTCTTCACTAGACCGTCTATAAAGAAAGGAATATTTATTTAATTGAAACAAATATTTTTGAAACTTTTGAAGTGAATGATTATTTCATGTTTTTTTTTTCATGCAATATGCCTTTCACTGTTTGTAGGTCCATTGTTCCCTGGCAAACAAACAAACAAACAAATCCCCAGATTCCCTGTGTTTAAGTACCATAATGGTGTTAACTTCAGAAGGGTAGAACATTGACAGCTCTGCTTGAGGTCTGAGGGATACTAGGACCTCAACTCTATATCATATAGTAAAACTGACTTGTTTTACTGACACAAAATAATGGTTATGCACCCTTGCTTTTAGGGTATTTATTTCCTCTGGTGAACGATGAATTACTGTGTGCAAGCTGTCGGAGTGCAGTGCTGGAAATTTCTCATTCCGTCAAAAAAGTGAGGAGTGTCATCGGGGTCCTGATTCATAAAATAAAGAACTATTTGTATTTTAAATAATGTAGCGATACAATAGCTATTGAAAAAAAATGAGTTGAATTGTTGAAGAACATCTGAAAAATGGCAATAATTCTATGACTAGGATTTAAATGTCACTGGAAAAGTTCAAATTCTGACCTGTCTTGGAATGTCCTTCCTTAAACCATCTTTGAATATCAAGCAGATGATAGGAATAAATTTGTTTAAAAAGAAAGAGCAGAAATATGAAAGGGTTCCAAAGAAAAAAACCTTACTCAGCATTCAAATCAACAGATGTCCTTTCTAATAATCTATAATAATAAGCTATCTATCTTCCATGATTCAATATAGATGTTGTTGCAGTTATGGTGATCCAAATACATGAGAGTAAGTAAGTGCAGGTAATATTCTCCTTACTGATATATTAGGGGACATATATCTCAGTGTGTAGTCATACAGACTGCTCCTCAGACCTCTGCTGCATTAAACTGAGGTTATTCTAGACAGTTATTTCAGTTGAATAATTTGCTAATTGCTTGTTGATTTCTGTTGGTAATAAATTAATTCAAGAAATGTGAAAAGGGGATTTGTACCCCTTCTATCTCTGTTGCATTTTGCTTTCATCGTTTTATTACTTGGTCTAGTAAGATACCATACACAATTGCTTTTGCTAAAGACAAATAAATGTATCTTGGAATATATTTTGGAGTAGTTAAAACAGCAAAATTAACCAGAAACGTCAGAATTATTGTGTACCCACTGTTATTGAACTGATGTTTGGTCCTGCCGTTTTGAAAGGAGCAAGTTATCTTTCCTTCTCCACACTCCCCCTGCTCTGAAGCAAGCATAACTGCACTCATCTTCAAGGTACTCGGTATCCGATTTGCAGGGTGCTACTGGGCTAAAACAGCAAAACTGGGTTTTGATCTTGTAGGATTTGTGGTATCCAAGAGCATAATGTATATAAGAAAATACTGAAAACAAGGCCTGGCTAGTGATAGATATATAAAGACCCAAAAGACTTTATGATCATTGATGCTCTCAATAGAGAGCTGATCTAATGCCTAACACCTTTAGCTCAACTTCATCATTGCCAGACTAAGAATGGATTTGTAATGCCAAGCTAGTTTAAGAAAAAAACAAAAAAAAACAAAAAAAAAAACAAAAAAACATTGCTCTGTGCAGACAGGTAGCCCCACTGAACATGAGTTGACAAAAAAGAAATCATTCAGCATTTCCATTTCTGAGTTGTGGAAATTACTGAAAGCAGGCTTAAAGAAAAACTGTCACTGGCAGAGCTTTTCCCATAGATTTCACTTCACTGAAGAGCCACTGCTGGCATTGCATAACCTCCAGAAATATCATGTAAATTCATGTTGATTGGGGTAGTGGAAGGCTGGTGTCTACTTGCTCCTTTTACTTTAAAAGTGTCAGTAAACAGGGCAAATCTGGGAGCAAAAGCTGCCCTGGGAGGGGGAACCCTCCATTCATCTCCTCAGGCTGCTCTGCTGGACTCACTGCACATCACCCAATGTTGCCCTGCAGCGTTTACCATGCTGTGAAGGGACAAATGCAAAAAAGAGTAAAGTTAACCCCTCCTTTGGAGGGATGCTGAATGGTCTGATTCAGTGAATGGAGAAATCTTGTCATTTCCATAGGTCTGAGATTTTCCCTGTTTTCCTGACCATGAAGCTTTTAGCCAGAGCAATTGCTCTGCTTGCTTCGTAATCACTTTCTCCTCAAGGCTCAGCGAGGCACACAGGGAGGAAATGTGGGAAACCACTGCAGCTCCTGAAATGAATTATATCTCTGTTATTTTGTTCTGCTATGTACAATTTGATCTTTCCTATCAAAGGTATCCTGCGGGACTTACAGTACCATGCTTCACAGTTCATGCTGAGAGAGGTTGCAGGCTTCAGTTGTCATGGATTATAGCACAGCAAAGGTTCTCTGATTCTGTGCTTACAGAAGGAAAACAGATGAAGATATCTGCTTTGACTGGCCAAAGAGAAGAATGGTCATACTCATGGGCGTTTGAGATTATTCCAGCTACTTGAGTTTGCAGCAAGCACAAAATGACTTTATAATTGTAATTTTATTTTTACCTTTAGTTTGACATTTAGTCCTTAAGAAAAAATACCCTGGCTGTGGTTATTCATTCCAATTTAAGGAATGACTTTGTGGAAACCACATCTAAAAATTACTCACAAGATACAGAGCAGGAAAAAGTGAAATGCTATTTATTGGATGTGAGGAAAATCTAATTAAACTGTTTGCTGGATTAAGCTTAAAAAATGTCTCTATAAAAATGACTTTTGATGGTATTCTTTAGTGCTTGTAAATTCATTCCTATAAGACTATTTGGGAATCCAAAGCATCTTCCCTTTGTTGCTTTACATGCTGTTGTTCGTTGGTCCATTGGTCAGGCATTAGTCTGAGGGGAAGGAGACTTTGGCTCTGCTGCTGTCTTAGCTATTCCCTTGCTGGGAAAGCTGGGAATGATGATTTTTCCCTCTTGTGTTTCCCACTCTTGTGCATGCAGACCATACCTCACCAAGACAATGATCCTATTTCAGTACCTAGCGCAAGGGGATATTAATTGATGTCAGGCATTTTAGTCACAGCAATCAGACTGCTTTATCTTGAACCTGTCAGAGGTAAAAGGTCTGACAGGGAAGCCTGAAAGAAAGCTGGCAGAGCAGAAAGTTCAGGAGGAGTGAAATGAAAGTAAATGTGTGTGGACAGTATGTGTGTGAAGTCAAGGTCCCAGACAGGAGCAGTGTGGCGGTGGGAGAAGTTGCAGCTCCCCGTTACGTGACATGGAGTGTGCAGGGTACCAGCTGACACTGCTGGGTCAGAGAAAGAACAGGCCAGGACCCACCTAGGGCCCTCCTCTGGCTTTACATTCTGTTTGAACACACTAGTATGATATGTATAGGGAAGCAGCCGTGGTTGCTGGAGCAATAGAAAAGGGACGCACTAGATGATAGAATAAAGCAGTATCATACATTCGCTGGACATATTTTATCACAAATTCTTCTGCTGGTGCTCAGTGGCAGGCAGAGGAAGCTGGTTAAGAACTTCCCTGACACATAATTTGGAGAGTAGGCAAAAGGCCTTGGGAGAAAGTTGAAAGCACCAAAAATGCCATTTAAATATAGTAATAGAGATATTCTAGTGCAGAGAGGAATTCTTTATTGATGTTGAATGTAGATAACAAGTGACTAGGACTTTATTTAAATGCATCTGTTAATAAACAGATGATCCAGCTAATGAGCAGTGTGATCAAGCACCATGCTGTGAGCTCCACGGAGAGGTCTGGAGTTGTAGCTAATAGAACTGTTTCCTCTCCTCTTGTTGCATTTTCTAGGGCTGCTAGGATTAAAAAACAATAAAACTAAAAACGCAGAGATCTATTTTATCTGTATAAAGTACAATCCCAATCCTACCTTCTACTGGTGTTTTTAACACCATTTTTTAAGCAACTGGGGCTACTTGTTCTCACAAGTGTCAGAGACTATGAGATGGAGAAGTGCGGCAACAGATATATTTTCTTTTGTTTCCAACAAAAGGGTCTACGGTTCCATCCCTGAGAATGGAAGCAAACCAAATGCTGAGACCCCATGATCATTATGGTCCCATTGTCTGTAATCAGTTCTTATCTCTTGCGGTTAGTCTAATAAAAGATATTACCTCAATTTACAGCCTGTGTCTCATAAGTACTTATCTGGCCTTTATTGCTGAGGTACCCAGGCACCAAACCACCTAAAGCATTAATCTTCCTAATGCCAAAGGGAGATAGAAAAAGGGATTTTGTCCAGAATCAAGGAGGGATAGTGTAGATGTCACCTTCTGGTTGCTACATCACAGCTCATTCCTAGAGTAACAGTGAGAAATCATAACACACAAGGTAGACAAGGTAGGACTTCCTTATTGTTGCCGTAACAGCTACCTAAAATAGCTGATATGACTTCTCTCAGTCATTTAGCGAGTATTAATTACAAAATAGGTGGTCTGAATTGCTTGAACTGGGACATTGTGAGATTCATGACGTCTAATTTTAGGTCCTTCTGGTTGGTGGCCTGAACCTGGCCCTAAACAACCAGCCAAGGTCATACAGGAAATCAGGTCTTGTTTTCAAACTTCCCGGATGAATTTCCTGAACTTTGCATCACTTCTGTTTTTCATTGCTGTTGAATTATTAGTTATGAAATATCAGGAGGTAGAATTGCATTTACTGCCTCTTTTTTTTTTTTTTTCCTTTTCAGCTTCCTCTTTGTCTCTTATTCTTTTGGCACTAAATTAACTGTTTTATAAAACTACAAACAAGTTCTTTTTATTCACAGGAGAAAATCCAGGTCTTGGATTCAAGCATAAAGTGGATTATTTTCTTAAGACTTCAGCTCATCAAAGGCCAAAAAAAAAAAAGAAAAATAATCTAGGTTCATTTCTAATGTATTCTATCAAAATATTTTATATTTAGCATTTTGATGCAAAACCCCAGACTATTGAAAAACAATTATTTATGACTGGACAAACATAAAAACTTGAAAGGTTAAAAACAATCAATCAGCAATACTTAGATAGCTGCAAGCTACCCAATCACTATATCATTGTTTTGTATACCTTATTGTTTATGTAGTTCTGCAGAGAAGAAATCATTAGCTTGATATCCACTGATTTTAAAATCTTTTTCTGACAACCTGAAGTTTATTGTAAGCAGCAGTGTCTATATGATCTGAATCTGATCTGTATGAATCTATATATCTGTATCTGAACCAAGTGACAAAAAGCATTTTACTACGCTCCTGAGGGACCCTACTTACATCTCGGAAAATATTTTTAATTTAAGTCCACAAGTAATAGCTCATAACTTCTGAGGCTCTTTCAGCCTCAAGCAAAAGCTAAGAACCTCATACTAGATCTCTTGATCCAGTACCACATTTCACTATGAGCTTTTTTTCTTTTTATAGAAAACTCCCACCCTCATCCAAGTAGATAAGAATTTTTGTGTTCCTGGCCAAGCTGTCTGTAGGATGAATTTGGGGAAGAAGGCACTACATTTTCAGTGTAACTTGGGGTTAACTGCCTCTAAGAGCTCTTGAATAATTTCAGCTTAACCTTTTCATATCAATAGCAGCTTCTAATTATTTCTTCTCTGGGACCAGTTGTACTGAGTGTTTAAGAAGATCTGTGCTCCTTCAGTGATCAGCTACTCAGCACATCAGCCCATCTTTCCTGGGTATGTTTTATCGTCTCTATAATGAGATCCTCAGAGCTTTTTACTGAGGGCCTGCTACCTGCTACTGTTGACTCTGACTATTGCTGTTCACCTAGCCAGAGCCTCTGGAGCTGCCCTTCCTCTTTCTCTGTTGTATCTGGGGGGATGCAGTACAAACACCCATGTTGCACTTCCCAGCTCATCAGCTGATCACTTCTCGAGGCATCAAAACTGGTCTCTGTGTCCTCAGCTGGCTCTGAGGATAGGTAGGAGGCAGCATCCAGATGGGCAGAAGTCTGGAGTAGGAGAACTGAGATGGTCACGATCTGACTCTGTTTCTCAACTCATGTGGAAAAGAAAGTCCTGTGAGGGAATTTGTCTTCTCTTATCTTTCAGCTTTGAACTTCCAGGTTTGCTGAAGGGCCTCAAAGAGTCAAATTGACAAAATCTGAAGGTAGTAGTTAGCAGGTCTGAGCACAGCCATGGCCTTTATGTTAGGGCTAAGTAACAGTAGGAGTGGTGAATTCAGATGTTGCTGAAAGATTGGACAATGAGGCCCTAGCAGTAACAACCACACTTAGATGAGGCAAAAAGTTTATTTATCTCACTTCTGTGAAGCTGAGAGGATGTTTTGCAATAACCTGCTAGAAATTATCCTTAAGCAGCATAGATATCTATACTTAAATGCAAGCCTTGAAACACATGACTGGGCTGTATCTAGAGTGCAGGCTGGGGTTTAGCAGACAGGTTCGATGTCTTGGCCAGCTGCAGAAACACCTTGGGGGAACAGTATAAGCCCAGATCCTCATAATGATTAAGGTAATTAAGTTTCACTGAGCCAATAGTGAGAAACCAGTGTTTAAGTGGCTTTGTGGACTTGGGCCTCATATCTGTTCACCTGAGCACTCCAATAATTGTATTTTGTTTCCTCCTCCGGGAGAAGAAATGAGGATTAAAGCTAACCAGTATGAAGTGTCCTGATGGTGCTGTGGCAGCAACAGTGTAGATCACAGATGCCAGACATACAATAAGACAAACAAAATAACAAAGCAGGTTCTGGGAGCTATAAACTAAAAATGACATAAAAGGGAAGTGACTCTCTGAATGGAATGAGAATTCATTTCTGCACCGCTCTGATGCTTCTATATCCAGTCTGGCCACTACTTATCCCCTGCATGGACTCCATGTTAATGATCCTTCATAAGCACAGCTCCAATAGGCATTCTGCATTCATTAAAGTTCTCATAAGAAATCTTTTTGCTGCTCTTCTTTCTTTCTTCCTAAACATATGTATTCATACTGCCAGTGTATATTCTTGGAGTGCCTTACTCATGTAAATCCATCATGGAAGTCAATGAGAGTTTTATCTGACTAAAAGGAGGTGGAAAATGCTCCTGATAATTTTATGGTGGTGTTAGAGGAAAGTCTAGGAAGGTCTTCATCCTCACTGTGCACCACCGAATCCAAGAAAAGAGGTTCCTGGGATATGAAATGATACAGGCTCCCAATCTCCAGCCAGTTCTCAACAAGCAGAAACACTTCAAAAATACCAATGTGTTTTCTTCAGTTTATTTATTTCAATGTAACTGAAAACTCTCATCAAGGTTAGTCTAACTCCTTGTATACAGACTGAGCACAAGATGCCTGAGCTGAGGAATTCTGGTCATTTCAAGATGACAATTAATAGTCAAACTGAAGTAACTAGCTGAGTTTTAAGCAGATGTCAGGGCTTTTCAATCCTTTTGTGATAACTCAATTAAGTTAAGAGATTGGGAAAGAAATCAAACTATTTGCCCATCAAGACAAGAGTTCTAAATGTAATTCAAATCTAGCTGATTCCAGTAGTCACTGAAACTTGCTTAAATGTCCAGGGAAAAAAATCTACATTCTTTTGGAATGTTTGATTCCAAGTTATGCATTCTTTTACAAACAGCCATCTCTAAAGAGGCATATGAAAAAAACTATAGATATTGAAAATTTTGTCTGGCATCAGATCAATCTGTGAGCTAATAATTAAAGGAAAAAGCATATGTAGATTATGAAAAAGCACTGCTGCATTAGCAGGTTTTTTTGGCAGGCTGTCACAGATCATTCAGCATATTTTCATGTATTTATTATACCCTAACACACACTTTGAACTTACACAGCACAAAGGGGCTTGGCAAAGATCACTGAATGTTACTGTAAAAAAGAGGGAGTGGAGATCAATCACTGAGTGCCTTGTAATATGGGTGAGAGGAGGCAGCTGGCCAAGGTGTTTGTTTCTTTGGTGGTTTTTGACCTACAGCTTGCTTTCTTTGATACATAAATATGGTTATGTACCAAACCATGCCAAGGTGGTTTCTTTGTCTTTCTTTTTTTCTTTTTTTTTTTTTTCAAACTTTCCCTTTTTTAGACAGTGCATTCATTTATGTTACCCCTGAGTGTCCTAAATTGGTGGGCAGGGAGTTGGAAGGCACGGATTTTTGCTAAGCAGGCATATGGTGCTTTTAGCTTGTGGCTAAACGTAGATGGTACAAGAAACACAGGTTAATAATAAAGACATTAAGTGGGTACCAATGGACTGGGCTGATTGCTAAGAACAAATCTCATAGTCGTAAAACAGTTTAGAGCCTGAAGCACTTGGGCCAGAGCACTAATTATTACACATTTTAGGTCTATTGTCTTGGCTCAGGGAAAAGTATTATTTTTAGCGGTTTTCATTATGTGTTGGATTTAAAAATAGACTGAATTACAGCCGGTCGTTGTTCTGCTGGGATGAATTATAGTTTGTTGAGGCAACTGCTTATTTTGTCTTGTCCCATGGCATTATATGAAGCCAGACAATAAAAAAAGGAAATATGAGTGGCATTAACCTTTTGAAGTAGAAGGAAAAGGAGCCTTAATGAAATAGAGCAAATCAGGCAATTATATTGCAGCTCTTAGTTATCATATAAAAAAAGGAATCTGTGGCCTATATCATTTAACCCTTTACCTCCTGTTAAGGAGGAAAGTTATACACATTTGAAAGTCTGTTGCTGCTAAATGATTGGTACTAATTAACAGTGCTGGAAAGAGATATCTTATTTAGAGACATACAAAGGAGTAGGTTTAAGGTGACACTGGGTGTCTAGCTTCTGCAATTCTTAACTGATGAAGCAGATGTGAGTTATATAAACTGTTTTTTTCACCAGATTTCCCCCCACTCCCCTCCCTTTTTTTTTCTTTCCTCTCTGCTTTGAGGAAGGTAACAGCACTGTTAATGGGGATGGTAGTGCTTTTTGTCTACACTTATTTGATTTTGAGAATTTTAAGTCTGGCTGGGTGGTATTTTCAAGATACAAGTGTTTTTTTTTTTAACATGTTAAGGACATAAATTCCCACCTAACTCCCACATGCATTTAAAAAAAAAAGCCTCCCACCTCTTTTGCTGAGGGCATGATCAGATGAACTGCACTGAAAAGTGGTGAACGAAATGAAGTTATCTCCCTGCTGGGCCTTCCCACCCTGATCTTTGGTGGAGGTTGTCTCCCACTACATATTACAAGTTTAACCCTTTGTTTGATTACTTCTCACTCAGTTCTGTAAAGAATCTCAGTTTAAAAACAAAAACACCCTGTCTCATGGGGTTATTATTTTTGTTAGTTTTTTTTTTTAATAGAATCATTTTACGGATCAGGGCTACTGAGTGAAACTTGCAAAGTCCTAGAAATTAGTCCGGCTACATCCAATACACCAATACACCCTTGGTGGAGAAGAAAACCCAAACAATATGGGCACGTCTTATATACTCTTTAACTGTTATTTTGCAGTGTATTTAGAGACTGCATGTTGAAATTCTTATCTCTTTATGTTTCAGTAAAACACCACTTTCTGCTTAACTGCAGTCAAATTCATAACCACTAAGCAAATGGCAAGTCAATAATGAAGCAAAAAAATATATTTTTTTCTACTGTGCTTGATCCTTCCTTACTTAGACAATGTAATTTCTGCTGAATCTAAGTTGTCTTATCCTCATGGTGGCCTGGCATGCTGCTGGGAGACTACACCCTTCTCCAAGGTGCTGTCCCAGTAGCGTAGCTGTCCCATTAGGGTCACAGACTAGGAGAGAATAGTGCAATAATCCTGCATATCCCCCCAAACTTCTTCTTTCAAGCATCACTTAATTATAGCTGTCACTATGGTTGGTTTCAATAACTAATAAATACTCTTTTCATGGAGAAGAAGGCACAGTGCCAAAGAAACATATTCTTGAGATGTGGAGAGAAAGAGGACAGGCCTTTTGCTTGCATCTGTGGTCTGATCAATCTTCCATGTCAGCTGCACTGAACTCAGCTTCTTTGGTGTAGGATGAAAGTCCTAACCTCAGCCTAGCATGAATTTGAACTCTCAGGTTATTCCTCAGGCTAACCACCAATGAAATCTTGCTCAGTAGAGAAAAGTGACTTGATTTAAGCTATTGGCCTGGCATTTATTTATTTATTTATTTATTGCTTCAAGAATCGGCTCCTCTGTTTGGCCCTAGGCATCAGTTTTATGCCAGAAAAATGAGATGATGATAATTTTCTTTGCCTGTCTTGTAAACTGCTCAGGGCAAGGACCTCCTCTTAACACAGTGCTTGGAAGAAGAGATTGCTAATCTCCACTGGGACCTTTCAGATTCAACTAGTAATACAGTTGAAACAGGCAGTTCAACTGGTAATACAGTTGAAACAGGCAATTTTTAAGTTGGATACACAAAAATAGGTCCCCTCATACATAAAATTAGGTCCCCTGAGTCTCCTTTTAGGTATCCTCGACAGATATAAGTCATTTGGTTTCACCAACAGGTGAATGCTCATCTATAGTTCCTACCACAAGGGTCCTCTTCACTCGTTTGAGGTGAGTGGGGAGAGAGAGAGCTTCATCTGCAGAGACTCTGCTTACTGCAAACTCTTCCTATTTGACAAGATATAATACATGTACCCAAGACTTGCATCCATGTATTGGTGCTTGTTTCATGTGTGCTGCTTCTGGATTTGTTCCAAATAAAAGGTTTTTAAAATGTAAATGTATATGCAAACTGTGACAGATCAAAATGGCAAACTTAGCCAAGGGAAGATCATAATAAATTTCATATTTGGTGGGGTTTTTTCCCATCTTCATTGTT
Source organism: Crypturellus soui (assembly GCA_032275445.1). Lineage (NCBI taxonomy): Eukaryota > Metazoa > Chordata > Aves > Tinamiformes > Tinamidae > Crypturellus > Crypturellus soui. Next base: position 4,054,678 of record JAUBNY010000002.1, read on the forward strand.
TTCATTTTACCAGGCAATAATTTCCCCAAACAATGGTTTTGTCACAAAGGCTTTGTCACAACACAGGTGGCAGTCAAGTGTTTCACAGTACTAGTGCCCCTCTCATAAAAATTCCTTATCTATCTATATCTGGAGCACAATTTAGCAGGAAATCATTTGCGTCTAAGAGTTTGGCCCACTGTGAGGATAGACGGGTTAGTTGGGATGCCTTTCACAGCTAGCTCACATCTGGACCAGAATGTTATCTGTGCTTGCATTAATTGTGTTTGAAAAATGACTTACTCCACTTCGTTTCACTTTGATAAGTTATTGAAAAATAATGTTTGTTGGAGAGTTTTTGCAGTTTCAAAAGAGTTGCTGTGCTTACCAGCATATATACACATCTGAAAAGGCAGTGCCTGTCTGCCTCTAAGCCGACAGTCCAGGGAGAAAAACTGGAAAGGATGAACGTGCCTAATTCACACAGTAGGTCTCTGTTTAGATCTTAAATGTAATGCCCTACTCTTCAGCTTCTCCCCTCCCTTCCAGACTGTTCTCTCACTGCATCTGTGAGGCTGTTCTGTGACCCCAGGAGACAACAAGAGCGCTGGGAGAGTCACTGTGTTTTGCAGGTACACCTCACATGATATTACTTAGAGGAGAAGGAAATCTGATCCTTCCCTGATAAGGGATTATCATCAATAAGAGCTTTTATGAATACATGTTCTTGCTCAGGCCTGTAGGTCCTTCCATATATGTTGACCACTGAAGGCCAATCATAACCTAGCTACACAAATGCTGTAAATCTCTATTTTTCTTTAGATTGTTTTATGAGGTTATTATTTTTGTTAGATTTTTCAACATTCTGAAATTCTGCTTAGATCTGCAACATCCAAGCAAAAGGAATGCCCAGAGAGAAAACATTGGTTCACCTGACACATCTGCATTTGAATGGTTTCAGAGCCTAAATAATTTGGGAAATCCTTCATGTTTGTGTATCTCCTTGGGTGTAGTGCTGTTTTTTTTTTCTTTAATTGGAATATATTTTGGATTAAAGATCTGACCAGAGATTTTCTTAAGTGAGTTTGAATCACTTCAAGAGGCAAGATGGCTGAGTTAAAAGGACTCTGTCTGCAGCTTAAGTATCTTTCAGGTGCCTGAAAAAATGATCCTAAAAACAGATAATTTCTTTTGTTAATCACTTTAGGAACAAGGCAGAATTTTAAAATATGAACTTGCTTTTGCCACTTATTATTTCTTTGAGGTTCACAGAACCTTTCTTTCGTCAGACTTTCTACCTGAGGCTCATAAAAGTGAATATACTTGTTCCTGATGCTACATCAGTCTCAAAGCTACCTCAGTATTTGGCAAAAGAACACTTGGATCTTCAGTTGTTAGAGTAGGATGAATCAAGATGAGACAGTATTATCTCCAAAATCAAAAGGAGGCAGTTCTCAGCCTTCTGAACCTGTGAGGATGGCAGCTTTTTACCTATTTTCTGAAACACAATAATAAACCTAACCTTTTATTAAAAGATTGATTATAGACAAGGACAAACAAACAACTATTTGAGCATCTACTAAATAGAGATATATAAGCCACACTGCGCTAATTATACAAGTCATGGGCTGGTTGAAGGACAGTTAATTGGTTTTCAGAATATCTCAATCAACAGAGACAGCAAGACACATGTCCAAGGATTTGAAGAGTCAGCAGTAATGGATGTCTGTGAATTCTCTGCTGCAAAGTAAACCTTTATTTTCACTACAGCGTGTTTTATAGTGCAATAAAAAAGAAGGAAGTCAATAGCTATATCTAATATAACTGTAGCTGAAAAGATACTTTACCGATTCAATATTGCTTGAAGGGCAGTGTAATATAGGTATTTGACCTTAACCAAGGGCTTGCATGCAGGTATTGGGTTCAGGCTGAATTGCTGAAAAAAGAAACAGCTCAACTGGGACTAGGAAATATGTTAAACTGATTTTTTTTACTTTACTTTTTACTAAGTTGTTTACTAATTTTCTTTTCTCTTTAGTCGTGTTTAGGTCCACCTACTCCTGAAAACTTGATTCCAGATGTATATTTCGTTTTACATCAGAAAATAAGTTGCTCTTTGGTGAAATTCAGCATTATGTGTTCTTGGTATTTAAGTTTTGTTTTTTAGTAATTGTGCTTGTTAGTAAAAGAGTTGCTTTGATTTTTCATTTTTTACTTATGATAAACATCTTTTCTCATCTTCCATATACAATATTGAAAACAGTAACAATAAAAGAGACAAGCATGACATTATTGCAAACCCTTTTCTTCTGAATTCTAAAGCACAGATATATTCATTCTGCAAACACAGTGAAAATTTTATTGGAATTGCTAGGAATACTCTGGAGCATAAATGCATGCATTTGTCTTTGAAAGACTTATACTCGATTTCTGAGTCTTGTACCATCACTTACAAGTACTGTGGCAGGTGAGGCACAGGGCTGTTTGCATACTGGGAGCTCTGCTGACTTCGCTCTGCTGGTCAAGGGTGTTTGGGGGGCTGTGGCTTTCATCAGTACCTCTATGATGTCAAACCAGATTTTCACTTTTTTTACTACTGTAGCTACCTTTTTTGGGGGAGAAAGAAGCGAGTCACTCAAGGTTTGCAGGTGTAATTGCGTCCTCTTGAGAAGTAGTCCTGTAGTATCTGCTGACAAGTGTAAGCTTGCTCTAACTGTACTGTTAGAAAACTGGAGGCCATGTAGCTCTCATCATCATATTTCTGAAAATGAGTTAATAAATTTGAGAGGCTGCCTATACTGACTCTGCACTGAGCTAATATAACCAAGACTTGTACCTTTCGCAGGGCTAGTTTGTGTTTGCTTGCAGAAGGATATAGACTTATCCCTTAAATGTTTTGCTTAATATTGCTACTGTAGACAATAACCAGAGACTTTTTAAAGATGTCTGTGGTGCTCCCGCTGATTTCAGAATTAATAAAGTTAGGCCAGTACTTAATTCTAGGCTGAATGGTTTCTCCATGTTCAAGAATGAACCAATTCCAGAACTGCAAATGGAGTTTGTGCTTCCAGTCTGAGTTCATCTCCAAGACACCTAATGATAGGGTTTTGCAAATGTACTCAACATCTGAGGCAGTGATTAAACAAATCATTTTGGCATCTGTGTAAAAGCTTAACTAAACAGAGGTCTTAGGTTGATTCTTACCCATGCAAAAGACTGGTTCTCTTCAGAGAGGTAGAAAGCAGAGGGGCTGAATGGTGATAATGTACAGAAATGACCTTTAGAGCAGTCTCAACAAAGATTCCAGAGTATTTGCTATGGAGTGTAGTTCATTGAAGGCTTGGGATTTTTTTTTTTGCTCTATTTTGTTTTGTTGGTCAGTGTCTTCCACTTGAGTAAGTGAGGTTCTGCAGACTATTGTGTGTCACCCTGATTGTGCCTGATGTTCTTCAATGATGTTCATACTGTATGATTCAAGAATATTTTTAAATGAAAGAATCTTGGACAATTTAAGAAATAACTTCTGTAAAATTTGGGAGACTGATTTAATTTTCAAAGCTAGAATCTGAGGATAGCAAGCTATTTGGAGAGTCTAGCTATTGCCTCTCATTTGGAACAGAGACAATGAAGATGATGATAGTTGTGTTTCAATAGCCTCAATGACTTACTTTCTCTAAACTATTTTTTAAACTTCAGGGTCAATGACCAAATTATCAAGTCAGCAAGAGCAGGTTCCTGGTGTTTCTAGCACAACACATCATCTTTCTTTTTTTTTTTTTTTTTTTTAAGTCTAGTTTATGTCATGCTACCAGCTGGAATATACTGTAACTTTTTTTGCAACAATTTTAAGAGACTTTCCCTATCCTAGTGCATTTGGGTTGGTCTTTTCCACAGAAGGATGCCAAATGCTGCATCCAGCTGTGCTAGTTGGAAGTATTCCTGCTTTCTCCCCTTCTCACCCCCTGGCAGCTGAAGTGCTGCCCTGTGGCTGCACCAGTGGAGGGTTGGTAGGATTGCTCCCTAGCTCCCAGCCTGCAAAATTGGCCAAGCCAACGCAGATGACCAGTTCGAACCACTTTTAAAATAAAGTGGCAGGTTTTACCTCAAGCAGTTTAGAAAGTGTTTTTGTGGCTCAGCTATGGGCGAAGCAAGGAGCACCAGGGAGAAGTAATGCCACCAAAGCAGTGCCGTGTTGTTTGCAAGGTGCATGTTGGCTGTTCCTGAGCTTGTGCCCAGGAGAAGACAGCAGAAGTGGCTGTAGCATGACTGGCTCTAGCAGACTTGCATGCAGCTGTGGTTCTAGGCATGCAAAATAGCCTCATGTACAAATTTCCCATGTTTGATTGAGATTTAAATATGTGTTCACCTTTTTCCACCTCTTAAAGGCTAAAAGTTGACCTATGCTAGGGTTTTTTTTTTTTTTTTTGCTTTATTTCACATTGATTTATTTGTTAGTTTATTTAAGTAGACAGAGACTGGTGAGGATGTGTCACACCTTTGTTCCAGAAGACAAATTTTGCTCTGGAGTAGAGCCCAACCTCTGAGTCACCCAGTTAGAACCAGCAAGTGCTGTATGGATCTCAGCAGCTCTCAGACCTGAACCTGTCAGGAGATAAACTCCATAATCCCACCTATGGAAGGGCCTAAGGAATTTGGATATTTCAGTTAGCTAATTTGCCAGGAAATCCCTGATGAATGGTCCAGGTTAAAGTTGAGTATATGTGGAAAAGAATACAACCTGGACACCTCAGGAGGACACGAGATGTTAAACAGGGTTGATTCCTTACTTTTTTGTCCTCTGGAATCAGATATTTGTTGCTACATTATCTAACGGAGTTGTCAGCCTTACAGTGCACTTACTTACTTACAGTGAACAGATCGCCATGCCATCGTAGCAAGGAAATGGGAAGATCAATTTTCTTCTGCAAAGTGTACTGTCAACAAAATTACCTTTAAATTATCTACAGGTAGATGACCATAATGATTATTAGTATAATTAATAAAAAAAAAATAGAGGAAGAATTATAATTCCTCAAGTTGGGGCTTGCTTATGAGAATTTATTACACTGTTAATACTTTATTACACTGTTTACATTTCTCCCTAATTAAGAGAATTTGAATAAAATCACTGAGAGAAAATGCATATGGAACCTTGTGCCCTTGCATTTGGAGTAGCCTTTCTAAGCCTCAACCACAGGAGAGAATGAAATATTCAGACAGAAAACTTGTTAATATAAAACCCAGGAATTCTGAAGGGACATCTATAGTGTACTGAGAGTGGGAGTGATTCTGATTTAAGAAAGTACTTCAAAAGCACGCCAGTAAAGTCACAGGAGATATTTTAAAGACATTTGCTGAAGCATGAAAGGCCAGTAATAACCAACATCACAATTTCTGTCTGAGAATAAGAATTGAATAGTCATTTCAGTATTTGATTTTATGATCATCATTTCTGTCCCTCAACTGTATTCTGCATTCAGAATAACATATATGAGAGAAGAGTTGCAATTTAGGCCAGGAAACGGGCCAAGCAGTTACTCTGCATCTGAATTTTGTGTTTTCTTTCCTACACAACCATAGTATCTTTGGAAAAAAACACTATTTTTTTCTGTATGTGACTGTTACTTTTCTTATCGAACGTGCTCAAAGGCACTATGAAATGTCAAGACATCCTACTGAAAAACCTACTGGCATTAATGTGGTAGGGGTGCATGTCAGACACACAAATCTAAAGACAACTTCCATACTCTTCTGTAATATCTGCTTAAATATATTTTGAACTGGGATATTTAGCAAGTGTTAATAGAGCAGAGAGTTCCAGCACAGCTGCTAAGAGAGACCGTGGCTGAAGATGATGCTGGTTTTGCCCTACCATGTCCACAAGTGCCTCAGCTCACAAAACACACATGCACATCAAGCAAGAAAGTTAATGTCAACTAGGAAAGTCATGGAGATTTTGGTGAATTTCATCAATACAGTGTATGAGGAACACGAAATACGTGGGAAGGTTCCCAGGGATCCAGCGCAAAGGCTGGGACACTACATTAGGGTGTAATGTAAGGTAGTCCACAGCACCTAATGAAGCTTCAAAAATCGCTCCCTTGTTCCTCTTCTCTCTCCCAGTGATTCTAGGAGCTCGGGAGATCAGTTTGCTACACAAAGCAGTGCTTCACCTTCTCCTTTCCTACATGGTGCTCACGAGTGTGGGTGAAGGTAATGTGTTCTCTACTGCTAATGCTCATGGAGGAGTACCTCAGTCTCTGCTAGAATAGGGTTGTTCATTTGGATGCCAGTGCTCGCAATACAAGTTCAAATTAACTTCCTCTGTGGGTGGCAGGATGAAGATACTAAATGCAGTCAGTGCCGAGAGACTTTTTGAAGGGCTCTGTGCTTCATATTGCCACCAGTCCTACAGGAGAAATTGCCACTTAGTCTATGTCAGTACTGAAATGGCATCACTACCATGGGACAGGTCACTTGGACACAAAACAATTAAAATTGCAGCCAGAGAGCAGTATGGTGCAGAAATGAGACCTTTCCTTTTAAAAGTTTGGATGTTTTTGTACAGTTGTTCTTTGTTAATGCTTACTCTTGCACACAGAGAAAATATATGAGGGAAACTTACTTTGATACCCCTTCTCCAAGAAATTTCCAGAGTACATGGTCCACTTCTGCATTTACTAACTTTCTTCACTTCAGGCAAGTCCAAAGTGTGGAAAGAGACTGAGTTTTATGGGATTTCAGTCACACTGGCTGTAGTCATCCTGTGATACAATGGCCACAACAGTTGCCAGCCTGAGGAAAGAGCAGCTATAAGCCTAACTGGTAGCTCAACAAGCTAGGTCTGGTTGCTTGACTCCCACTATATGAATCAATTTTTAAGACCTCCTAGCTCGTAGTGACTCTGCTTTTCAGAAACAGCTTTGCACACAGCAAGCCCCACTTCTGATCTGACTAGATTTTTTTAAAGGATGTCATAGCTAATGTATGGACAGCCTCTTCCAAAAGTGTCATGATGTGGGACTTGGTTTTGTAATGTTAAAGTCAAGTTTCCACAGTGAAGGTATATAGGATCCCAGAGGCATCTTGCTGCCTGCTACTGATCTCTGCCCTTATTCTGGATGCAGAACTCCTTCAAAAATAATATAGTATTGTGTATAGAGTATACATATAGTATGCATGTCATTTACATGTGTTGTATATGTATATGCATATACACATGTATGTATAGTAAGTAATGTAAACATATTATCTTCATTATTTGTTTACACTTCTCATAATTATTTGAGTAACGTCTGTATTTCCTGTGGTATGTGTTTAAAAAAACAAACTAAAACTAATGTTTCCTATTAAGAAAAGTATATAAGTACTTTTTGGTTTAGCTATAAGCTAAACAGGAAGGATTTTGGACAGAGCTCTGCCCAGTGAATGTGGCACACATGGTAATAATCAAGTCAAATAAAACTGAAGTAAAGAGAATGACTGAAAAAAAGTATTTAGAAGACATAAAAACAAAATTTCAGTGATATTTCAGTCATTTTGGTGATAGTGGATAGTGTGATAGTGGCTAATTCCAGTGAACCCTGCTCTTTAGTAACACTTAAACATTGGTAAAATATGGCTTGATTTAGTCTTATGTCTAAAGCACGATTTCATTACAGACTGTGTCGGGAAAGGTTATTCATATTATAATTTTTTTGACATGTATTGATTCTTCAGTAAAGTAAATGAATACGTTGTACTACAGTGATATCAGTGTAAACTGCACAATTTTGTAGGATCCTTACATTCCTGATGTAAAAGGGGAGACTATTACTATGTCACTTTTCTATCATCATCACCATAAGAAAGACGTGCCCCAGTGCCTATAGGCCATACACTCTTATTCCTGAAAATTGCATTGATTACTGCACAAAAATCGCTTGATCTGCCCCCAGGTTTCCACAGAGGCAGCAGAGTCTCCCTGTTGCACAAATGAGATGGTTTTAGATACTGAGAATACTCTTGGCATAGAGGTAGCAAGGGCAGAGTTGTATCCAGGTGCATCAAAGTCACATTTTATGGTGGTTAACATGACCAGGCTCCCCTGAAGCCAGTGGAAAGTATCATTTTGATTGTGGTATGATCCATGTAGAAAGGGGATTGACAGAAAAACAGATTGAGGTAACCTCAACAAGTTACGTCGCTAAATCCGTGGTGTTCCTTTACATGGAGAACCAATGAGGACCTATTGCAAACAGGGAGAAGAATGTGGAGAAAGTCCTCACCATTTTTCATGCACTGGATACTTACGGGCATGCTTGCATTATCCTTGCAGCCTGTCCAGGCACAGGCTGAGGGAATGGGAGAGGGAAGTGGTCCTACTCGGGTGGCCTGATTTCCATGTAACCTCCTGTGTCGGGTGTCACCCAAAGTTTTAGAGCCACCCAAAGTTTAGAGCCAACCCCAGGCAGAAAGCACAGGGCAGGGAAATTAGTGACCACGAGATTGTGGCTTCTAGGTCCTAACTAAATGATAGGATGCAAATGTAAGTAAACATTACCCCACCATCTCTCTCAGACTAGTTCATGTCTGCGAGACACAGCAAATCCAGCAGTATTGATGGTGGCTCTTTAGCGCGTCAAACGCCCAGCTCTGTTTGTGTGCCAGTTAATCAGTCATGGACTGTTGAGGCCCTCTGACTGGAAACACGCAAAGTAGCTTGTTATTCTGTGTGTAGTAATAGATTTTCTGTATTACAGGATGCATATAGTTTTGAGTTATCCCCCTCTCCTTAAGTGCATGTTTTCCATTATAAGCAACCACTCAATCTATTAGCTGTAATTGCTGATATTTTTAAAGATATGGATTATAATCAATATCTGGGAGTAATACTTATTGATTTGAGGAACAAAAAGTGAATTGAAATAAACAGCCTTTACTACTCACTGTGTTTCCATGTAGGGGTGGTGCAATTGCAATATTTCTAGTCAAATAAAGGGTTGTCTACATATTTGTCTATTTAAAGGGTTTTACGTCTAAGCAAAACAAAACCAGAGCAATCTCATGCTTTGTCTTTATATTTTCCATTTTTTTTATTTTAGATTTCAGTCTTTGGCTTTATTGTGGCAGAAATGAAAAACTTAACCTGCCTCTATTATCAGTGTATTTGGAAGCCCCAGGTTTTGCCCAGCAGAATGGGCTCTGGTCAGTGGCTTTCATAATTCGAAAGGGAAATCCAGCACCAGGGGATGAGGGGAAGGAAGAAGATTCTTCACAAAGTTTGACCCAGCATAGCTAGTTTTGCAGCCCCAGCAGTCTCAGTGAGGCAACATCCTCTTAGCCTTGGTGCTCTAAGCCTTCCATCACAGCCAAAGGCAGGTAGGTGTCATCTCCTAATGGGCTGCAGCAGATGATGCAAGAAAAGCAGGTTTGAACCCCTTGGAAAAGGGGAGAACTCCTGAGGAAACTGTGAATTGACAGAAAATCAGTGAACCAACACAACACAGTGCAAAAGAATGCTGCCTTCTTGTTTAAAATATGGTTAAGCCATCAGGACTCTTCACACTTCCTTCCCCCCTCTGAAAGAGAGAGAATTGAAAGCTTAGAGTGGTGATTTTATCCACATCTTAACTCAAAGAGTTAGGCTGATATCGATTTTGTTATTAATTTTAATTCATACAAGGGGCTTTGCCTTTGTCTTACAGGCAGCTGTGGACAGCATGGATGTTGTTCAACCAAATTTGGGCAGAGAATATATAATACATTCCTGCTGATAAGCAAATCAATAGGCAGCATCCAATTACCTCTGTGTCCAACTGAAATGATTTTATAAGATGCTGTGCAATATTGCAACTTGTTGTTTCTTGGTAATGTTCCATAAATCCCATAGCTATAGAGGGAATGGAACTTCTCCATCCAGTCTTCCCTACCATTCCCATGGAATACAGCATCTGCTCAAATGCGTTCTGGTGTGCAGACCTGTTTTTGAGCTCCTGCCATGCTATGGCCACAGAGTGACCAAAGACATCTCAGTACAGCAATCTTTATCAGTCTGGTAATCCAGTTTCACAAAAGCAGTCCTAGACTTACACTAAGATTTGTTTATAAACATAACTTTTAGATAAATTTGAGGAAAAAAAAGTTATAGACACCAAAATATTAGTAATATATTGCACTACAGGTTTCCATACTCTGAGCTGTGTATGTTGCTCCTCATACAGCAGAGGTAACATGAAGGAAAGTACGAATACAGATTAGTTCAAATAATTTTAATCATCATCTATGTGTGGAAACACAGAATACTAAGAAAGTCACCAGTAGGCCAACATAATTTAAAGTAATGCTGCCAATTCTCAAGTGCCACTTTGGTATCTTAGTGGATTAGTATTTTGTCATTACTTTAAAATGTATTGTAGAGTCCAAAGTGGGCTGTTGTACAAGAGAAGCACTTTGAAAAAAAAATGTGCATTTGAAAATGTGAAGCCTGGATAAGAGTGCAACCCCAGTGCTATATAAGTGATAGAGAAAATCAGACTCTGAAGTCAGCTGGTTCTCTCATTTCTTTGGCCAATAAGGTCTGTGTGTATGTATATTATAACACTATTCAGAGAAAATCTGCAAGGTCTGAAAAACAAACGTAACAAATTAATGACCATTGTGATTTTGAATGAGCATTGACCTTTCTCCCTGTCCCCTGTACAATGTTGTCAAAAAAAAAAAGCTAATATCAGTGTAATATTTACTGGAAAGTGGTAATGTTAGAAGAAAATCAGGGCAAAGTCTTCAGTTTTTGTAATAATACAATGTAGATGATGAATCGCAGTCAATGTAGATAAACCATTTATCTTTGTATGGCAGATGTAGGATGAGATCCTGCAAACAGTTCCCATTCAAATATCCTGTTGGGTCCCCAAATACTCTTTGACAGGCAGTAATCAGGGCAGAACACTGCTAAGATTAATTCCTCTAATACTATTTTTTTAATGAAAATCATGATGACAAATTATCTTTGTTGTGCTTTTCACCATTTTAGCCTTCATACCCTGAGTTAATTACATGCCATTTTAGCAGAGGATTTTTCAGCATACTATACATGTCAAAGAGAAAGCAAAATGCTGTCAATTTTTGGAGTTTGTCCAGACTCTCACAAACGTACAGGCATTTAATTCCGATAACTTTTTAATTTGGGGTTTCATCTTTTACATTTTTTTTCCTGTCAAATGTTCATTCAGCTTCTCTTAGTATTACAGGTGGGACACTCTTTGGTGAATAAAATGAAAGAAGCTGTAATTGCTCTCATGGTTTTGGGGGCTAAAAACCACAACTATTAAATGTTGGAACTGTGAGTTGCTGTGAGTTGCAAAGGAGGTGAAACTAGCTCTGCTGCAAGGGAATCAGGTGTTGAAAAGTGGAGCTGGTGAGAGGCAGATTTGGAGAGGGGCTGGCAATCCCTCTTGTGTTTATTTTCCAGTCTGTTTTTTTCAGAGTAGCCATGGAACAATATTTGTAAATAAAAGTTCAAAATTGTAAAGAATTTCCCTTATTTACAGTTCTTAATGATTAAGTCAGTGAATGCAATTAATTGGCCATGTCTCCTTGTAAAGGCTTGGATGCTTCTGAACTGACTTTGAAGAAAAAAAGTGTAAGTTTAATTCTCGCTTGTCTGAAAAAAACATAAAAAACTTCCTTTCTTTTCAGATCTTTTGTATGCAATTAACAAAAGCTTGAAGCAAAAATAGGAAGTTTTCTGAGCTTTCTGAGTAAGCGAAGGTAAGTAGTGTGTGCAAGGGCACATTTGGTGAGCTGTTTGGAAGGTTCCCATGGGAGATTGCTCTGAAGGAGACAGGGTCCAGCTGCAGCAGAAGGGCAGCAGGACACCAGGGCACTCCGGAATGGGCTCCAGTGCCTAAGGGAAGGGCAGAGGAGGAGGAGGGCCAGGAGGGCCACTGGGGAGCAGCACAAGAGGTGGTTCTCCTGGCCTGCTTGGGTGATACTAGGGAAGCCAAGCTTCAGCTGGCCTTGAAACTGGGGAGGGACGTGAGGGGCAATAAGAGCTTCCTCAGGTATGTTGGCAACAAAAAGAAGGCCGAGGAAACAGCTGCTGAATGACAGTGAACTTAGTGACAAAGGACACAGAAGAGTCTGAGGTACTCAATTCATTTGACTGGTCTCTACTGGCAAGCTCTGTTATGAGGTCTTTTAGGTGCCTCATGGCAAAGTCTGTGGCAGTATTTTCTGTATTAGGGGCAAATCAAGATAGGGACCACATAAGCAAGTGGGACATGCCCAAGGGCATGGGACAAGACGGGGCATGTCCCAAGATGTGGAGGGAGGCGGCTGAGGCCGTTGCAATGCCACTCTGTCTTGTTTAAAGAGATTGTTTTGGTCCTGGGGATCAGGAGAGGTTACGGTCGACCGGGAGAAGACAAGCATCCCGCTCATCTTCAGGAAGGGCAAGAGCTGGGGAACTACCTACCAGTAAGCCTTCCTTCACTCCCCAGGAAGTTTATTATGGAGACTGTGTCCAGGCAGATGGAGGCCTACAAAGCAATTGGGATCAGCCAGCATGGATTCACCAAGGACAAATTGTGTCTGACCAACCTGAAAGCTTGCTCCGAGGAGATAACTGGTGTGGTGAATGAAGGAAGATTTTACTGTGACCGCCCCACGGCCTGTAACATAGTATCCACACCACTCTTGAAGCCAAATCAGTGACATAAGGGGTTGAGAGATAGACTACAAGCTGAGTGGACCACTGGCTGTATTTTGGGTTCTGAGACTTGTGATCAGCAGCATAAAGTCCCACTGATAGATGATCACTGATAGATGATCACAGATGAACCCCTTAAGAGTCAGTAGTGGGGTAATACTAATTAATGTCTTCATGAACAATCTAGACAAAGGGATGAAATGCACACTCAGCAAGTTCATGGATGGTACCAGTGTGGGAGAGTAGGGCAACTAGACACCAGCTGGCTACAAAGCAGCCTTGCAGAAAGCAACCTGGGGCTCCTAAGGGACAGGAACTTGAACATGAGTTAGCGATGCGCCCCTGCGGCAAAGAAGGGCAACGGCATCCCAGCACATATGAGCCAGAGTGTAGCCAGCAGGCTGAGGGGAAGGATTCTCCCCTTCTGCTTGGTACTTGTGAGACCAACCTGGAGGACTGAGGTCTGTTTTGGGGTCCTAGTATGAGACAGGAAGGAATATATTACAGCATCTCCCACAGAAGGCCACCAGGATGGGCAGGCAGCTGGAGCCTGGGACAAGCAAGGAGATGGTGACAGAAATCTGGTACCTTTCTTTAGCTGTCTACCAACAATGTACAGAGAAGCTGGAGGCAGACTCTTCTTGGCAGTGCACAGTAGCAGGCTGAAAGGCAACAAGCAAAAGCTGCAATATGGGAAATACCAGTTAGATATCAGAAAATATCTCCCACTGTGAGGGTAGTCAAATTCTGGTACAGGAACCTAGAGAGTCTGTGGAGATATCCTTGGGAATAGTAAAAAAACGAGCAAATCCATAAGCAACCCGAGCTAGTTTTGAACTTTAAAAAGTCAATCTTACTTGGAGGGGGATGGGACTAGATGAGCTCTGAACATCCCTCCCGACCTAATAATTTTGACAGAATTTGCTTTTACTTACTTAAGTGGCTGTTCTAAGGATTTAAATAATATTCCTGAGGCACTTCTTTGTATTTTTAAGGAAGAGAACAGTAAAAATGTAGATCTTTATTATTACGGAAGAGTAAGTCATTGCTGCTGAGAAATACTGTGGGAGTGATGATGGATGCCAGGCTGACAGGATGGATTGTGTTTGTTTATGAAGAAGAACAAACCCAGGGGATTAAGCATGTTTAATCCTCTCACATGAAGAATTCGTCAGACTTTGTGTATGAATAAAACGTAAAAATAGATCAGTTTGGGTGACTTACTATCCTGGACAAAGTTGATTGAACTTTAATATACTTTAATAATTTTTGTCCTGATTATTTCTTCTGATTAAAATATGAACTACTTTATTCACTAGGTTTTTCAAACTTCATAGGTATTTCTTGCCTCAGAGTATAAATTTAATACGCCATAAAGGATGCAGAAATAAAGGGAAGAAAATATTCTAAAAGTAGATGGATTCTACATCCCAGAATATGGCAATGGTTTCTCTTTCAAAATCTTCCACCAACTTTATAGCAAAGCCTACCTAAAAATACATGACATTAGGGTCCTGTGGAACTGTGAGCAGAAGGAGTTTCCACAAGATAGAATTTTACTCCTCATTCCAGTCCTCAGACTCCTCTGTAGCTTTTCCCAGCTCTTCCTGGTCTGAAGTTTAGGGACTTAGCTAGAAATTACACCTTTGTTTCTAGTAAATTTTCCTATGAATTTGTTTTACTACTTTTTTAATTTATTCAGACTTTTAACACTTTATTTCACAACTTAATCATTTATTCAGTAGAAAAGTATATTCCTTTTTCTTTGCTGTTTTAAATGTGATACCCCAAACATTTCACTTGCAGCTTTTTCTTTCTTGTCCTAGTGGTAGGAGTGAAGAGTCTTTCCCAGGCTTACCCTTCTCAGTAAGGCGCGAGATTTTACAGATTTTTTTTTCGTGTTTTTCTCAACCATCTTTTCTAGAGAGAGTTATCCCAGCCTACTTCCTGTCCATCACGTAGATACTGTCCTTTCCTGTCCCTTCAATTTCCCCACTGTCCTCAGCTAAAGGTTTTCTACTTCAGCTAAACCCTTTGGGGAAGAGAGAAAAAGAATTACCTTGGCAATATTGGGATTGTTCTCTTCCATTAATTCCTAATAATTCATCATATTGCATTTGCTCTTGGCTGACATTCTCACAGAACTCTACACAGTCTCTCTGGTTGTGGTAGCTGTATTTCGGAGTGGTAATAGCTAATTGAAGATGATCATTGTATATGTATAGATAGTATACTTTGCTTTCTTTTCTTTCTTTTCCCCAGATTCATTGCTTTCTATTTCTCAGCATTGCATTTCATCAGCACTTTTATCATGAATCACTCTGAATCAGAATTGAGACCTTTCTGCAATGTTTCTGTCAGCTGTTGGTTTT
>JAUBNY010000002.1:4182534-4207244 GCA_032275445.1 Crypturellus soui
TCTAGGTGGCCCTGCGTGTGCAGGGGGGTTGGACTAGATGACCTCTAGAGGTCCCTTCCAACCTTAATGATTCTATGGTTCTATGTTATATATATATATATGTATATATATATATATATATGCACACATATATTAGAATATAATCTATTAAAGCAACTAGATGCATATTCAGGCCTGGCATCACTCTGAGGACTTTGAAGATGTGTTGGGCTGCCAGAATTGTTGCTTCATTGAGTCTAAATTCTAGGCACTGCTTAATAAGAACATCAATACTAAAGGATGGATTGTTGACCAAAAGCTTCAAGACCATCATCTTCAAGAACAGTTGGCCAAGGGCCACTGATGGCCACCACTTCACCATTCCAAGATGATTTCATATCTCCATGAACAATTCTAGATAATGGGCAGGTAAATATGGCCCTGGGAGCTCTGTTCTGCTGCTACCGCAGAGAATGCTTCAGACAAATTTGGGTAAATTATATCTACAGTATGACATGTGGATGAGTCACTGGAAGGAAAATGCTCAACTCCCTCAAAATGATGGGATTAAAAACAGAAGCCACCACTGGCTTTCATCACATCTACCAGCTGTGCTCTAAGTACTCTTCTCTCCTGCCTCATCCTCACTGCCTGTGAACCATGGAGACTAGTAAGAATAAGGTATAGAAAGCAGACATTTAGGGAACCCAGTGCTGATAATAATAATAATCAGTGTATGAATATGTGCTGGCTTGCATGCACAGAGAAATCCTAAAAATCACTGTGCTTCAAATTCAAAGTAGTCAAAGCTCAAGATCAACTCCCTGTCCCACCAGGTCACTAAGAACAGGGTCCCCGAGCTGCCGTAGCAACTGCTGCTTTCGTAGCTGATGCACCAGATTTACCTCCTGCACAGCCACATCCCTAGGAAGTGTTGGCATCCAGAAGTTTCCATCATCGTCTCATCACAAGGATCTTGACAAGGTGCATAAAGGCTTCTGCATTGGCACCTGGCAGTCACGTGCCTCAGGATAAGGAGTTAAAAGAGGTCTCATATTTAAACAAAATAGGAAAGTCTCCGCATGTGCTTTTTTTTTTAGTTCATTTTTTTGTCTGATGAACAAAGCACCTTGTGCCCTGAGTCTGTTTTGCCTGCTGGACTCTCTCTTTTGGTATCTTGTCTGTCACTGAGAGTAGCCTGGATATAGCATTTTTTTCACTTGATAAAATGCCTGGGCAGTGCTTCAGTGGGAATCACCTTCTGGCCAGGGGCTAGAGGTACCACACTGATGGAAGCAGTAATATGCCAGGAGCAAGAGCAGTGCAGAGGGTGGGAGGGCAAGGAAATTTCTGAATCTTTGCACTACTTTTTCCTGCCAAACTAGCAACCAAGGCCCAATGTTGGCATTCTAGGATAGCAACATTTTGGTTTTCTGCTGGTTCTCGATAGTGTCCAGCCTGCCTTGCCACCAGACGTAAGGTGGCCTTCTCCTCGCCCTCACAGCAGCCGCGGTATCGGCCCCAGCCCCTGTCTTGGTGCTCACTCGCGGCCGTTGCGCTCCCCTGTCGCTCCCCTGTCGCCGCAGGCCTCGTAGCTTGTGTTAAAACACTTCTTCAAAACATCGCACTCCAAGTCCAAGTGCTCGTGACTCCACCAAGTGCATTTAAGCAATCTTTAAAAGACTGTTTAGTGGCAACGGTAACAGCAGGGCTATTTTATGGGATTGAGGGGTGCCCACACAGGTGGGATTTTATTCACAAAGTGCAGCCTGTGTGAGCCTCTTGTAAAGGAACGTAGTGACTCTGAGAGCAGATTGCCATCTCTGCCTTTGCCTGTTTCTGCCTTAGGCTGCATGGCTGTAAATCCCACTGATTTTAATAGTGCAGTATCTGGCCAAGCAAGGGCCAAGTTTGCCAAGGAAGGTTGGGGACTAGCAGCCACACGGGACTGGTGCGACCCAGCACTGGTAGCGCTCGGCTTCCAGCCTAGCTGCCAGCTGCTGTTCTTGGCTGGAAATTCAGAGCAGGACTGGGTCTGGCGTTGATCCTGGCATAACGCCATTTTCTGCCATAGAAGACAGCAAAGTAATCTGTGATGCTGAGTAGATACCTATTGCTGTGAGCAGCAAGACTTCCATTGCACCAGTCTGAACGTTAAGCCAGTAGACCCTGCTAGTTGCTCCTACCAAACAGCACAGCAAAAATCTTTTGTTTTGCTATTGAGTCCTTCGTAGCCATGTGTTTTTTTTATCAGTACTACAAACTGCAGTTAGATGGTTTTTGCTTGTGTCTGTGGCACTAATCTTGGTCTTTGTCCCACTCCAGCTAATAGGCTGCATTATTGGCAGACAAGGCAGTAAGATAAATGAAATCAGGCAGATGTCAGGAGCGCAGATCAAGATTGCTAATGCCACAGAAGGCTCTGCAGAACGGCAAGTTACAATCACAGGATCCCCTGCAAACATCAGCTTAGCACAGTACCTCATTAACGCAAGGTAAGTTTGCTTTGTAAGTGATACGCTTCTGCGAGGTTGCTTGTCTGCTCCACAGCAAATGTCTGTCCTGGGTAGATGCAGAAAGTTGCTTTTGCAGTGTCCGTTTTGCACAGTTTTATTCAATTCCTAGCTAATTTTAAAGCCTATGTTAGTAGAACCTGTGTTTACTCTCGGTTTATATGGAAAGCAGCTTAATCTGGTGCACTTTCAGGTACATTTTGAATTACCAGAGCTCAAAAAAAATCTAAATATTCACATTTGTGTTCACCTAAACTACAAGGCAGATGATAAATTAAATGACAATCATAAATTCTTTATAAGCTAATACTTTTCACAGAACCATTTTGCTGTCCTAAATGGCAAATAGAGTGAAACAGATTGCAAAACAGATTTAATTTACTAGCTGGAAATTGCCACTCAGAGCTGATATTAAACTGACATTTGGTTGCTGCTAAAGAGACCCAGGATTTATTATTTCAGAGCCGGTATCACAAATTCGTAAAAAGCCTGCCTTAATGAGACAGGGGGAGACGGTCGGCTTGCCCACTTTGCAGTGCCAGAATTTATGAAAACCCTGGCTGCATAGTTAAGCCATTGAGATAGCTTAAGTCTCTATAAATTTTGATGTGGTTATTTAGAAACATATGAAAACTGATACCACTTTTATTTGCAATTATCTTGAAAGGATAAAAACCGCAATGGATATAGTGCTCTATCATAAATACGTTTGTAAATGCTGTACTGAGACAATATATATATTGCGGGAAGAAGAAGTATCTACATATTTTATTGCTTTTTTTTTTCTTTTGAGAATACCATGGTACAAACCAAGCTTTGTGTTTAACTATGCTTGCTGTTAAAATAGTAGAAATTATATGTGGTTTATATGGTGGGTGGTAGTCACTCCTGGTCT
The DNA here is from genome assembly GCA_032275445.1 of Crypturellus soui. Lineage (NCBI taxonomy): Eukaryota > Metazoa > Chordata > Aves > Tinamiformes > Tinamidae > Crypturellus > Crypturellus soui. The sequence continues at coordinate 4,185,922 of JAUBNY010000002.1, forward strand.
AGTCTTCTATGATTTGATGACCTGTGTACCCTGGTTATGCAGCACCCCAGTAGAAGCCACTGTAGCCACCATAGGAAAGTAAAGGATGTTTGTGCCGTTGTACATTATGACGAACAAAATATTACTTTTCAATTTCAAAATAGTTTCCTAAGGAAAGATATATTCAGGGGTGGCATCACGAAGCCTCAGACAAACCGTTGTCAGAATCCTAAAACAAACTACAGCTCTTTTGATTTATATTCTTTATAGCACATATAAGTCACTTCCTTAAGCCCTTAAGTAATCAAATAAAAATGTGTTCCCTCCTTTAACCCTGAAGGATATGTTCTTCTCTTGGTGTTCAGGGATTCCCCACCCATCGAGACGAGAATAGACCCCTTCACTTTTAGTTGCACAAACACCACATGGCATGCACCGGGATCTCAGAAGATAACAATTTAAGATCTTCAAGACAGCTAAAGCATGCAAATAAAATAATGCACTTATTAATGGAGTTGCAGTGAGCTGCTCACCAGAGACAGAAACTCTGGAGAAAAAAGCGCTTTGACTCACTTACTTAGAAAAGCCTGTGAACTCTCACAATTCTGTTTGTTATGGTTTAACAATTCTTTTGACAGAATGGGATATATGAGGTCTTTTAACATACTTTTACAAGGAAGAAAACTTCTCAGCAATCATATACCATGGATACTCTATCTATACTCTGTGAAACCAGAGACAAAGTTACTTGCTTCTTGTTGACTTTCTAGCTAGCAGCCATTTGTTACCATCATCTACAATAAACCATCGTATCTTATTATGTACCATATGCTGGAACTGTATTTAGACAAAGCGACTTCATTTGTAAATGAAGACTCTTAAAGTACTGTATAATAAATTAAGCTATAAGGTAATATAGGATATTAAGGTGGCCTTTTCATTAAAAGAAAAGAAAAAAAAAAAGGGACATTGTTGCAGGGGTTCCCATTTCCCAAGAGCAGCTCGGTGATGCTGGGGCTGGTCAGGTTTGCGAGCTGAGCCAACCGAGCAAGCTCAGGACCGGCTGAGCACACCGGGACTTACTGGGTCACGTTCTGTAATGTCGGGGGAAAAAAAAGCCATATAAGGACTCAGGGTAGGGTGGACGTTGCCTTTCTGTCCCCCGTGAGCTCTGTCATTCTCGTAGATTTGGTTTCCAGGGCCAGTATTTCCGCATGTGTCCGTGTCTCACAGCAGCGTGGGATTTAAACACTACTCGGTGTGTTCTTTAAACAAACGGTGTATATCTTTATTCCAGCCAAAGTTGCCATCTAGATAATAAGTTATCAGGTAATTTTAAAGATTTTGTTGCAATTTGGTGTTGAATATGTACATAAGAATACATTCTGTAAATTATAGATATCTAAATATATTGATAAAATATCAAAACGGAGATTTAAAATTTTGTAGAATATTTTTTTTGTTCTCATGGATTATCCAGATGTCGACCTGTGTAGTAGTAGAATGTGTCCCAGCTTACTCACAGTAGAAATGTCTTTTTGCTTTAAAATCTTCTGTCGCTTAACTGGTCTCCGTTGTCGTAACTGGATTCTTATTATCCAGTTATGACTTCTAAATCTTACCAAGGATGAACAACAGCTTAGCTCTACTGTATAATACTTGATTTTTGGATTATAAATGAATTCTAGGCAGCAGCACTTTCTTCTTGTCCAAGAGCAGTTTCTTGAAGATAGTTTTTGGTCCATTTTGGTGCAAAGGTCATTCACAGAATTAATGGACCTGTTAAAGGCACTCTGTTTTAACCCTTTCGTTCTCTGGAATTCGCTGAATCCAGATAATGCAGGATATGGCCTTTGGTATATATGAAGTGCTTCAAAATATAGTGCTTCAAAATAACAGTATAAAATTGGCATCGTTAAATTCCATATGAAGAATGTCTCATCAGCTTTCATATTCAATTTTGTTGCATGGACAGATGATTTGAGAGCTCGAGTGGCTGCTGTCAAAGCCAGTATTTACCTGTGGTATCTTTATTTTCCTTATTGGTGCAGGAACCGGAGTTTAGTGCACAGACTCAAATTCAAGGGGTTACCAATAGAGTTTTTTTTTTTTTTTATGTGAATTAGGCAAATCTGGAGTCACTGAAACACTGAGTTCCATATCAGCTTTCTAGATGTCTTCGTCCTAAAATAGAATTGAAATAGATCTATATATTTTTTAAAAAATCCAGCTATATAAATGGAGTTTTACAAATGTTACTAAGCTATTATCACCATGTAACACTTACTCCTCAAGTGGAGGACATACACTGGAGCTGGCTTCAGTGTTTCAGCACTAGCAACAGGTATTCCCAGTGTAGATGACCCTGTTTAGGATTGCCAGTGGCACCGCCAGCTGCTCCCTCTACAAAGAGCCACTCTGAGCTTAATGGAGATGCTCTGCTGCGGAGACAGATAAGAACCACAGAGCTGAGAGTAGGAGAACCAAAGTTTCATACTGGATAAATGGGTCTGCATTTCATGAATTCAACCTCCTCTCTTGCCACCCATCAGAGAAGATGCAGTTTCCAGTTCCCATCCAGAGAAGCTGCGAGGTTAATACTCCAGGAGCCTTTTCCTTCTGAGAGGACCCCATGAGTCCCATGCTCAAGGGCCTGCCTGTCTCCTTGTCTCCCTGTCATCCCAGCTCACACCAGCTTTGGGTACCCTTTGAGCACAGGTTTAGTAGCAGTTATCAGGGTTTGGGGGAAGCTTTAGCCACTGTTCTCCCTCCACAGCTGCTCAGCACTTGTTTGTTTGCTACTATAGAAAGGGAGCAAAGGATCTAGTTGTGACTCTTCTCTGTCCATGTAAAGACCAGAGGTTGTTTCTCTCAAAAATGCCCCAAACTCTAAAATAAATCATGTCCTTGCAAGCGCTGAGGACGTTGACACCGCTTGTCTCCCAGTGCTTGTGCATTTGGATGACCTTCATGGTCGGGTTTGCTCCGTGACCCTGTGCTCCCCACATGGTTTTGTCCCATAATCTTTACCCAAACTGCACAAGCGCAGTGAAACCCTCGGCAGGGCAGTTTCTCCCAGGCCACCGTGGCTGGATACCAGGCCCTTGGTATGGATGGGTGGCCACCACTCTTCCCACTTCCCTGTGGGAAGGAGATGCTCTTCCAGGGTGAAGCTCCCTTGGCTCACTCTAGGAAAAGGCCCATCAGCCTGCCAGGATAGTAATCCTTCTACTGGGAAAAAAAAAAAACAAAAAACAAAAAAACCCTTAGATTTAGTATGTTTATAACTGTAGTCGATGATGCTTTGCTAACCCAAATTAGCAAATAGCTGCCCACCTCACAAACCAGCACATAAGCTGTAGCAAGCATATGCCAAGTAAAGGATAAATATTTTGCCACCTGAAAGAAAAAAAAAAAAAACAAAGCACTCATGGAATTTACTACATTTTTGTTGAATAAGTAAAAGTGCAGCAAGGACCCCTGGATGGAGGGGCCCAATCCACGTTTGTGTTGGGACCTGCCTCCTCCAAAGAGCCCTTCCTGCCCTGGCCACGGGGCTGAGCCCTCGTAGGCGCCTTGTGTCGGACAGGTCTGTGTGGTGACGTCCTCGACGTGTCCGTGTGGTGCCTGTCTGTCCACCTTGTCTGTTGGCAGAGGAGTTCTTGGCTGTCAACTGCAATGGCTGTTACCGGTTCAGAAAGGAGAGCACTGCCGGGGTGGTTTTTCAATCTTTTTGTTGTTGTTTTCTTTTTTTTTTTCCCCTTGATTTCCATATAATTAGAGGGCATAAATAATTTGTCATTAAATATATATATATACATATATATATATATAGGGAAAGTATAAACCAAAGTGAGCCCACTGGCCAGTCACCAGCCTAGTCTTACATGAAAAATGCACGTTGGCCTCACAGGGAATTGATCAGCTGAAACCTCGTACCCCCGTCAAACAAGCAGGCAAACAACAAGAACAGAGTGGCCGCGCAGTGGCCGAGCGCCGTAGCTCGCGGCTCGGCCCCCTCGCGCCGGCTCCTAGTGCCACCAGCAAAGGGTGGCAGCGGCCAGCGCCCGCCGTGGGCCCGAGGCTTTGAGAAGCGGCATTAACCCACCAGGTCCGTGCCGGGGAGTAAACCTCATAATTATTTTAAGTTTCCTTTTCAGTTGCGTTTTCTCCATCTTTTTGCCATTACCCGCATTCCTTAGATTTCTTTTCTCATGTGTAAGATGAACTAGCAATCCCCACCCCGCAGCCCACCCCACCCTGAACCTTTTATTTTGGAAGAACTTGTAGAGTCGCAGTAATGTTTTCACCATCGAATCATGAGAACCCTTTTGTTATTTCTCTTCTTTAACACATAACATGTTCCTCCTTTGACCCTCATTTTCCCTTTTTTTCTCTCTCTCCCCCCCTCCCCACCCGACTCGTGCGTCCCCGTCGTCGTCGCCCGCCCGCCCGCCTAACCCTGCCCTCTCGTGTCGGCTCTGCCCCTGTCGTCCGCCCCGCCGCCCTGGCTCGACCCTCCCAACCTGTTTGTTCCTGTTCCTCTCTTCGTTTGCAGCTTAGAGATGGCTAAAGTCAGCACCCAGGCCGCTTCCGTCACGACCCCTGTTGACCTCAACATGAACCTCTCTCAGTCTGCCACCCCTACCTCCACCCCCACCTCCATGGCCGTGCTGGCGGCCGCCTCCGCCGTCACCGTCAGTACCCCCCCCGCCTTGCCAACTCTGCCAACCACCCACTATGCCGTTCCTGTCTCCAGTCTGCTTGGCATGAAAACTGTCCCGCTCCTGGCACTAAATGCCGCGGCCGCCGCGGGGGCCACGGGGAGTTTGTCCGCTTACACTGCCAAAATCCCTTCGACGAGCGGGGTTAAGAAATCTGACCGCCAGAAGTTTGCTCCATATTGAAGGCAGGAGACACAGTGCAAGCTTGGCCAGCTCTACCGAGGGTCTGTGGTAGATCCTAGCTATCGAGGAAACAATGTGGCATATTTCTCTCTTTCTGTTTAAATTGCTAGTGTGAACTGTTGCCAACTCGAATCGTCTTCCACTCTCCATAACGACTAACACCCAGGCGCAACGTAGCAACTAGTTCCAACAGCGAGGGGGCTGCCCCGGCCCCAGCCCCGCGGCGCGCGCCCCGCGGCCGCCAGCCCCAGCGGCACCCAGCAGCACCGCCCGCGGCGGGGGACACCCAGCACGCCGGGGCGCCGCCACCGCCCGCCCGCCCGCCCGCCCATGGCGCACGGCGGGGCCAAACCTGCCGCCAGGGCCCACGGCGGCGGGACGGTGCTTGCGTTACCGCCGCCGCGAGCGGCCCCAGGCAGCCTCGCAGCGGGGTGAGGGGAGCCCTGCGGGGGCAGGCGCTGCAGTCCCTGCGAGGACCCGCGTGGTCACGCTGTTGCTTTGGGGGCCTCCCGGCCTCCCTGGGCCGCCAGCGCTGCAGCAGGTTGGCGATGCCCCTCTGTCAATATGGCGCCCCTGTGAATCCACCTTTCTGGTCTGAGAAAAAATACTAATGGGGGAGAAGGGAATAGGTAACTCTGCCTTTCTCCGCTGTTTGTCAAGGATGCAGCAATTCCCCATCATTCCAGAAAATGTAATCTAAAGAAGGCCATGTGAGGGAGGGAAAGCAGGCTCCTTGTAGCACGCAGGCATTTTACTCTTTCTTAAATTATGAGTAATCTTTAAGATTACTGCCAGAATACAAAGCGGAGACACCAGTCAGAGCTGCACGTAGCCACAGTTCTGTCACTGCACCCTCGCCCGCCCCTTTCTCAGGCCCAAAGCCTCTCCCACCGACGTCTCTCTCATACAGCCTGAACATGAACCCTCCAAAATCTCCTGTTGAAGTCAATGGAATAGATCCCGGTGGCTTTAGTGGGAGCGTACACCTTGCTTACCTAAAATGAACTGGCCATTTTTTTTCCTTTGGGTTTCTGTGCAAAATGCATTCCAAATTAAGTAACTCACTGCAAATTGTGCGTTTCGATCGGACCATAATTATGAATAAAAGCCACTGCATTTCAAACGCCGTTCAAAGCTGCTTTGCTAGACCGTATCCCTTCACAAGAACTTAATTACATCCAGATTAACTAAGAACAGACATCCAATTGCATCCAAATTGAAGAGAGCTGGGTGATGTAATGGCTGGTTGCTAGCTGTTGGAACTAGTTTTTAACTGCATTTTCTGTTTGTCCATCCACCTTCTTTTTAGTTTCTGTTGCATAACTCAGTAATGCGATATTGTTTTCTTCACCACTTCCAAATCCAGAATCCCATTAGCCCGCCATGTTCATCCACTTTGCACTCCTTGGACACAAAGCTTTAACAATTGAACTGTATTCAGTGCATTTTAATATAAACTAAAAACACAATGCAAATGCAATACTTTTTAAAACATGGTATTTCAAAGTGTGTTATTATTATTGTATAGGGCTAAGTACTATTTCAGTATTCTGTGTCATTTCTGTATTCTGTGGGCTTTTCTTCACCTTAGTACCTTTGCACTAAGTTTTGTCACTGTAACCATTTGTAGAACTGCCATTGCTACAGTTTGCACTTATCCAAATGGGGTTTTGGTTGTTTTTGATGGTTTTTCTTTTTGTTTGTTTTGGTTTGGTTTTCGTTTGTATATAATAAAGGAAAAACTGGAAATAATGTCAAGGTACCTCAGCTATTTAACAGCTCTAGAAAACTGCTGTAAACTTGTTCTGGACTATTGTAACTGTTTTAATAACTGAAGTTTAAAAAAGAAAAATACAATTCTGAGTGAGAAAACTTGCCTGCATTGAAATGCTGATCTATGCTGGTTGTACTCAAGTGTTATTTTTTTAATAGTGAGAAGATTTTTTTTTCTTTTTTTCTTTTTTTGCCTTTTTTTTTCCTTTTCTTTTCCTCGTTTTTGTTCCTACATTTTAGGCTGTCTTCAGAAGTTACTGGCCTGGGGGCTCTGTAATGTATCTCATCATGCCCTAGTGCATTAGCCACCAGACAGGACTTTTCCAAAGCCCCATGAGACAATGCTTTCTATGGACTAATCTACAGAGGAGTTTCTGCCATTTCTAACTTTCTTATTATTCTGAGACATCAAAAGAAATACTTCTTTTACTCTTTAAGCAACTGTGCTTCCTAACTCTTGTGTTGCTTTCATTACTGTTCCAGTTTTAACACTGTTGTGGTTCATAACATAAAGCAAAGAAAAGTTATTTTTGGGGGTTAATTTTCATTGATGTTCATGCTTTGGCTAATCTGTATAAAAGCATGGGCTGTTAGTGTTCTAAATCATTGTATTCAGCTAGAGACTCGACAGTAAATTAAATGAGACGTTTTTATAAATAAATTTTTTTCCTGATTTAAAAACAACGTGGTAGCTCTGTGCATACAACTGTTGTGTTGTTTAAAATTTGTTCTTTGTAACCAAGTTGATAAGTTGTCATTTGAGAAACACTATTTTATGGATTGTCAAACTAAGATCATAGACAAATTGCTTGTTTTCATTAATGATTAAAGGTTTCAAATCATCACGCTTAAGGTCCCAGTGCTCATTGGGAAGGAATGCAACAACTACACAGTATTGGCAATATTGGAAAGTGCAGTAGTCCATTGCCAGGGATGATTCTGGGCACGATTAGGCAGACTGTGCAGATAGCAGAGCAGGCAGTATCGCTGCAAACACCTTCCGTGGTGGCTGACAAAGCTGCCCTTGGAGCACTTCTCGCACAGTGTGGACAAGAGAATTTAGCCTCTTGCTACAAGCTGTAAGAAGCTGCTGTTCTGTATTTCTCATGTGTTTTCCTGTACTGGTTTTAAGTTCAGGTAGTGGGGAAAGGAAAATGAGAATGAGAGAAGAACTGGATACTGAGCCTGGTGCCTTGCTGCTTTCCACCTCTATTTCCAGTAGCACTGACCAGTGGCAGGGATTCTGGGGGGCACCACGTCGCATCTCGCTAGGAAAACATTAGGAGGAGCATCACAACTTGCATTTAAAAGAAGGAAATGTGATAAATGGAAATCAGGCCGGTGGAAACCTCTCTTCTACCCTAAAATATTGCTTGAGCTGTTCAGCTCCTGTTTGGTCCACAGGAGCAGCCAGGGGACCTCCTCTTCATGCTAGGGTGAAGGAAGGGGGCTGATGGAGCTGATGCTGCATATGGTGCTTCTGGCCACTCTTCTTTTGGAGCACTGGGAAGCCTTAGGCAAACGGGACTCGGCACAACCTGCACCCCAGCCCTGCTGGGTCCTCACATACCTCTTGGTGCTCTGCTTGGCATCCTGTCTTCCCTGACTGTCCAGGCTGGTTACTTAATGGTCCCTATCACTATTTATTTTCCTTTGACTATAGGGGGTCCAGAGAGCTGCTATGTGTCTGGGCCTCAAGTCCAAGTCTGGAACTGATATGACTCAGATGCACAGACAGACTGGGAAACTTGAAGCTGTTCCCAGCTTTTTTTTTAATACAGACGTAGGTGCAGAGCACATTCCTGACCTTGAAGTCTGCGTAGCTGCAGCGCACACAAGGCCCTGTTGCATCCCAGGTGCAGAAAGCATTACCCTGTGTTACATTGGCTGTTCCAGTCCTTCAGTTGGAAGAACAATAGGCTATTAATTTTCTCCCTGATAAAATCTTGCTTTTTAGTATTTAAAATATATTTAACTGGTCTGAGTCATAAAAGCTGAGGTTGTTTTCAGAGCAGGGTCCTCCGTTTCCAAAACAGATAAAACTACAAGTGACTCCTCGAGCTAGCCTGGTCTCAGTGAATGATGAGAGCACATCACTGCTGTCAGCACGGAGGGGTAGGACTTCGTTCTGGCCCTAAGGCAAAGGGCAGCACCAGCAGGTCTGTCACAGGCACCTTCTTGCACATAAATAATTTCCAGGCACCTTTTGGAATTGGCTAGAGCAGATTGAGATTTAAACCAACCAGCTAAGGGATATGTTTGCATGAGGGATGAGGAGAGGCAAGATGAACATGCACTGAACACAAGAGGGTATGGGAGGGAACATCTTTTGAGAGGATCTTTGCTGGAAATTTCAAATTAATATAATGATTTTTAGTTGAAAAGAGTTGATGAATAGCTGGAAAATTACTGGGTAATTTTAATACACAAAATAGGCAAGCAAAATCCCAGAAGGTACATCTGAAAGGGAAGGGAGAGGTGGAAAAAAAACTCTATGGAGGTTTTCCAGTTTGAAAACTAGAACACCTCATGCTCAAAGTCAATATGTGTATGAAAAGATTGTGCATCTCCAATGAAAGACACCACAAGCTGTAAGTGTTCACCCAGGCCTCGCTGGGCTGCAAGGGCTGGATCTTGCTGTGAGGTCTCAGTGCTTTAAGGCAGTCTTAAAGCGTGCACTGAACCTCTCCCATCTCAACCAGCCAGAAAGAGATACTCTCCTGGTCTTTAATTTTAAATACCCAACAGCGAGACAATAAAAATGCTTTCCTAGGATGGTGTTTCCTCAAGAACCTGTCTCAGCTGACTGTGTTTGGGCACTGGGTACATGCATGGGGCAGGATCTTCCCCTTGTCAGCTGAGTGACGCAGGTGCCAGGCGGGAGGGCGCCCGTGCTCCCTGGCTCGGCTCCCTGGCGGCAGCTGTGCCCGGCGCGGCCGCTCGGGGCTGAGGCCGGCGCACGGCTTGTGCACGCTCAGCTCGGCGCGCGCAGCCAGGACGGCAGCGCCAGCTCCCACCGCTCCAGCAAGGGCTGTAGCCACCCCTCACCACAGGTCTTAGTCCCTGGGATACGTTCTATGAGGCAAGGCCGGGGTTAGGTGCCTGCACGAGGGAGTTGTTCCTCCTCACGCGGCTAACAAGCCGTGAAGAGTTGTTAGTGAGGGGATGGGCAGAGCGTTAAGCGAAGACAGGTACTGGGAAAGTGCTTCAGGCCACATTGCACAGTGTTGGCCTGAAGGACACCTCTGAGGCAAACAGGTGTGTGTGGTCTTCTTGCCACCTTCAGGCCATTTTATTACAGGGGTGCAGAATAAGCAAAATGGCTTTGCCAGATCTGAAGCTCCTTTTTAACCAGTAATTTTCTTTCTGAAGCCAATTTTACAGTGATGTGCTTTAATGAAGGACCATTCTTTAGTTTTAGTTCCTCTCTCCTCTTCCATTTTGCCCCCAGTCACTTCTTCACTCCTCACAGGCCAATCAATAAATGAGAATTACAAATGCTAAACTTTCCCTCTTAATTCAGATTCTTTAGTTTCCTAAACTCCTACAAATCAGAGATTTAAAATATTCCTCAAATTTCTTCATGCCAGAGCAGTATCTTCATTTTAGACTCTGGTTATGGACAAGGCTAATTATTAGGAGTACTTTCATCTCAACAGCTAACAGAAGAAAACACAAGCTTTAAGAAAATGACATTTTTTTACAAAAATATTATTTGCTCTGATTAATCACCTACCAGGACAGTTCATCAGAAATTAAAACTATTTTCTAAAGCTGAGGACAGACAGAAGACATAAATTACGTTGGTTAAGTTTTCCTAAGTCACAGGAGGTCACTTACCATGATGATATACAGCCCTAAGGAGTCACTCAAGTTGGGATAATTCCTTTCTCTCTTCCTGACATGCTACTTTGCTGAAAAGCACGTTGATTCCTTGCTGTCTTGGCATAACAGCACATACATATCAATGGTCTTGCAGGACACAGCTAGCAAAGTCACCATCTTCTTGGCAAAGCTTCCAGAAACTTGTGTTTCAAGCAATGAAGAGAGGTAGTTACTCGCATTGTCACTTGTTCCATGAGAGAGAAATAAAACATGTACAGTTTTATTTATGGATCTGTGAGATTTCTCCTAAGGAAAGAGACACGGACTCCTAAGCAAGCACCAACCGAGAGGAACCAATGGTGCCAGTTACTTCGTCAGCAACATGTGTCCTGCCGCCGCCCAGCTCCTTGCCTGGACTATTTCATGGGAATTATGTGAGGGTGAAAGCGTAGAGCAACTGGATGCAGGAATGACTCCAGGTTTATTCCTGCCAGCTATTCCCAATATTGCCTGAAACAGTGGATGCCCCTTTCAGTTTGGGGCTCGAACGTACAGGTTTTAAAATACAGGGTATTGTAAAAACATTATATGCCTCTGATGCTCAACGCAACCTGCACATAGCCACGTTTCTCTGATATTAAGAATGATTCTTCTAAAAGCCAGTGTTGAAAAGCTACCAGAAGCAGATTTTGTGAGCAAAGATCAGCCGAATGATGAGCAGTTTTGCTTAGTTCTTCCAAGAATGAGAACTGGCCCTGGGGGTTTGAACAGAGCTGTCCCTCTGTGAACATGTAGCACCTCTCAGAGAAGGATCTTCTTCAGATCTTCACCTCATCTCCTCAGCCATCTCTTTCTTGTGAAGATCGCTTCAAGACACCTCAAGACCTTTCACCACAGCACAAAATGCACTTTGAAAACTGACGTTCAAACCTCACACGTCAAGCTAAAGCAGGAATTTCCTTTTTTATTTCCATTTTGGCCCAACTGATTTTCCCTCTAAGTTGCCAGTCCCTCTAAGTTGCCAGTAATTAGTTTGTTTCAATACTGTCAGTACTTGTTTGTTTCACTACTTCTTTATTAAATCACAAAAGTTAGTATCTTAACCTCAGTACTAATGCACGCAAGACCACAGTGTTAAGCGGTAAGTAACCAAGAAGCCAAGACTGTAACCAGCATATATGCATAGGAATAATGGATGCACCAGTTTGTTAAAGGCTTTTGCTTGAATTTTACTTTTTGACAGCTTCATAAGGATACTTTCAAACATCTATAAACAGAGCTGCATCAAAGAAACATGGAAAGCAGAAGTGGCAAAACAGCATCTCACAGTGAGGAAAGGGCTCTCAGCATGACAAGTGGTGCTTCAAAAGGAGGCAAATTTAACATCTAGCTTTAGTGTGCAGCACTGTTTTCCCCTTAATTGCTTAGTTAATAAAAAGCACTGAGGGAAGCACATGAATATCTCTTAAGAGGAGAGCTTGCTCTCACCTCTTAGAACCTCATTAACTTCAGAAAGTTAGAGGAGGGAGAAAAAAAAGTATTAAGCTATTCTTTCCCAACTTCAGTTTGAGATAAAAAATTAAATGACATCTCCTATTTTTCAAGAGTCCTCAGTAACTTTGTAACGTTTTAAGATTTGCAAAGGTCAATAACAACAACAAAATTACTAAAGGTCAAGAGTTTCTGCATTCTAGAACCTGGTTTTGTCCTTAATTTTACTTTTCTGTTTGACAGAACATAAATCAATTTTAGATGCACCACTTCATGTTAGAAAAAGGCTCCAGCAGTTACAGCTCAATAAATGTATTTTCCAGTGCCCTGCCTTACTCTGACATTCATTACATCCACACTGCAGCATGCAACAATGATGTACTTGCTCTGTTTCCTAGCTGCAGCTCACCAAGGGCGAGGTACACACCACTGTGCCTCCGCTAAGCAAACTGACAAATGCCACAAAGGAAGGAAAATCTGCAGTGCTGCCTCTGTCCTTTGGCAGATCACTTTAGAGAAACTGCTGCACAGCGTTGCTGAGCTTGGCACACACACATCACAGAATCTGCAACAGACTTACAGAGCTTACTAGGGAGGAGACAGGGGAGGGAGGAGAGTTGTGAATCTTTTAAAATAACATTAATGCATAAGGTTTCCTTTATTCCACCCCTTCGTGGGAAAAATGCTATCACATTTGCTGGCTATTTAAATCCATACACAATGATACAACTTCCAACCTACTGTACATATCTAATGTTCCCAAAAGGTTACTGATTATAAAATTTCTTTAAATCCCATTAAAATATCTCTTGTAGGAAATCAGTATTTTAAATTGGAAAGTTACATTCAATCTTGTAAAACATTTGCAATATACAGTTTTTACAGCATGAAGTACACCAATCGGTAGATCTACAAAGATTTTCTTTTTTCCAGGTATGGTTGTCTCTTTACCATCTCACGATCTTCTTTAAATAAATATTTTAACAAAAACATCTCACTTCTGATAACAGAAGTCACATCAAAGGTAAAGAGGGTATCAACCACGTTGCCAAAATGCTACAACAAAGCTCCTTTCACTCGCCAGTCTTGCGAAAGCAAGTCCTGCAGCTCTTCTTCATCTTCACTACCAAGACTTTCATCCTCTTTTTCTTGTGTCGCTGTTAATCTCATGGCTTCTTTAAGTTTCTCCTTCATCAGGTCTTGGCGGTTGCGCAGCAGCTCGACACGACGGTAACACTCACTGGTGGAAAGCAAATTGCCTCTTAGTGTTTGCAATTCAGAGCATTTCCCCCAGAGCTGTGTTTTGCCTCCCCCGCTCTACCTGAAGAAGGTTCCCAACATGTAAAGCACCTTCCAGTGCACTCCTGCACCTCCTCCATATTCATCAAGTGCAAAAGGAATGGAGGAGAGGAGAGGCCCAGGCAATTCTTTAAAGATCCCCAACCCAGACACAGAACAGTCAAACTGGCTTAAGAAGAGAGAGCCAGTACCCGCTTCCATACAGGAAGAGACTCAGTTTTTTGCTCCACTTATGTTTTTCATACATAGTAGAAAGGTGAGCATTGGCCATCACTTTTTACACCTCAGAAGTAGCACTCCTGAACAGAAAACAGAAGAGTAACACAGCTGCTCATAGCCTTGATCCGCTGATTGTGCACTAAACTAGGCCCCCTCAAATCATTCCTGACGTCCTATTTCGCACTTACTTATAAAAGTTCTGTTCTCAAAAATTAATAAAAATTCTAAAAATTGTAATAGTATATTTTGTTGAAAATACCTAGTAGGATAAGCCTCCGTGACTAAAATCCCTCTTTGTTTCATTCTTACTTGTTAGACAGAACCACATCCAGATCCTATTTCCCCTTGTAAATCTGCAACAGAATTACTGACAGGCATCCATATGCCTGTATGAAGGCCAAGGAAAACATGAATTTCACTGAAATTATTTCAATTTGTAGATGCTTTATAGCTTTCAAGAATGTGCAAGAAAATCCAGCTAACCAAAAGGAAATTCTAAACCAAAGGAGGTCTGCAGGGCTGGAAGTTCAGAGACGTTACACTGGCATAAGTATCCGATCTGAAAACCAAGAATGGCATTTTTAGATAGGTGCTTTGTGCTTTTAACTGCACTTTGTATTCTAGACAAAATTCAGCATGCCAGATGTTTTTAAAGACCAGCTCCTAATTCCTCAATTTACGTCTCCATGATCTAAGAAATGTTCTTGATTAAAACTGAGTGAAGCATCCTAAAATTCTTTTAAAGATTGGTTTATTTCTACAACTGAACATGCTCATGAGGACACATGCTTAAAGGTAAGATTCTGGAGTTCAAAGAATATTTAAAAGTAAAGCAGAAGATGTTTTTGTCCCTGCACGGAAGACCTGATTTATCTTAAGAATTTCTGCTAGACACACAGTTCAGTTCTGAAATAATCTGTGTTCAAAACTCTCAGAAAGCTACTAAAAATGGTTTTATAAAAGTCTATATGGAACTTTACTTCAGGGAAAAATCATCACGGCAACAAATGGAAGCTCTCTGAAAAAAAAAATATATATATATAATATTCCTATGTACAATAGCATTTGAAACTACTGATAAAAATGAATACTCAAATACAGTCTACTGTATCTCAAGTCCTCTCCAAAATGACATGATTATTGTTAAAAGACATTCAGGTACCACCAAATGTAAATTTGAAGCATCTGCTAGTATCTCCTTTTGGTAGCTCCTTTTTGTTTTCAAAGTTTTGTTGAAGTGAGAATTAAGTTTCTTTTCTATCATTTGTACATGTTAAGCATCACAGTCACAATACTCTGTTTTCTTCAGGTTACCTGGAGTTTAAACTAATGCTTCTCCAATTGCTCCAACACTTTTCCAACAAACAAAATGTCACATAATTCAGTGAATTATTCCAAAAAAAAAAAAACACCCCACACCCTCTGAGTAACTTCTGTTAGAGACAAGGAGAGATAACTACAGAACAGTACTTTCAGTCCAGCAGATGGATGATCAAAACACAAACCTTATTACAAAAATGTAGTTTGTTTGCTGTGAAGAAAAATCAGACTTTGTTTAAAAGAAAATGGTTATTAAATATGTTCATATAAATTCACTCAGAATTCAGAGAAAAATACTCAGAGAATTATATCTTCAAACATTTCATGTAGGCAAAGCAGGCAGATTGTTTAAAGGATTTACATTTTATTGCTTCATTTTGCCCCTGCCTGCTTTCTATTTTCAGTGACTTTTAGTGCAGCCTTCCTTAGCAAATAATTACATAGCTTTGCACCAATACATGTTCTTATTATGTATTAATTTGACGGAATCTACCTTTGTCCTCCAAGTCACCGATGCCTAAGTGACTAAAGTATTATCACAGAAGATTAACATCAAAAATGTTATGAGTCCAATCATATAGATACCCATTCCCGCTGAAGACCAGAAAGTTTGAGGAAGAACTGATCTACTTACATCTGCTCATCAATTTCTCCAATCTGGCGATCCAACCGACCCTCCTCATCCTCTTCCGCCACTATTGCTTCTGAAATCTAAACCAGAAATGCTCTAAGAAAAATTATTTTTATCCTTTCACTGCTGTTCTTTTTTGATGTCCATGTCTCCTCCCCCACAAGAAAAGTGTCTTATTAGTGTCAATCTCCTACATATACACTCCTACATATATACTCTTCACAAAAGACTCTGGAGGCCTGTGCAGAAAAAGACTTTGTGATCTGGATTAATTTTAAGTGGAAAGGACACAATGAAATGTTGCATTTAAAAATAATAAATAAATAAAGTCCTAAAGCAGCTAAACTACATTTTAGCATTTTGAATTTTTCAATACACTACTATTTGCAATACAGCATAAGCAAACAACGCACATTCAAACTCCAAGGATGACATGGGAACTCTCAGTATTTGGGACTTCCTCACACACACTTATAGAAAGTAATGGTCAAATATTCCCACTAGATCCCCAAGTATTTCTAACCTGTTATTTTTTTCAGCATATACTTTCTCAAATCTGAAAGTCTGGGAGATGCTATGCAATCAATGGTCCACGCGTAACTGAGAAGATTCCTTCTAAGGTGAAGAATTACATGAATGGCTAATGCTAGCAAAATGTATCCACTACTGTTTCGGTATGAATGTGCACTCTGTTTATAGTGCTGACTGCTTTAGAGTGAGCAATGATAATTTTTGGCACCACTCAGCATTTGATATATAAGCAATTATAGTTAAAACTGAAGAAAATTGGCAAATACTCAAAGGGAAGAGTATGAATACCTGGTACCTTTAATTGTACAAAAACCTATTTTGGGAAAATTTTCCTTACAATGTAGCAATGCAGTAAGAAATTAAAGTTGTGTCCAACTTGTCTTGTACATAACATCTCATTTTACTGTCCCAAAGTTTTTGGTTCCTTTCTATTAATTTTAAATTAACAATCAAACCCAGATCACCTACACTTTATAGATTTTGCTTCAAGAAAACAGGCATATGGAAGGTGGGTTGTCAGGCTTTTAAGGTTAAAATATAAACACATCTAATCTAAGAAAGAAGCTATAATTACAGTCCATTATTTGGATACAGAAAACTGATCTGAAGTGTCTGCTATCTTACTTAAATGCAAGTTAACTAAAGTAAGTAAATATGTTGATGACTGAATTCTCATCAGAAGTGCTTTCCACTTAACCCTGCTCCCATGGAAAAAGTAAGGAATCCTTTACTCATCCATCAGGCACATTTAACTGCACCCCACAGTGAAACACACAGCCAACAAGTGCAGTATGTCAGTCATTCTGCACTCCTGCATGAAATGTGTTTTCTCTTGTGTGTACTGTATTTAAGAGTGAATAGAAGTAGATTCCACTACTTACTGTGTTGACCTGTCGCATTGCCTTTTGAAATTCATCCCATTCTTTGTCCATTTGATCTTTTGGAGCATCAACTTTTCGCACCTAAGGAATATCAATAAGACAAGTGTGTTAACAATTAATATCAAATCACCCTTTGGGTAATGTAAACTGAAAAAAAAAATTAAAAAATATTACGCCTTTTTCTAAGAAAAATCTGGTCAACCCACTCCAGTATAAGCAAATAAACCAAGTCATCCACCCATGTAACCAAAACTTCCACAAATAATGATCTATGTCACAACTTCTAATCTTTATGTTGGATGGCAGATGTCTGGCCCTGGTTTGGGTAGAAATCACAAGACAGAGAAGCAAGCAGTGATATTTATGATATCTTTTTGCCCTAGCTTTTTTTTTTTCCTTTATTCATTCCTCTTTTCTGGTAATGCATCAATCATCATCACACTAAAGACTACTTGTGTACATCATTTGTTTCTGAATGAATATATGAAATCAAGTAAAATTAATTAGGTTTATAGAATAAATTAAAAGTTTCAAAGCAAACTGGGAATTGGAAAATAATACCAATCTCATTTTTCTGTTTTGTGATTATTTCTAATATGTGCATATGTAATATGTTATTACACACTGTGGTTGTTTCCTGTAATTCTAGTTATTTATGTTTGTTATAATAAATTTAAGTACTACAGACATGACTTTCTTGAAATATCTAATCTAGAACCAACATGCTTTATAATCCTGAGGTAAACAATTGGTCCTTTTCAGTCCCACAACCTCCCTCAAAAAGCCCACTGGAATTTCCAATTTTTTTTGTATAAATATATTTTTATTTTGTGTATGATTCCAACAGAAAACCACAGCAACCATCTAAGCATAACCAATGACAATTATTTTCCTTCTTATTATTATTAGCTTCCTCTTATACTTGAAAAGCATTGATTGAAACAAAAAGCATCAGCAAGCAGTTGAAAGACGAGCCTGTTGGAATCTCTATCCATTTTTAAACTTTATCAGTTCAATAAAGATCTCTAATCAGGGTCCTCAATAGATAAAAGGACGTCCGCCTCTCCTGATAGAGGCTCTTGCTTTACCCTAGCCTCTCAGCAAAACTGAAGTCATACTTGGTCATACGCAAGCAGAAATGGAAGTGCCTTTTCAGCTACATATTTCAATATACAAAAATTCATTATTCAGTAAGATTCTGAATGGATGCACATTCATGTTGGCCACCAAACCCATGTGCATGAGTGGTGCACAGAGAATTCCAACACAGCAAATAAAAGACACAGCAGCTTATATCTGTGCCAGCAGGACAAGGTATAAAGATGCCTCACTTAAAAAGGTCTCCTAATGCAAAGCCATAGCCCCACCTCATCATCAAATTTAAATTTACCAACAGTCTTCTAGAGTGCGATCAAGAGAGACACATATTCAATGAAAGCAAGTACAGCTTTGAAAAACAAAACGTACATCCACAACACTTGCTTTGAAAATGGTAACAAGCAAGCCATCAAATCTGAGATAAATTTTACTAAATATTTTTTATTTCAAAAAATCTGTTATTTTGATCATCATTTGGCACTGTGCAAGCTGTAGGATGATGATAACAACAGATAGATTTTGATCACAATTATAAGATTTTTAATGACTGTTTTTGGCCAAACAGCTTGAATGCTCCCAAAATATTTTCTACTCCTCGCCTCTGTTTTTTTTTTCTTTCTTTCTAAGCAGCAAATAAAAACCCATAGCAGTAAAATGACAGTGGGTTAAGATAAAGTTTGCTGTTGTAGTATGCCAGGACAAAAGATTAGACCGTACCCCCACAATCTAGATGTTTTCATTCTGCCAGTCTGTGTACGTGCAATACAAATTAATACCTACTCTTACACTTTTTAACAGAAACCCTTGAAACACATTAAGGAAACATTTTTACACTCCTCGTTCAGAGGCAGAAGCAGACACACAGAAATGCCTTTCTCGGGGCTGTTTATAGGAATAAAAACAAGTGGATCTTCCAAATTCCAATTTAGCATTTTAGTCGATCAATAACCTTGCTTCTTTTAGCCCACAAAGGAAACAAAAAGTACAGTCTCAGAGATGTTTTAACAAACTCTTCCTTCTCCCTTTCATTTCTTCTAATTACGCATAATGAAATAATTCAGTCCTTTTTCCTATATTCTGGCCATTAATCATAACTAGTTAGCTGGAAAAGTATCCTTACTACTCAGAAAATTACAATATTCAGCAGAAAGGAAATGTAAGACCACTTACTTTTGCATCCACCTCAGGATCATCGAAGAACCCTTCTGGTAAAGCTTCAGCTGTGTTTTCTTTCCTGAAATGTTGGATTATTATCCTGAGTTAATACTTTCTATATTCTTTGCATGGAGATAAAAATAGGTAAGAAAAAAATCCATTTCATAAAAGGATCTAGAAATGAAATAACCTCTTTGTGCCTCGAGTTTCACCTATACTCATCAAAACTCATTTCTTCAATTTGGTCTTATCTAGCACAAAAGGAATTCACTGTCAAAACAGGAACTACATCTTTGGCTTCCTGAGCTATCTTTTCCATTGTTTCAAGCAGTCAAATATTTTACCAACAGAATCTCTACTTTTGATAGTCTATGCACTTACTCAGGTATTGGCTTAAGTGGACCTAACTATTATTAAAAGAGTAAGTCAATAGTTTTCTTTAAACAGTTAAAAACAGTAGCTGACACTACACTTCAGAAATATCCTGTATAAAAACTTGCACATGCAGATATCTAAAAGATCCACTGCTCCATTTTTTTTAATCGTGCCTGTAGGATGTCATATTCTGAAATTATGCTGAATGAACAAATTCTGCACAGATGGTTCTGGGTACAAGACCAGCAAGACAGACTTCTGAATGATCACAAGTATTTTATGAAAGGGGAATATTTAGTTATCAATTTATCAATATTTATCAATCAATTTATCAATCAGTTATTAATTTATCAATATTTCATATGACTTCTTACCTTTCCACCACTTTCTCTTGTATCTCTGGCTTCTGTATGGATCCTGAATGGGAAACTATAGGTGCAGCAGTAGTTTTGCTGTCAAAGAAGTCTGTAAGACAGGACAAAAGCCAATGAACAACTAAACAAGCTCCTATACAAAACTTTGACTAGAGAGAAATTTAAATTAGTATCTTACTGAATCAAGCCAAAACAAAGAAGCAACAACAAACAATCAACATCATTCTACTTAACTTCACAAAATTACAGCATAAAAGTGGTAAACAGGCTGAGAAAAGACTATAAAATAACCAACTACCCAAGAATCTCTCTCATTACTTTCCTTCCACAAGCTAGGCATTAGGATGCTAGTAGCATTAAGTAAGAATATCAATCACTGCCCCTCCATCACACATCTTCTCCTTACTGAATTATTTACAACGTTCATCATTACCTGGGGGTAAAGAATTAGCTATTCCTTCTTGTCTAGGGGGTGGAATTTCAGTTTTATGTGTAACAGATTTGTTTGAGTGATCTTCCTGCTCTTCCTCCTCTTCGTCATCATCATCATCATAATTTCCAGACAATAAACTGGGAACTGGACTCTTTGCAAGATGTTTTTTTGCACCATTTTGCTCCGTTTCATCAAAAAAATCTGCTGGTAGACTAGTAAAGAATACAAGAAATAAACATTTGAAACCACAAAAATCAGTTATAGTCTATCATCTGAAGTCAATTTAATCTGTTAAATCTATGATAGTCTCAATATTTTGTAACATACTAAACTGCAGAGCAGCTAGTGTAGCCGCTGTCCAAAGGCAGCAAATTATTTGCCGATTTCTTTAAAATTTCTTGAGAAATTTTCGGGTTTGTATGGCAAACATTCAAAATTTCAATTTTTTTGTACTTCTCTATTCACTTCAAAACAATTTAATAAAAATGCCTTATAGCAAAGAAAGCTTTAGGAATGCAAATTCTTTAGATAATACAATGCTCACAGTCACAGTTAGGTGTATCTATGGCCTGCTATAAATAAATAAATACAAATTCATAGGACAGTGGCGACACAAACATCACTTAGACCTTGATACCCTTCATACAGCTACTCATTCTGAGTACTAATTGCAACTCAGAATTGCCAAGACACAAACTAATTTTAAAACCAGGAAGATCTGCACAGTTTCAGCAATGTAAAACTCCAGATATTTTTAGGATATCTGCAAATCTCTAAGCTGAACTTTTCCTGCTAGATTTTAAAAGTTAATCATACTGACCAATCCGATGAAGAACAAACTTCAAAATTGTGTAATTTTATACACACACAAAACAGGAATTCCCACAAGGTAACAATGTCTATTAAGGTTAAGATAATAATGTTTAACGTTAATGCAAAATAACAGTAATTTACCCCATGTAGAAGCATACAGGAATTCTACAAGCTTTTGTGATACCTTACAATCCCACACGGCTATCAAAATATCCTCAA
>JAUBNY010000002.1:4207344-4221169 GCA_032275445.1 Crypturellus soui
CCATGTAGAAGCATACAGGAATTCTACAAGCTTTTGTGATACCTTACAATCCCACACGGCTATCAAAATATCCTCAAATGATACCAAGATGCACAGTTATTTATCCAAGAGGATAAATAACTGATTTTTTTAAAGCCAAGTATGCTAACACCTTTAAGATAAAGGCTTCATCTGGAAGGCAGGAATTCACATGAATTTCAAGAAACGAAAATATCTTAATAAAAATGTGTTCATAAAATTTATTAGTAGGTTTTGTGACTTAATATTGTTTGCATATGTAGTACATAATTTCTCTTCAGGCTCTCAGGTTTTGGAGTACAACAGCATTACAGATCAGAGCACACGCCATAATCTATTTTCATTCTAGTAAACCGCATAATATCATCATACTAAACTTATTCTTGTTTTGTCACAGCTAGATCTAGAGTTAATACAAAAAAATGGTTCTGACAAACTCCATGCATCCACATTAAACTCTGAACAGAAGCAGGGATCTGCTGATTGGTATCTGAATCTTTACCCTTAGCTGGGAAACGGAAAAGCAGAAGAACAGGGTAAGAGCACAATGAAGTTCATGCACAGTTATAAAAAATACATAAAATCTACTTACCCAGATGTTGACGCGTGTGGCTTATCATCTGAACCTGTATAACAGCCAAGAGTCACTTCTTAATCTATTCTTTTAAAAGAAATATCCTTCAAATAAAGTCTTGCTACAGCAAGAAGCAATCAAGATGGTGCCTGTTTTCATAATTTCTGAACTTCTCCAATTTAAATGTTCCCACCAGGTACTGACAGGTACTACCAATACTACAGAGAGTACCAACCTTATGCACACAAAACAGTTACTCTCAAAGATGTAGTGTTTAGCCTATAATTTATGAGCCCAGAACAGTAGTCTTATGATTCTTAAAGAAACATAAAAACAATCCTTACGTATGAAGCATTAACAAAGTATTTTGCCAGCACAGAGCTAATTCTTCAAAAACAGAGAAAACATCTGAAATGTTTGCACAAATGCATCGCTTTCATACATTTATATATTTAGTTGTCCTAAGGGAGGAGATTTAACTACCTTCCTTCCTTTAGCAGAAAGTTTATCAAATGGTTTGTAGTCCAATGGCTTGATCTCACTGAAAAGGAAAGTGAAATTCTCCCCCTAGACAAGCATTTCCACTGCTTAATTTACACTGTTTCGCATGCTATAAAGACTATCTCACCACCCCATGACCTAGTGTAACCCCGTAATGCAGAAGAAAACCAGTTAACCTACGGAAGTAACATTTTTTTCCTGGACTGGCAATTATACGCATTAAAGATGCAAAATCTCCGATTCTGCCAAGCACTTTATAAGTATTTTCATGCCATTACCTTTCAGTCTCTTTAATTCTGTACTTTCTGTGTCATTTTTTCGCTTGACAAGCTGAGATGATGTGCTAGCAGCTGGGGCAGCCGCTGCCTGTTTCGTGCCTTTTAACTCTGCAACTCTCTGCAAAGCACAAAATTAACAAGACCATCAGAAACTTTCGAAATGCAGTTCAAAACACAGCACACGTAGAAAATTTCATTTAAAGGAGCTAACGCTTTTTCCCGGAACAACATCACTAAAACCAGATGTCACCGACATAAACAACCAGGCTTGGTGCTCGCGTTACCTTCTCGCACACAATCCCCGGCATTGCTCCCAGGGAGGCTTTACCCGACAAAACCTTTCCCCCCTCCACCCCCCATCCCGCGGCCCCCAGCCCCTCCCGCCGCCGCCATTTCCTCCCCTCCCCTCCACTCCCTTCCCCCGCGGCGGCCGTTGGCGCGGCCGTTGCGGGCCCGCTCACCTCGCGGTGCTGCTTGCCCAGCACGTGCGTCTGCCACAGCAGCTCGCTCTTGACGGGCGCGTTGCAGAGCGCGCAGCTCAGGTGCCCGAGGCTGTTGTACCTGCGCTGCCGTTAAGGGAGGACGAAGGGCTGCGGGGCCCCGCACCCTCCCCGTTCCCCTTCCCTCCCGCCCCGGGAGCCCCAGGACAGCCGCCCGGAGGGAGCGGGGCCGGAGGATACTTTGCGAAGGGCGAGTCGAGGCGCTTCCTGCCCGCGCTCTGCCGCTGCTTCTCGCGCATGAGGCGCCGCAGCTCCTCCTGCCGCACCTGCTTCCGCAGCCCGCCCGCCCCGCCTGCCGCCATCTTACGCCGCTGCGGGACGCGCGTGCGCAGGGGGCGCGCGCGGGGCCTGCCGAGCCACGCCCCCAGGCGGGGCAGGAGGCGGGGCTGCCGGGGCCACGCCCCCTTTCCCAGATAGACATAAACGATCAGGCGGGTTTAAATATAACGGCGCCGTGCCCAGGGCGGAACCTTTCTTACAGATGGTTTGCAAAAACATGTTTTTTTTCCTTTGCACAAAGATGTCCTTATCTGCTTTTGTCCCAGACACCGAACGGCGGTAACAGGAGTCAGCACAGAAAGTTGGTCAGCTCTGGATGTGGCTTCTGAATGCGGATGTGCTGGCGGGAGAGGTTGCTCAGCTCTCCTGGGGCCTCCCATCAACAGACTAGTGAAGATTTACTATTTGGAAACCTTGGATTAATCCATCCTGCTTTGGGGCAGGTTCAGGTCTCAAGCGCTGGGCAAATACAGCTGGGGCAGAGTAGGAGCACAAGGAAGGAACACAGCCCTACCATACACACCATTCTCTAATTCATAGCCAAGAGGATTTCACTAGGATTTTAGGGCTTAAGGTCTGTTACAGCTCCTAAAAAAACAGTTTCAGATGGAAAAAATATGCTAATAAAAAAATGATAACAAAAAATATGGCAGAGTGAATCATCATATGGCCAACGGGCATTTTTATGACAAAAGTGACCCATTTTTAATGCAGGGCTACCATTTCTTTTCCCCCATTTCTTTCACTAAAGAAATGCTTCTCCAACAAACAGCAGAGAAATATGGCAAGACAACACTTTAATGGTTATAACTTATTAAAAGTTTAGTCACATTTTCTATTTTTATTTTGTAAGGAGTGCTAATCATAAAACAGTCGTATGCAGATAAAGCCTCATTATCTAACAGGCCATTTCATCCTCAGCCTCTGCCTCGCATGAGATGAAGGAGCTCGGGTTCGTCAGAGGGGCAGGCTCCTACCAGTCAGTATCTCATTGGTTACTGCGAAGTACCAGAAACATCAGAAGCATCAATGAAAAAGCAGCTCCCACCACACATGTGCCAGCTGTGGGCTCCAGCTCCAAACTGCAAACAGAACTGGCTAAGCTTGCTTCAGTCAGAAACAATCACTGCAAATTTCCATTAAATATAGAATGGATTCAGTGCAACTAGTAAAGAAGCCAAACATATATTTTAAAATAGCTCCTTATTCATACCTTGCTTGGACTGAACCCTTTATACACGAGCATCATTTCATTTCCCGCCATAACTCAAGACATGACAGAAGCAATAAAAATAAGCTATAAAACACAGTCCACCAGAAATCCATGTAAAAAAATATACACCTGTATCAAGGAGCTCAACAACAATGTAAAGCACCACTCAAAATTAAGTACCATACATGTTACAGTACATTCCATTTATTATGACAATTTAAGGCTAAAATAGGTACAACTCCCTTATAATCAAGCTTTCTTATATTTATCAATGCATACAAACATTAAGTAGATACAAATATGTGGTCTTTTTATTGCTCTGAATTGTTACTAGAATGTTATACTTCTCCAGATGTTGCTTCAGTTTTTCAATCAAGCTGAAGTTCTACAATTGTTACTTACAGTATTTTTATGATCACATTATCTTCTTTGATTCGAGCTGTAAATAAATTCCAAGACATAACAGACAAAATTGCCCATTACTGCAAACTTTGTTACTCAGTTAACTAAGCACTCGTCCATAAGATACATGACAATTCACCACAAATATTATTTCTGCAGTTCTTTACGAAGGATTGTTTTCTTTTCAGAATAACAGGTCTAACCAAGTGGCAAACATGACAACCAGCAAGTAATGATTAACTAGTACCAGTCTAACAGACTGGGCTTAAAAAAAAAAAAAAAAAAAAGCTGAATAAGTGCTCCAAAACAAAGAGCAAACTTTTCTTCTTGCTCACAGAGCAATTATGCTTCCTAATTAAGTAGAGTAATGACTCATTCTGCCAGCGCCAAATTCTTTGATTGCAACTTATCCATTTCTTGGCCAATATTTCCTTCAACTGTATCACACTGGGCAAGAAAAGCCTGAAAATAAGAAAAAAAAAAAAAAAGTCAACAGGGGTGCGGTTTCAGTAATGGCAGACTACTTCTTAAGAAAAGAAATTAAAGTTTCCATCATGTAAAAAAGCAATTCAACAACCACCTCTCAGACCAGCTTTGATAATGGCTTATTAATAGTTTCATTTACCTGGAATTCAATGGAAATGTGACAACAATGTGGCTGTCCATCCTCACTGACACTGAACCACTTCAAGTTAAACCAAAATCCATAATCGTAAGGATCTGATAAGATCCTTAAGTAACAAGTTGGGAATTTCAGTTTTCAACATAGCTTTAAAACTCCTCCCTACAACACACACTTCTGTGGCCTAAGATGGGATCCTATTTAGTCAGATCAAAAAAATCTTTGCTTAAGCCAAGAACTCTGTTTGCACCTCTCAAGACTGCAGAGCAACATGAATCCTCATCTTGAAAAGCAGCCAATGTGCCTCAAAGATGGAAATTTCCTTCCCAAGGGAGCAGTCCACAGCACTTTGAGCACTCCTTGCCGCATGCCCACAAATTCCTACAATTGTAGTAACTCATGTGCAGCAGTTAAAAGCCAGTGACTACTGGTTACCTTGGCTTCCTGATCACAGCACAGCTTAACACTTTAAGCTTCCACCATTATAGTCCCCTACGCTGAGTCCAAAGCACTAACTAGAGTTTCTATATATACACACATCTTATATGTGGTTTTGCTATATCTGCAATGGGCTTTACAGTCAAGCAGTGTTATTTAATGCTACTTAAACCGAAATAGCATTAAGAAACTTTCTCTTCCTCCCCTCTATTTGTTATGCCAGGCCAGGGCTTTTCAACGAACACCCACTTTTGGATCATCTGTTTTTGCCCAACTCCTTAACCTGACACGAACTCACTTCTACCAAGACTTGAGTGATGAAGAATTAAAGGTGGCAACTGTCACTGTTGTTGGCTGCAAGTGTTTTACATCTAAGCCACCACTCTGGAAGACATGAGTGGTTGTCAGCAACAGGAAACTGCTGATAACTTCCTCTTGCTTCTATAAAAATATAAAAATATTAAGTATAATTTGTCATCATTTTCTTGCTGGAAAAATAGAAATGGAAAAATAAATTATTGCTTTATTCTGAAATCTCTTAGATTCTTCTGCAGTCCCCAAATGAACCATAAGCAACAGAAGCTGAACACTATCCCCACACAAGCTAGTAGCTAATTCAGACTTCTGCTCAACAAAGTCCACTCTAGGCTTTAACAGGGATTCTTATTCAAAGCCCCACTTATTTCTGCAATAACTTCATCCAAGAGTGGAACACTAGCAGTTTGCAACGCGCTTTACAGTAATATCTGTATTAGAAAGTTTTGAGGCTAACTACTTTGGTCAAGCATATGGAATCAAAATTATTCAGCACTCTATACAACATAGCCTTGCCAGGAGACCATCTTCATTTCCCTTGCATTAATTGGCCTTATCTCTGTAGCAGGGTCCAAAGAGCTTTGGACTTCTTAAAGCACTTCTACTACAAAGTACTTCTTCGTAGAAATTTCTCTGAAATAAATAGCCACTTTAAAATATTTGGTATTCCAGCATTAAGTAACAAATTCAGAATGAGGTCTCTAAGGAATATTTGGGAAAACACACAAATCATGTTTGTTTTTTAATAATAAAATAAATCTAAAAAGCACACAGTATAGCCACTCCTCCATACAGCTTTTAGCTTACTGGCTTAATTTCTATAGAAAGTTGGTATGTCATAATAGATGCTACATTTTCCAAAAAGCACCTCTAGCAAAGTGTTTCCCAGCTTCCAGCAGGAGTCAGCTGGCTGCACTGTTGTGCCCAAATCTCACTCATCTCTTCAACTCGCACAAATACAGAAAAGAAAGAATGATTCTGTTCCATTTAAAAGTAATCAGAATCTCTCACTTCACCAGGCAGCCATAAGGCCAACCACTAAAAAAAATTACAAATATAATTTGAAAATAGCATAAGCTATGAAAATCTGTATTTTTCTATGCTTCTTTATAGAAGTATTAAATACTACTCAGAAAGTGGTCATGAGAAATAGAACTGTAACAATAAATTCTGCAAAGATCTAAGCTCTAAATTGCTCTCATTTTCACAAGCTGATGTTGGAAAAAGAACTCACCTGAACCCTTTTCACCAATCCCTTCTTTTTCAGTTTGCAATCACTGAAATTCTCTGGCAGGTTCTGCAGTAAAATAAGTGAACAAGTTGATGCAGCTTAATCTTGAAACTAACATATTAAACTTAATTGTGAAAAGTTAACGTATCAGAGAGCTGAATCCTCTTAACAGGCAACCTGAAAATAGCATGCCTGCTCAGTGAGGGTGACTACACATGAAAGAATTCAAAAGTAATAATTTCAAAACTATACTATATATATATATATATATATACACACACATATATAACATGATGATTGCAAACAACTGAGCTAGCAAGCTTACCATATGCCTTCAGCTGACACACAGCAATAAAGCATACACACTTTGTCCACTGTAACATATACATGTTAACTCTTCTGCTGGGCTCTTCAGGTTTTCAGAGATTATTGAAGATGCAGCAATTTCTTACAAACACATTAACTCAAACACTCATCAGCACCAGACTACACCACTCCTATATAATCAGTATGAAGCTGTACCAGTAATACAGGCACTGCTAGTCTGCTTAAGTTGTATGTATTCCTAGCAATCTGTTCATGGAAGGTGTTGGAAGGTATGTGAAAGCTCTGAAATGCACGTGAAAGCTCTGAAATGTACGTGAAATGCATTAGTTTCCACACTCCTTCCACCCAATATATATGTATAACAATGTATAACATGTTAGCAAGTTCTACCTTGTTAGTTCTTTCGGGGAAAAGCTAAACAGGGGTACTGGTGGCGGAGGGTGGTTTTTTTTTTTTCCCCATTATTAGAGACATTATGCCATCATTACAGCATCACACCTTGGAATGGCTTACTGCAACACTTTTTCCCTCCTAATTCTACTACTCTAGTCTATGAGACTAGAGATTGCCCTACCTCTCCCTCTGTTCTGATACATAATCATTTATAAGAAGGCAAAGAAAGAAAAAACATTGTCTATTTTCTTTTAAAGCCCAGCCAGACATACATAGTATTAAATATGGAGTCTTGCACATCATTTAATATAGGAGTTAAAAATATACAAGATTCCACACCAAAAAACCTGTCACTGTGAGAAGTGAAACTACAGGTTTAGAAGAGAATTGGTGTAGTTCTGGAGCAGAGATCCCTCTCCTCTGGTATGTGTGCACTGAAGGTGATACCAGACAAGGAAATATTAATGGCCTGGCTCAGCACATTTGCGATAGCGGGGACAAGGAGGACACAGAGGGGACATGGATTGAGCTGGAACTTATTATTGCATTTTACTTCCATGTAAGCCCTGGTCTAAAACCCCCATTACTCTTCTTCCACCCTCACTGGAAGAAGGAACATTGAATGCTGCTTCTTGTCTCCTGGAACAACATGAAGGTTTAAAATGGCAGTAACTACTACTGTGCTAGCCTGCTCTCAAGGTCAATTTTTTGTTGGTGGTGGTGGTGGTTTTGTTTTTTTTTTTTGGTCTATTTTGTTGGCTTGGTATTGGAAGATGACAAGAGAAGGAATATTCTGCACCTGGGGTTCCACCTTCCACTTCTGTTGCTCCAGTACCATTAGGAATTTTCCCAAATAGTAGTATTATTAAATTGATCATTTTTAACACTTCCTTCAAGATCAAAAAAGGCATTTCCCTTGCAGAAATCTTTTGTCAGACTACACACCTTCTGAAACAACACCAGGAACTAAAAATATTGCTTTCAGGGTGAAGAATTATTAGCAGAATGCAAAGGCACAAGAGAGGTCAGTCTGCAGATGCACAGGGACGTCCTTCCAAATGCAAACTGGTACAATGCTATCTTGCTAAAAGGAAGAGAAATGTCTAAAAATTAAAAGTGTTTTTTTTTTTTTCCAGAGACTGAAGGTTCTCCTGTATCACTAGCAATATTCTTCAGTTTATCCCTGACAGTTTCTTTTCTAAGGCCTGCCTATCTATCTATGCTTTCCATCTCTGGATTTCCAACTCTCTAAACAAAGAAAAACTTCATTTTAGTAGTGGCCAATGTCCATTTTCCAATGCACAATTTTTTTTAAAACTGTTAATCTTAGGAGGTACACAGCCCTTCCAGAACATGTCTTTTGCTTTGAATAAGCCCTAGCTCACTGAGGAGTGAGCTCACCTGCATGTCTCTTCTCAATAAGCAAACATTGTAGTAAGACTTTATTATATCCTTTTTTTTCAGAAAACTGAATGCTCCAAAGATGTTACAGAACAACTGAAAAGTTAGTTTAAAGCTGCGTGAATCTTCTTCAAACACCTGTTTTACCTCATAAATGTCACAGAAAAAAAATACAGTAAAAGTATATGAAGTATTTTAATGGATCTTGTTTATGACATAGGGCCCTATAACCACAAGAGCAAACTCCCTGGTTTTGTACAATATTCAGTTTTGAAATGAAAAATATGACACAATTATTTGTCATGAAGAAACTATTTGATACCGAATATTTTAGGTATGGATAGCTAATATCCATAATATGTATTAACTTGGAAGAATAAAAATCAGTCAAAGATCAAACAGCTGACTCTCACCAGAAAATGAAGATGTCACTACGTCACAGAAATTCTTCTATGCCTTGAAGCTTCCCATGATTCAGAGTTTATTAATAATCAAATTTTAAAAGTGAAATAATATGCTAACATTATCCATGCCTTCTTTTTTTTTTCTCTTTGCCCAGAGCTTTTTATCTCAGATTGAAACTTCTGAGAGATTTTGGTGTTCCTATCAAACTGCCATAGGAAAATAAACAATTTTCTATTATCAGAATAAGTCTAAGTATTAAACCAGACAGGGAAATCCAGATGGGCTTACCACTCAAAATGCATTTCAAAAACAAATATTGGTAAATGAAGGAAAACTTTGTAATCTGAGAAAAAGGTTACATTCAGACAATTTATATTTTGACAGTATTTTTCCAAACTTTTTTAAATGCATCTGTGCATGCAAAATCCTATGTTTGTTTGCATATCATCATAGCTGTTTTTAAAATCACACCCTCAAAGCCCTAGGCAAAGATATAGAACTGGAAGCCCTACATGTACTAACTCGCCAAGCCAATCAAATGGTATTTTGCAATCAAATTGGTAAAGCTTACAAAACTTAAAAGCAAATTAAATCCCACAGTCTCTCTGTTTTACCTTAGTCAGCTTACGTCTCCTCTCCAGGAATACGTTGTCCAACTATTCAGGGTTTAACAGGTGAAGCTGGCAATAAACCTTAAGTCACAATAACATTTCAATATTTAATTAAAATCAAGTTTTATATATATATATACACCCTTTTAAAAGTAACTTAATCTAGGC
Organism: Crypturellus soui; assembly: GCA_032275445.1. Taxonomy (NCBI): domain Eukaryota; kingdom Metazoa; phylum Chordata; class Aves; order Tinamiformes; family Tinamidae; genus Crypturellus; species Crypturellus soui. The sequence continues at coordinate 4,217,021 of JAUBNY010000002.1, forward strand.
AGTGCTTATGCAAAGCTCTTGCTAAATGTATGTCTTGATGCATTTCTTGCAGAGCGACAGTTGGGTTAGTAGGCAGCTTTCCTCTGCACAGTATATTCCGATTCACACGGTACAGCTCATATCTGCCTTCTATTTTCTCCATGACAAAACCCTGCTTAGGTCTCACAGGGCTTTAAATTCCTTCCTTTAAATTCTTTAAATTCTGAGCGCTGACCGCCATGCTGGCTTTACCCAGCAACTTTTGTAGCACTCCTGGGCACAGGGGTTTTGTTGGTGTTTTTCTCCCCCAAAGAGGATTTTTGCCCTACAGAAAGGGCCGGAGTGGCTATATCACCACTGGCCACTTCTCTGAGGGTTCTTACCATGAGGATACCCTGACTTAATACGTTACACCCTCAAAAATTCCTGTATTGTAGGTATGCTATACACCATGCTTCATAAAAGCCAGTTAAAACCAACCATCTTCGGCAATACTGAATTTACGTGTGTTTTCCTGCCTCTGCATCCTCTCTATTCTGGGGCACTCCTCTAACAATGAACTCATTCCTCGAGCTCTGTTTCTTACAAAATACAGACTCTCTCTTCATTTCTTTTCCTTTTCCCAGCTGGTATCCCAATAAAAGAACATCCCTTTGCTGCAGAACATCACGTTCAGCTCTGCCCAGGCTTCTTCGGCTACAGGAGCACTTTCAATAAGGATTTTTAAACATAATGCTACTCTTCGCTTTTTCGCTTTTACTCTGAAATCTTTATCCTTTCCAAATCACAGGACTCAGAAGGTAAGATCTGGCACTTGAATCCAGTTTATAGCATTGTAATGAGCTAATACACAAAACAAATGCTAATCAAATTTGTGAGAAAAAAAGGAGTCTCCCACACTAGCAGTCAACAGAAGCAAGAGCTAGAACCCTTTTCAATTTCTGATATCAAATTATTTTTAAAAAAGCACTCTATCATACATGGCAACAACGCTAATGCCTTGCAGAGATTTCTGCAGACACCACTGCTCTATGCTCACTGAAAGATGGTGGCACTTTCATGCTCCTGTGCTTTAGAAAAATATTCTGCTTTGATTCTACACTTATGATTCATATTAAGAGATTTAAGAGTTAAAAATAAGAAACGCCAATCAAAAAGTTTAATTATCCAAATAAAAATCAGCTCACATCACTCCAACTGTAACTGGTAAAACATCATAGAAGTGTTTGTAAAAGGATAGCAAAATAATGCTATTTGCAGAATTCCTTATTTAATCTTTGCTTTAGCATTGGTTTACCTGATATGTCCAATCTGACAAGAGATTTCACAGTGATTTGAAATATTTCAAGAAATTTAATAAGGAATCATCATGAGGACAAAGCCATCTCTCAAGTTGCAAAATCAATGACAGACTTCAAGTAAATTAGAGTAAGCTGACAAGAAAGGTATAGTATCAGGCCTGCAGGCTTAGATTTTCCTACTCATCTCAGGAAAGTTCCTTTCTTTCCTTTACTTCGGTAATTTGTCTAAAAAACTGCTCGCTAATCAAGTCAGGCATTTTTCTGTGTTCTTTTTGCTGAGATTTGCAATAGGTGATATGCTTTGACTTTTACTCCTGGACAAAATATTTTAATTGCTGAGATAAATGCATTTCCATCTATACACACAGATAAATCCTCAATTTCTGAGGAAAACTGAACTCTGTATTCCTCCTAAAAAAGAGAAATTTGCAGCTTGTGCAAAGGCTAGAATGTTTCACAGCATTCAAAAACTTGTTAGATGCTTAAAAGATCCCACTCTGCTCTCCTGTGAAGAAGCAGTAGCTATTTGTAACCAAATCTTTAAGGTTAAAATGTTCAAGTTGCGGGTACTCAGAGACATTCTTCGAAGACTTTGTTTTTGCACTTTGTGAGTAGAACCACCCTATTTTCTCTCTCCCATCCCAATACTATACGACTCTTGAATTACTACTGCCACTTCCTGATTCACTTTGAATTCATAGTTCTTAAATACATGGTCTAGTAAAAAAAGCATGATTCCCAAATTTTCTCCTCCTAAAGTTCCCAAATCATCTCCTCTAATTAATGATATGTCTGCTAGCACTAGTATTCTAACACTCCTAGAACAGACCAAACATAAATTTGTAGTCCCCACCTGTTAGCTTAATAACAAATAAACTGATTTTGCATCAAGCTTGATTTTCTGAATTGAGCCAAACAACATACAATGCCCAAGATACTTTAAAGTACTTTCACAACAACCCTGCCAAAGAAACAAACTGAAACATTTATGATGCAAAATTACTGGTACGTTTTCTTTCTACAGTGCACTCACTCTTTCTTCTAGGAAGCGTGAGTGAACTAGGAAATCGCTCACTCAGTTACTTTTTCTTTAATATGCTGTTGATTCCATCACTAGCAGATTTATACAATGAATGGCATTCAAAAGATTTGTTGAAGCTTGGTTTTAACATGGGAATATTAGGAAGTGTGTAAAACATTTCAGATAAAAAATGCTTTCTGGAAGCTTTTTACTTTTCTGCTTTACATTTGCATTTACCATTTTTTCCACTCAATTTCTTACTTCAGTGGCTCCTGCTTATTGTTCACAAAAATACCTCTTTACTCTTCTGAGTCCCTACATCTGTATGTCCCACAACTGCAGTACCTTTTCATAATACTTTAATAAAGTTGGGGCCTGATCATGTGATCTGCTGTAATAACAGTACACTGAGCAGCTACATTTTATGCAAAGATTCTATATCTTATCTGTAAGATTTCTTGGAAGGTACTCAAATTTAATTTTCGTGATAAAAGGCCATAGTCTTATTACAATATTACACCAAATAAATATGCAGGTTGGTCTCCAAATGTACCTTCATCCACTCCTATGAGAAGTCCTAATTTGCATCCCTCCCTTAAAAACATGAGCGTAGTAAATGTTAGCTTCTAGGCTCTTTTACAATGAAGTTTTATATAACTATTGCCAATATGAAAAGATATTAATCATTATTATTTTTAGCCCTGACTATTCCCCTTCCACAAGAGAAAACTGAGGCGCCTGAAGTCCATTATTTCAATGAAAAAAGAAGTCACCAGCTTATAAGGTTCCCAAAATCTTTTACTAACCCTCCAAGTCCACATCCAGTACTATCTAGAGCATTTTGGATACCGTGGTAGATAGCTTCCTGTTTAAAACATACAATACCAGCATCAAAGGAAAACTTGGGAAACTTTGTTTGATTGCAATGGAAAGGGTCTTCCAAGACTGTTGTTGTGTTCCAGGACTGCAAATACACAAGCACGTACAAACACTGCCTTTTTTTTTTTTCCCAAGCAGGACAATGGCACCAGAAATAAGTTTTGACCCCATCCAAATGGAATTTGCCTCTTCAAACAAGGAATCAGTTGTATTAAGCTTGTATGTCTGATAGCATTCAAGAACCTATGAAGGCTACTGAAAGTTGAAGACTTCAAAATACTGGGTTTTTTTTCTTTTAATTATGATAAACAAGAAAAATTAAAACTGTCAGCTATAATAAGGACTGTCAGCTATAATAAGCATAAGCTAAACTGTTGGCAGCAAACAGCAAAGGCTAACTTACCATTAAAGGTGCACAATATGAAAGGAGGAAATAAGTTAAACTCCCCGCCAATCCCAGCAACACATAATGTACAGCATCTGGTAAGGGTCAATTCAAATTATTACTCTATGACATACAGAGCTGCTCATCTTTTTCAAAGCACTCATCAATTAAAATCCATTTGTTACACAGACTACAGAACTTTGTACCAAAATATGCCGAAATAAACCTAGAAAGGGTCCCTGTGGAAAGGAGTAGACCCAAAGACATTACTACCACAGAAAAGTGGTGGTTCCACCAAAGTGGTGGTTCTTCAGAATAAGAATTTAAAAACATAATATGCAAAAGAATTAGACAACGAAGTGAAAAAGAATATTCCAACAGACATAGAAACCCAGCAACAAAATGCCCCAGTTGCCACAATCTGGGTTAAGTTCCTTACTCTCACCTTGCTCTCAGTTCTTGCATTCTACATGGAGATATACAACCTACTCGAGAAGGATGCTGCTAAGTCCAGCGCAGGGCGACTAGGATGATCAGGGGCCTGGAACATCTGCCCTATGAGGAGAGGCTGAGGGAGCTGGGCT
>JAUBNY010000002.1:4221269-4248427 GCA_032275445.1 Crypturellus soui
CCTGTGCCAGGTGCTCTAGGTGGCCCTGCGTGTGCAGGGGGGTTGGACTAGATGACCTCTAGAGGTCCCCTCCAACCTTAGGCATTCTATGATTCTATGATTAACGACTGTATGGCACTTGGAGAAATTCCAGTACATTTCAAATAAAGAATCCAGTCCTCAGTATGCAGACATCTTTAGTAAAAGTACTGTCAGTCCACATACAACTGATCAGAAAATTATTCAGGACCAACTTGTTCTTAAGCAATATAGAAAAAGCATTTCCTTTTTTTTTTTTTTTGCCCCATCCTTTTGATACCTTTACTGTTGCTATAAAGTTTAACAAAACAGGTTTTGTCAAGACAAACTAGAGAGGTAAAACCTGAGTAAAGGATGCATGTTTCATGTAGTCTTGACAGGCTATTATCGCCCAGTATGAAGCTCTTCTATAGAATGAGGATGCTTACACAGGCATTAATGTCATTATTTAGCAGCCTTTGGAGAAATAAAGGGGCAAAAGAAAAATATGAGCAAACCAATTAACTATTTTAAAGCATATGTATTTGTTAGTATTTTAAAATATCAAATAAATTGTATTAAAAATATAGTATTAACAGTAAACTTCTTTAGGGATGTGGTTCCTTTCTGTGATTATTTACTTACAATAGCATCTGTCTGTTCCAGGATCTTCATGAACTGCTCTGCAATTCCTTTTATCCTCTTGTCCAGCTTTTTCAGAGCTTCTGCTTGGAGATCTTTTGCCAAAAAGCCCTGAGGAAGAAAAAGAGAGAAGACAGTATAACATTACTTCACAACCTGCACACTACTCAGCTTATTAAAAACAAAAAATCAATCCACTGTAGCAAAAAAATATTTTTTACTATGTCTATAGTTTCAGGTACAATAAAAACTCCAATCTCTCTCTTTTTTTTTTTCTCCTCTATCTACGCTTGAAATATTAATTGTAAGATCTACTAGGTTTCTTAAAATATTAAGAAAAAAATCAAAGGAACAGCCATTTGTCTTTGAATTATGAGAGAACTCTTCATGTTTTTTCTAGATCTAAAGAATGTCATGTGTTCTATATTCAACAATATTTTCCTTTTTTCTTTCTCCAAAGAGTGCCATTCAGGTCCCTATATTGAAAACTCATAAATAGCATTTGAAGTTTATTAAGAATTTTACAGGCCCCTTGAAAAGATAAAAGGGATGGCTTATTACTGATTATATAAAACCTCCAAGTAGTTTTTTTTTTTTTTAATATGCATGTAAAAGCAGTTTTGCAAACATTTAAAATGACACAGAGCTGACGTACCTTCTGGATACTTGTGAACTCTTTATTAACTTCCTCTAATTTATTAGCTATTTGGTCCACTGACTTCTCCAAATCTTTTAACTTCTTTAATTCAGCCTCTTCCTCTGGACTATTCTGTGTATTCAAAAGTATAAAATTCATAACTGGGGAACAAATACAGCCACTATGCAGCTAACATGCAGCAACAGCACAATATGGAAGTGACGGCTTTTGCTCGCTTAAATATTACACTGTGGTTATTCTTTCTGTACCTTAATACCTATCTAACAAGCTGCTTCCAGAGCTTACAACAAATATAGTGGCAATGCATATAAACATATTAAATTAGAATAATCTGAAGAGAAAATGAAAAGTGCAAATAATTTTTTCTATTAGCTTTATTATCTCACAAGAAGAAGCAACATATGAGGAGATATTACTTTGCCCTCCACTTAACGAAAGAGGTCATACGTCACTTCACTAGAAGTAACCCATCAGATACCGGGTTTTGTTGTTTTTCAACCAGAAAAAATAGGGCGGACAGAAAAGGGGATCAGCACACAGGAAGCTCATGAGTGCTGACAAGCCACAGATTAGGCAGGAGCTTGTCAGGAATGTAATTTCAGAAAGCTGCAGAGTTATTTGCAGTACATAAGCCTGAACACAGCTTTGTTGGTATAAACACAGGGTAAGTTTTATGCCAAAACCTATACTCATGTTCAGGAGTTGAGACAGTAATAGAAATTGGAAAAATGCAAGGAAAAAAAAACCCACTTTTGATAGCAACACTTACCCTTTTCCCAATCAACATGACTTTGCAACCATTTTTAACACCAAGTGCTGACAGTGGTTGTTCCATTTCTTTCAGAGACTTTCCTTAATGGGATGAGAGAAAAAAAAAAAGTCAGAATATTACTAATAGCAGTAGGTGATACTTTCAACTATTCTTTCCAAGTAATAAAAAGCAAAGTGCTGAAAATGCTTTTCCAAAAACATTCAGAACACAGACATCCAAAAGTAAGATGAAAGACAGTACCCTTAAGAAACCTGGACATATTTGTGAGTTACCTTTGTATATCAGTTTCTGAAAGGGAACTGGAACACCAGTGACTTGTTCAATAAGGAGAGCCATGTCTTGCAGCGTGGGTTCACCATCATCCTGATGAGAAGCAACCTGAATACTGTGCTTTTCATTACCTAACAAAATCAGAATAATAGCAGTATTGATTGTTACCTAGAAAATTTTAGGTGGAATCAGTTCCTCATACTCATTTCCAGGAATGCAGAAAGTTTTCAAATCACCAATACTCATGTACAATCTTAGTTTTAAATAACTGGGTTCTATTGCAATTCCTTTGTCTTAGAGTTACTCAGTTGAAAAAAAAAAAACTATATTTTTACCTTCTAATAACCTGAAGAGTTGGAGAAATCTAATGGCTATAAAGCTCCTGATAAAAAAAAAAAAGAGATGGGGAATAATGTTGAAGAATGCAGATGGTACAGGAATCCCACAAGCTGAAAGACCAGAAGCCCAGACTTGCATGATCTGCTTTATACAGGAACTTTTAAGGACATGAGTCACGAGAAACCAGAGAAGACTTTTCACTTCCTTTGCTCCCTACCTCTAACTCCAATGTCTTCCCAGCCTTCCCTCTGCAGGGCTCTCTGAATGAACCCTCTTAGGCTGAGGATAGTTTCTCCTCTAATAGCACATCCAGTTGCTATAAAAACCCGCAGTCACTGTTTCTACGTGTCAAATGAGTTCTAGGAAGGGTCTCCAAAGTCTTAACCACAGCAGCCCTGAAGAGGCTTATCATTTAATTGCCAAAGTCTTGAGAGACTCTAGCCCTTAAATCCCCTCTTAACCTCATTCGACTCATCAGGGGTTTTGCACACAATCAGGGGATGATTTCATGTGAACAGGTCCATCAATGTAGCATCTGGGCAGGGCAAGGAGGAGACTGCACAGCCAGAAACGAGAAACTCAAGCAGCTGGACAGCCCACACCATCAGGCAGCTGAAATGCAGCCTCAGCTGCCAGGCCTTGTCAGTCGTCAAGTCTACTCAGCTCCTGCTCAGGGAGAATCCTGTTCAGACTCCCCAGGATCATGAGGCTCTTATGTGTGACGAAGAGCAAGAAGTTGTCCTTCTTGAAAGGACCATGTCAGTTCATCTCTGCCTCTCACCTGCTCCTGCTCTGTGCAACCCTTTGCTGCCACATGCTGCAGGCCTGCCAAAACACCCACCAAAAATGTCCCTGGCTGCAAGGGAATTAAGAGAGACACTATTCAGTTGGCAGGAAGAGGGAGCTCTAACAACCACCAAGAAGAAAATTGCCCTCATGCCACCAATTTTAAATCTTAAAAAAAAAAAAGAAAGAAAAAAAAAGCTATAAATATCTATTTAACATGTTCTGATCTCCCAGGGACAAGCTACAAGAGCTTGCAATCTCCAAGAATGTTCTGGAAAACAAAAATGGTTTTAAGCTCAGAATCCTACTATGTCAGCTCTCCCTCCAGCAGTTCCCAAACATATTTATCTGCTGTACATAAGGGCTGTGATCACTGCCTTGCAATGAAGACAGCTTTAATTACAAATTATGAATGATGTTTTAGGGTGACTATAGCACAAGTTATTCTGTCAGTTCACTGATGAATGAAGTCACCCAGGTTAAAACTGGAATCACAGTTTAGCTTTTTTTTTTTTTCCCTGTATAAATGACAGCACTGATTTAAAATCTCAACTAATGCAAGTTTATCCAATTTTTCTGGAAAACTCTAAATACATTTAGGAAAAAGATCGGGTCAATTCAATGATTCGTGGATTGTACAGTGACACAGGTGGGTCTAACACTGCTCCTTTTCCCAAGCCCTCCCATTTCCACCATTCCCCACCTTCACCCATGCCCGCACAGGGCTTTCACAAAAATGCTTCTACAGAGTGGTGGCCACGACGGGAGGCAGCCAACAGCACCAGGCAGAAACCCTGCGGCTGAAGCCTCTGATGGAGGACGCCTTGTGCTTGCCAGGAATGACAGAGGAACTGCCGCGCGGGTAACAACGCTCCCGCGCCACACGGCTGCCGGCGAACGGCAAAGGCCCCGCGACAGCGCGCTCGGAGGGAGGCCGCCGCCGCCGCCACCCGCTGCATGAGAGGCCCCCGGCGCCGGCGCAGCCCCCGCGGCGCGGGCCGGCGCGCGGGCCCCGTCGGGCCGTCACCCCGCTCGCCGCGGACGCGCCCGGGGCGGCTCTTACTGTAGGTGACGGTAACGGCCACGGGCGCCGCGCGCGCCGCCATCTCACCCGCCCGGAAGCGCGTCACCTGGCGTGACGTCACGGGAGGCGGAGGGACGGAGGAGGCGGAGGGTTTTCCGTGGAGGCGCTGGGAGAGGCCGGGGTTTGGGCGCGGCGCTCCCGTTGGATCCGCCCCGCGCCCACCGGCGCCCCTCTCCGGCCGGGCCGGTTCCCGGGAACGTCCCGTCCGCCTTAAGGAGGCGGAGCGAAGAGAGCGCGCGGCGGAGTGCGGCCAGCACCGAGGGACACTTGGGAAAAATATCTTTATTAGCGATACAGCAAAGGACGGTGTTTCTGTGCCGGCGCTTGTACGAAGTGCTGCTCCCGTTAGGTAAGAGCTACGTCCAGACTGGACAGTTGATCTTTCGTGGCCGAGGTGAGGTTTGGCACCAGTCCTGGGCCTGTGGCCCGCGAGTTCAGCAGGAGGAAGACGGCAGTTTTTCCTTCACTTTTTTTTTTTTTTTTTTTTTTTTTTGCTATATACTTCCCCACCACCACTCTTTTTTCCCCTTACAACATCTATTGCTACTCCTCCCAGGGGGCAAACATGGCAGAGGCAACAGTATGGTTTAAATGTTACACTGCAAAGGAAGTATATATGGTATTTTAGGGATCAAAATGAGGCTTCACCTCTTGATATGCCTGTCCTCAAGCAGTGGGAACACACAGCAGGTTAAGATCATTACCAAAAACACCACACAAAAGGATCATCTACTCTAAATGATTTTATGTTACAATGGAATACATAAAGTTAATGATAACCCTACCATCCGTTACAGTTATTAAGAAGGTTACAATACAATAGCACAAAAGTCTCAAGACTGAATTTGTTTTAAAATGCATCTAGTTCTTTATCAAATAAGCCTAGAAATAAGGAAGCTATTTTACAGACAGGAAGCAGCAACATACAGTCTCAGTTTCAAGAAAGAGAACCATAATACAAAATCAAACAGAGCTCAGCTATAAACAGCCGCCTTTACTCTTCACGTATTACTTTGCTGATAAAATGCAGGAAATCAAAACCTATTAGACTGACTGCTTCCACTGAAGGAAATTGTGCCAAGTTTTCCATTAATAGAAAAGTCAGTAGTAGAACAACTTTCTTCAAAGAAGGGAAACACCAGCAGCCATTCATATTGCATACCATGATGTAGTGATATTAAGGTTACACTGGAAGGGCAAGTTCTCCAGATTTTTTTTTTTAAATCTTGTAATTTGATTTGTAAAATGTAGTTCGCCATATCCATTGTGCTTTTGAAACATTTATGTAGCAGGGATCTTGGGCAATCCAAATTCATCCACCAATACACCATCCTATAAGGAAGAAAAAAAAAGGAACAAGTTAACAAGTTCTGCATTTTTTCCCCCCACAATTTTCATTTAATGATATCATATTAATGATAATTGTCTCTGTGTGACAACTGAGATCAAAATAAAAGCAATTGGTATTCTAAGCTGTATTCCAGCAGTGAAAAGTAAAAATATGAAAAACTAAGCTAATAAGGTCTACAAAGACAAGTTTAAAGATGCCATTTTAGCTCTTGAAAACAAAGAGCATAAAGTATACTGTATTCTCTCATGTACAGATCTTTGAAAATACCTCATTATCATGAAGTTAGCTTATGCTGTAGAAGGCTAATTCATCATATATAAGTAGATCACTCAAAATATAGAAAACATTAAACACAATTCTTGTTTAACATATTGAGGATTCAAAACAGCAAGAAACCCACATGAATATGATTAATTCTGAATGTATATATTTTTATTTTAAAGAAAAGACTCACTTTGTTTTTTGTATCAGTAGGAGTGCCTTCTGGGATTGCTGGAGCAGATGCAGCTTCGTCTAAGTAGGAATTGTCTTCATCAGCTAGAATTTCATCTCCTAGTGCATCCAGTTCTGAAATAAAATTATTAGGTAGGTTCAAAAATTAACCAAGGCATTTATTTTGCAGAAAGTATCTCTTAGAGAGAAACATGGTTCACAATGAGCCACTTTGTTTCTTATTTGCTTATTATGTTTCTTATTTAACTATCATTCAGAAAACTTCCTCCATCTGCCACTCAAAAGAAGCTCAGGTAACAAAAGTTAGGTTTCTTGTAAGAAATGCAGGTTTATGCTTAAAAGAATAATTAAAACTGTCTTTAAACACTGTAAGTTTTTCTTTGTCTTTCTCACCTGCTTCCAAGTCGTCCTCATCAATCTCTGGTGTTCCATAGCTACGGCTCAGCGCTTCCTGGACTTCATTAGCTTCTTCCATCATATCCTCTAACTGATCTTGTATGTCCTGGAGCAACAACAACAACAAAAAAAAATCAACCTGTCTGTATTCAATAGTTTTAGCTAAATTTATCAGAGCTTAGCCACAACCAGCCTACAAAGCACTCACAGATGTTTTGATATATAAATCCCCTGTTTTCTTTTTTTGGGATGAGGGCAGGGAAGGGAGGAATTAGCATTAATAATGGTCATTTGACCTGAATGTGCCAGAAAAACAAAAAAGTAGAAGATATTTCAGCATATCTATACCTAGATATAAATAAGAAAATTACCGTTGTCTAAGAGTTTATCACACAGGCAATATTAAAAATAGCACAGGAAAGAATTTAGTGAAATTCAGCACTGACATCTGATGAACATTTTAATGCAGCATGTTTGTTACATTTCAAGATATTATGTTTTTAAATTATGTTTTTAAACTGCAATTTCTGAAGATACTGTGAAGCTTCTTGAAAATATTTTCTTCAATAACTAACATGAATAAGAACACAGTGGGGCAAAGTAGCAACATGAGGAGAAAAAAAAAGAAGGGAGAAAGAAGGGATAGAACAAATTGCTAACATTTACGTAGATGTACAGATGAGAGGAGGAATGAAGAAAAATGAAGGATTAGGCCAGTATGGAAACAACATATAGTGCAGTAAAGGCAACAGCTGATTGTATGGTAATGGTGATGTCAAAACACCAAACAAAAAAACAGAAACCAAACCAACCAACCAAATAAAACCTAATGACCTTACCGTTCAGTTACTTAGTCCTCCATTCCCATCACTACTTCAGTACACTGTTTCAATATTCTAAATTATTAGAGAGCAGCAGCTCACCTCAATCTGATCAATTTTGACTTGCTTGTAAGCTTTCTTCATTTCTTTCACTCCCAGTTTCATTGCATCAACCTAGAATAGAAACATGTTTGTACCTAATGTTTGTATCTACACAAATTACAAAAAAAGAAAGTTGAGATGAATATTGTACCGTTGTCTTTGTATCCTTGAGTGCCTGAATAGTGTAATTAGCTTGTTCCATATTAAAAGACTGTTGTGATAGATTATCCCTCTGTTGTTCATACCTGTTAAAAACAATGTAAATAATGGCTTAAAAATATCACTACACAAACCTTAAAAACACTATTAATTTTTAAAAATTTCTATCCTTGTTCACCATGGAAATACTTGTATTGTCTATGCAATGCAAGTCTGCTTTATAAGAGGCTCATCAGAACATCTGAAACTCAAGTGTATACAGAAGATGGCACGGACTAAATACAAACAATAACATACAGATGGCTCTAAATATCATTCACTCAATAATTTTGAGATAATCTAGAATGAAAGAGATGGACTATTCACTGGAATATAACTTCTTATTTTGTCCCCAGATACTGATATGGAAAGCTGTGATTTCTCAGGGGAGATCTGGACAGAGCAAGATAAAATCAGTACCCAGAAAATTAGAATACAGAACAAAATTGAGTAAATGTGATCTTTTGGAAGTCACAGAGCTTTTATAAAGGATAATTTCACTGTTTACTAGAGCTCTTTTGAGGTAGTCAGCGGATGAAGATCATCCAGCTGACATAGGCTATTTCTGTTGTTTGACAAGGCCTCTCAACAAAGTAACAGAGTCTTCCAAGAAACTAAGCATGCGCTGTGTAAGAGGGAAAGTCCTTTCAAGGAGGAACAAAAAGATAAATAGTTCTATGGAGATGCCACATTAATGTTCAGCAGTATTCAGAACAAGCAAAAAGCAAAATTGTTGAGTAGTTAAGAAAGGGGAAAAAAAAGAATATCATGCTATGGCAAAGTACACCTGCATTTTGAATACGGTGTGAAATTCTGGGTGCTATATCTCAAAAAGAATGTAGCAGAACTGGAAAAGCTTCAGAGCAGGATGACTAGGATGATTCAAATACAGAGCAGCTTCCAGACAAGGAATGACTAAGCACACCAAGGTTCAACAAGCTGTGAGAGAGATAACTGAGGGATATGATGATGGCCTCTTATGAGGGGCCCAGCAAATATAAATGGGGAAACAACTACTCAGTCTTCCAACACAGACACTGAGGAAATATCAAATCAGACTAGCAGATGGCAGAGTCAAAAACAAAAGAAAGCAGTTATCCTTAAAGCATCTAATTAAACTACTGTGTTCCTTGCCATAGTGATTTAAAAAGTAATTGAGTAATTCTGTATAGAAGAAATTCTGTATAAAATAAATGAAGTACATTGTTTATAATAATCAAATAAAGATATAAAATGACTGAATTTGTCCTGTACAGCAAATTCAGGAGCCAAGTACAGCTTTAGTGATAAGCAGATTTGAGTAAGCTTTTCCCAATCCAAATGTATATAGTCACATACAAAAAGGGCACAGATAATGCTGACATAAAGTGTGTACATAGCTGCTTCTGAAAGGCTGATTAAGCTAGTTTAACTATTTTCTTGTAAGAATGCTGAGAAGTAACAGTACTGAAAAGATAAATGCCACTTTCCTTAAACAAAACAGCTTCAGATTAACTCAGGCTTGAGAAAGGTTTAAACTTACATTCTCTTCTGCTTTAACACTCTCAAAGCTTTCTGCTTTACTGTGTTCTGAAAGAGAAGAAACAAAACAAAATTAGGAAAAAAAAAAGATTTTACCCTTGATTATACTATTTGAACATAACATATAACATTTACATTTTCCAAGAGCCTTCAGTTAATCATGCCAAGCTTAGCAGTCACATTCAGGATTCATTCTGCACTAACAAGTAATAAAGCAGGCTTGGGTAACTGTTCCTAATAGCAAATACACTTGGAACTTCTAGCTCTTGAATTCTTTTTTGATAAACAGACATGAAATCAAACGGGATCAACTGGAACCATCTTGCATAAACATTTTAATGGTCAGCATCAAGTAATGCTGCAAAATACTTCAGCGATACTGTTTGTAGTAGATGTTTGTTCCCTTGCAAAACTGGGTTTTCCAAATTCACTTTTGAACAGTGCAGACCTTTTCTTTAGGCAGATCAGAGAGCTAAACAGCCTCTCTACTAGACTTGATTTACGTAACAGAAGAAGGGAAACAAGCAACAAGTTCTTTCAGATTGGGGAAATCGCATTACATTTTAGATGAAACAAAGAAAACGAAATCCCAACTGCATTAAGATGCATGTTTGACAGACTTTAGATTAGAAGTACATCTGCAGGATCTTACACCAATTCAGCGATGCCAGACACAATTTTAAGAACCTGAAGTACCTACAGTACTACAGTACCAACTCATTACATGAGGAAAAAGTCTGACTCAGATGTTATCATGCTCAAACCCTATAGAAGATTCTTACCTTTGCTGGCCCCTCTCTCATTTTCTTCATTTGATCCTTATACTTCACCAGCTCTGCATCGAGCCTTGAGATTTTCTTGTCAATTGATTCAGCTCTGCTATCCACCTTTGATACAAGAGGGGAAAAAGGGAGAAAAATGGGGAGAGGAGAGCAGGAGAAACATTCACTGAGCTGTTATCCATTGCACAATAAAACAATGACCTCGGTTTGAATGTATCTGATTCCCTACTGCCACTCCTCATGCAGCAGTTTTATGAACAGTTTAAAGCCTGTAAGAAATCAAGTGTAAGAAACCAGAATCAAGCAAAGCGACAGAAGTGCTCTGCACTAAGCCCTGCGTGTAGCAGGCTCTGCTTCGGGATGCTCCTCTGCAAACCCACTCAAGCCACAAGCTCTGTGCAGGAACTTGTGCCTGTCCACAGCACCAGGGACGAGGCCAGAACGGACACAGCGCAGCTTAGGTGCTGGCAAGTGAGGAGCAATGGGAGAGGAACAAGGGTGTGTCCAGCAAGACTAAAGGCTCTCTTCTGGTGGGCAGAGAACATTAAAACTTCAAAAATAGATACAGATTATCCTAAGTATACACAAATTTTAAAATATATATATACACAACCACAGCATTCCTTTGAAAATGTCAAAATATCTTTTACAAATTTTTCATTCTGAGAATATAGGGATTAAAGTATGATTATATATTAATTTTAGTAAAAGATAAACAGGTGTAAATTGATGATTCTGACTTGCTAGCAGTGTATCTAAACATATATAATTACCATCACTTTAATTTTTGTGTCTTTAACTCCTTTTAACTCACTGTTCTTTAACAGCAACATGCTTTTGCCAGAGGCATTTTGAGCAGAGCATTTGACATGAGTGCTCTCTACACTAGAGACCAAAGAGCTCAGTCACAGCTGGCACTAAACAATTTGCATTAAGCTTTCATTATTCCAAACAATTTATTACTAACTAACTAATTACTAAACTATTCATGGTTTTTAAGGTCTTGTAAGTTCCAAGTCTAGCAACTCTCCAGGGTCTTCATCAGCTAAGGGCATCTTTAAGGATAGCCTCCTTCTCAGGGGAAAACCAGCTATTTAGGCAAGAATCTATAATACACGTAGATCTAGGAGGATCTGCCTCAGTCTTCATGATGCCCATTATCTGCATAAGCATTTCACAAACACAGAATCTGAACGTTTAGAACCAAATTGAGCATCACGCATATACAGTACATTGGCTTCTACAAATTTAGGTGAGGTAAGCTGGTGTTCCTGCATCCAAGTCCAGAAACTTGATGCTAAATGTACATTACATGTAACAGAGCTACACATACATCAGATGAGGGAAAAACCCTTCAAGAACTGATCCAATTTATGCTAAGGAAAGCTATATTATGCATTAAGACTCAAGGAGGTGCTTTCTCTTATTCACAAAAAAATCCACACAGCAGCCTTCTTGCTAACTAGATCAACCTAGGCTTCACAAGAAAGTGAAGCCGTATCCCAAACAGCAGCTTACTCCAACATTTGTGTGTGTGTGTGTGTGTGCGTATGTAGTTATTTTTCCAAATGACATTCTTAACACCATGGTCACAACTACCTTTGCTCTATGCCAAGTTTCTCCATAACTGCTTTGGAAAAACCCTTAGTCTAGAGTGTTATTTCAAAGAAGAGTATGAAAAAAGGCTACCAATGCCACAGTTCCTGATCTAACCTCCCTCCCACCACCCTCATGACAGCTCTGAGCCCGCAAGAAAGCAGTAAGTTCTGCAGGCATCACAAGAGAAAGAGAGCAGGAACTGCAAGGGACAGAGCAGCAATGGGCCTTGGAGACCACCTGGAGAGACCGGACAGAAGTATGGACAGATGCTGCAGACATACAGCAAACTCAACAGCAATCAGACATCAGAGACAAAGACTGGAAAAGCATTTGTCATTTTCAATTGACAGATCTAGAACCATTTAGACATTCTAATGTTTGATTTACAAACTAACTGTGAACATTCATCACAGCTCTTAGAATACAATTAAGTGGATAATTGTTATTTAGTAGATATCTGACATTTTTCTAGCAATAATTAGAAAACAAAACAAGCAATTGAAAAGCTCAGTAAGAGATTTTAAAAAACAACTTGACCATCTTTCAAATGGTTCAGAGAAATACACTTAAAATTGAAAACACGACCTAAAAATTATGTGTGTCTCCAAACCATCAAACTTCTTAACATGCTCAAGCAGTAGCATACATTTCTGATTTCACCTTGCTCTTTTAATGATCTTTCAAAAGCACTTTAAGAAGAATAATCCTAAAGATTTCACTGCTCCTTTAGCAGGATTTATCTGTGGTGAGTATGAATTGAAAACACTGCAAGTCTTTGATAAAGCAGAAAAATGTGACTGCAAGACAAATTCATTCACAAACTTAGAACATCTAAAAGGAAGTCTATTTCTCCCCACACTTGCTCATGTACATAATCGTTTTAAAACTTAATTTCATCCACAGAGAATGAAAGTTGTCAAAAATTGAGAAAAAACACTAACATGGAATTCAGTAACAACAAAGTGGTTTACAACCCTCTCCAAGTCAAACACCTGCACTTAGAGCCAGTACTTCATTTCTGAACACTGAACCAACAGAAGCTCTCAATTTCATTTCTTAAAACCTGTAACTCATTATTGTTTGGTTAAAAAAAAGAAAAACAACAACAACAATTTGTACTTTCCAGTTAACCTGATGCATCTTGTATAGCTCAACTCCCAGAGAATGCAATTATAAATCACTAGAAAAAATAAAACTGCATGCAGCTCCTAGTGGTTCGTGGCTTTTTTTTTTTTTTAAAATAAAGCCTGTGCTGTCAATAAAAAGAAGCTGTTTAAAATATACTTATGTACTGCAAAAATCCAAGGGGACTGAACAAGCTCTCTGTGGAAGAAAAGCTGCTGGTATATCTAACATTGGCTGGTCTCAAGGACAGAAAGCACGCATTACCTCGGAGTGGCAAGATCATTCCTAAGAAATCTAACAAATTAATGTGTATGTGAGGGAAATCAATATGCTGCGAGGGAAAGAAAAGATTTCCTGGTCTCTAGCTTACGTTGCCAGAGGGGCAAATTGAAATGTAAACAGTAGCATCTCAGGTGGATTTCAGAGTGCGGGAAGCAATGGGAAAGGTTATTTTTTGCATAGACTTCTTACTTATGGCTCAAACTGAGCTCACTTGAAACTACGTTTTGATTCAGCGCTAACCGTGAGCAGCGCTAACTAAAAAGCAACGCAGGTTCTTGGCCATTGAAGTAACATCCTGCCGGACGCGGCGGCCACCCTGCGCGGGTACGATGCGTTCACGGAACCAGGCACGTCAAGCTCGCACACACACACACTCACGGCGGCGCGGGGAGCCCGGCCCGGCCCAGCCCAGACACCGGGCGCCGCGGCCCCTTCCCGCGCGCGGGCCCTTGGCGGCAGGACGCACGCACCGTGCCGATGCAGTCGGTGAGGCTGGGCGGGGGCGCCTTGGGCTTCGCTTTGCCGAAGAAGCGGTTCATGGCGGCGGCGCTCGCACAACAGCACTAACGATCTCCCACCGACCCGGAAACCCCGCGCCGGCTCCGCCCGCCGCGGCGCCTGCGCCGCCGCCTCGCCGGAAGAGCCGAGCGCGACGCCCTGCTGCGAGCGGAAGCGCCGTTACAGCAACGTGCACCCTTAGTTCCGCCCTTCCGTGGAGAGAGGCGAGGTGTGATTGGCTCCTCGGAAAGAGGCGGGGCCGCGCAGAGCCTATTTGAAGGGCCGCCTCAGGGTGAGCGCGGTGCCGTGGGCAGGAGGTCCCGGTGCGCGCCGGGCGCAGAGCTCAGCGCGGGCCGCTGCCCGCCCCCCCCGCCCCCTGAGCGCGCCCTTCCAAGCTGTGCAGACACTGACACTGCACCTATTCCCAGTGTGGTCTTCCCCAGCACAGGTAATGCTTGTATTAAAGACTAACACCATAAAAACATGTGGCAAGAAGCAGCAAACCAAAAGCGCAACATATCTGCTTAATTTATTTTTTTTATGATAAGGACATTCAATACATTATTGAGGACCTAACATATCTTTAGGCTTCACCCACTGATCAAACTGGTCTGATGTGAGGAATCCCAGCTTTATGGCAGCTTCTTTTAATGTTGTCCCTTCTTTGTGGGCAGTTTTGGCAATTTTTGCTGCTTTATCATATCCTGTAACAAAACAAAGTGATCAAATCAGCTATTAGCAACTCTAGAAGATTTACTAGATCTGAGAAAAAAAAGTAGGTTGCTTTGTCCTTGAACTATCATTTTTTGTTAGATATTACTGTTATTGATACATTGCTATTTAATTTGAAATAAATGTGAACCTCACTTAAAGTGAAGGCAAATTCTGTTATCCTCATAATAAATCACTGACATGAGTTCTATGTAATTTTTTTATTCAACATGCTACTCAGTGATTTCTCCTTTTGAAATATCTCATAATATTTATTTTTTCATCATTACTAAAGAGATCACCCTGGGACAAAGGGTATACAATTCTTCCTAGTTTCTTGTTTGATTCCTATCGGATTTTAATCTTAATATACTGGAATGGCCACAACAAGCAGGATATATCTACCTTTTAAGCGTAAATAAGAGTATTTGGGCATGTTGAAGTTCATTAAGTTTTGACTCAAGTCATGACTTGATCTCCTAAATATTGTGACAATACAAACAACATATACAAAATAGTTACCGTAAAATATTTTGATCAAACACTACTGCAAAATATTACAATATAATGGTTAAGCTCTGAGCTTTAACTTACCTATATGAGGATTAAGTGCTGTCACCAACATCAGTGATTCACTCATTAGTTTGTTGATTCTGTCTGTATTGGCTTGGATTCCAACTACGCAGTTGTCAGTAAAAGAAACACAAACATCTCCAAGAAGCCTTGCAGAATTTAACACATTTTTAATCTAACAAAGAGGAAAAAATACCAACTATTATATTCAGACATTAACATTTGCATTATCTGGCACATTTGTTCATAACCAGTGCCCTCTCCCAATATCTACTATTTGGATAGCATATTTTTATAAAAGGAGTACAGTAAATAGCATATGCTTTTTCCTTTGTGGGTTGAAATTCAGCCAGAAATATTTAAAGAAACTCTGCAAGAAGGACTTAAAAGCCAAATAACTCTCACATAAGAGAGACTCCAGTATGTATAAACACTATTTTGCTCTCCCAATAGTTTACAAATAGCAAGCAAAAATACATACAGACATTTGATTCAAGCACATTTTTCCCCCTAGGTACCAGTTAAGAGAAGACATTTAAAAACATGAAGCATGATATTGTCTGGCATTATTCTCTGCTCACAGAAACCATTACATGCCACTCTTTTGATAATTACGTGTTTCTATCAGTATTTATATTGTTAGGAACATCTCTTGGCTGAACAATACGGTTTTTTCCCCCAAATCATCAGATGCTATGTACTTTAAGAAAGTCTGTTCAAATGGGTGAAAAATTAGCATCCTGAACAGATCTGGTTATGAAGAGACAAATACTGCTTTTATTAACAATTTGAATCAATCATTTCTAGCCATTGCAAAAAAAGAGCGGCAGTCAGTCATTATATGCCAAGTAGAAAAACAATATATGTCTCATTGCTTCCCTTGTGCCTTGTATTTCTCACAAAAAGACAACCAGTCACAATTTCTTTTTAGAATATCATTCCCACTCTTAATCTCCATCATCTTGTACACAATTCTGTAAGATTTTCAAGTTCTGATGCTTTTGTTTGCATTCTTTTTCTCAATTTCTTCTCATTTTTTCTTAGATGTAACATTAGATAGATGTAACAGTTAACTAGATGAACATTTTTTACTTAAACATAGGGAAGGGGTACTCATGATAAGATTGCAGTTCACACCTTAGTCTTCATCAGTAAAATATATTAGCAAAATAGTTCCTGCATATCAAATTAACAATAATCATCACTTTTAGCGACAGTATTTTCTTTAGCCAAATTTTCTTTAGCTTTTGACAAATATTTGTCTCAAACTGTGATCCTGTCTTCCCACTTCTTTGCCCTGACTAACAACATGGATACATTTTTAAGATAGAAGCTTCATGAAAAGAAGCTTGGCAAAATAGTAAGAACTATGCAAAAGAATCAAGTTTATTCTCACTTTTATATGCTGCCTTGATGCTTGTTTTAACAATATGCTAACTGATTTTTTTCACTTGTTATCTGACTGTCTGTAAAAGTGAGAACTTCAAGAGTCCTAGATATTTAAAATGGTTTTGAACTTACCATCATAGGCTTAAAAACATTTAGTTCGAAGTGTCCATTGCTACCTCCTACAGTAACAGCAACGTGGTTTCCCATAACTTGAGCTGCCACCATCGTTACAGCTTCACACTGTGTGGGGTTCACTTTTCCTAGTTGTGAAAGGGAGAGAAAAAGGTAAAGCAGTAAGTCCCGTATCTACCAAATCACATTCAACATTTTTTTTTTCTAGTAGGTAGCATTTCTTATTCCTCAATAGCTACTACATCTAGAAATACAGAAGAGAAGTAATTTCAAAAATTATATTAAATTTATTGCACTTCACAGTAATTCTGCTAGGATTTTTTAAAATGCATCTCACACCTACAAGAAAAGCAACATTTAATTTCCCATTCTCTGCAAAATACAAAGCCTTCAATCACATATACCCTTCTTTTGTAATGATAAAAACATGTGCAGAATATAAAGGTTAAAGAAGGCCATCCCTAAAAGTGACATCAACAACGCCTTTGAGAGATGTGTGAAAGTGCACGAATAAAGCAACTCTAAATTACCACAATTCTTAAGAGACTGTAATGTGCCATTGCCCAAGTACTTAGCCATTTCTGATAAATCACTTTTAAATCACAGTTAATTCAAGACAATTGTTACAAATCTGTTAAAACTACTTTGTAGTATGGTCAGCATAAATTCAGCTGTACAGTATTCATATACGCTTATTTCTTAGGAAAGGAGCAAGGAATGACTAATAATATTATTCCTTTCTTTCTTGTCCTGCCATTAACTGGGATCACTGCAGAAGGGAAGATGTGATTGCATAATGTTAACCAGGCTAGGAAGCAAAGACAGAAGTCAATTTAATTCACAATATTGGCCAAACAATCACCCTTTATTCAGCTCAAATAATAGATACGATTCAGAGACTGAATCATTTAAAGTCCAGTTTTGAGAAGTATGTTTTCATTAATAGTTATATATACATGTACAAATATTAATTCCTGGCACACACTTCCCAACATGCAGCTGTGAAGGCAAATATTTTTTATGAGCACAAATTTTGTTAAAATAGGACAGAAGATAGGAACTGACAGATGAATTGAATCACGGCCTTACTGAAATTTGTGCTAAATTTTTAGTATATACTTGCTAACACATACTGGTCCAACACAAAAGAAATAGGCATTTTTTTCCCTCCCTGTATGTTACCTGGCATGATACTGCTCCCTGGTTCATTCTCAGGCAAGATGAGTTCCCCTAAGCCAGAGCGTGGCCCAGAACCCAGGAACCGAATATCATTAGCTATTTTCATCAGGCTACACGCCACCGTGTTCATGGCACCACTGAGTTCAACTAGAGCATCGTGAGCTGCAAGAGCTTCAAACTTATTTGGAGCAGTGACAAAAGGCAAACCTACAAGGAGAACAGAAAAAATTAAAACTGAGATATTACGTTGCAGACATAAATCTGATTATCAAGCATGTGATTTGCTTAATATAAAATTTTATTAATAACACTTTAATTCATTTGTCTTCTCTAGACCTTTCCTCACAAACACACTTCATAAAAATATTCATTTGTTTACAAAAGATGGTAAAAGGCACTAAAATACAGAAAAACATAAAAGTTAAGAATCTGCCTTTAATGAACTTCAAGCTTTTATAGCATGTGTTGCATCCTAGATGTTGCTTTGTACAATACTTTGTAAATGTCAAGAATCTCTAAAACCTAGCCTTACAAATTTTCCCCATAAGAACAAGTTAGGTTCTTTAGATTCAATTTCCAGAGTGCTTTCTTTTAGTTATGGAGATAGAGATTTTTGCATAGCAGTACAGATATTAGGATAAATGAAAAGTAATCACAACGAAAGTGGTTATATAAAGAAGAAAAATACACATCCAAGTTTTAAGTTTTGACCTTTGAAAGGAGCATGAAAGCTGGTTCTGGCTTAGGAGGATGCCTAAATTTGCTGCCAACAGGAGGAGCACAAGAGCAACAGAAACAACAGCTGGGTATACCTCAGTTGGAGGCTAACTTCCTAAAAAATCTCTGATGGATTCTTCACGCACCAAAATGAGCCCTGCAGGGTATAAGAAATTCTTGATCCTCTACTATACAACATTTATTAGAACAAAAATGCTGCTAAGAATTTTCTTGTAAGGCATGAAACTTCATATTCATTTTTTTCTAGGCATTTTTAAAGCTGGTATTGCTACAAAAGACAAAGCAATTTAACTGGTTTGCAAACCAAAAACCCCAACAGCTCTATAAATTAGTTTTAAATCTATTAAGACAACATAAAAAAAAACAGTTAACTACTCTTTCATATGAAAAAAAATAGTATTTTGCCTGTCCTTTTCTTCCTCCTTAGTGTCACATCACTCCATATTAAGAAAGAAGGAGCAGTGCTGAAATAGAAATATTATGGCTGGTCTAGTAATAGAAGCATGAAACAGTATCCATCTCCAATAAAGCTTATTCAGAAAAGCACAATTTCAGTTACTTTTACTGCACTGAGTACAAGTAGAAAAATACCTTACATGAAAAATCCTATGCATAAAACACCACATTTACAGAACTTATTTCAATGGCAACTGAAAGTTTTAGTTTAAATTTGACTGCATGTGCTACATATACTGCTTTACTGATAACTCCTACATTTATGGTGCCTTACCTGTCAGTTCAGCCACTTTGGCAGCAACCTTCTCAGCAAAGCCAATTCTTGTATTTAATCCTGTACCAACTGCAGTCCCACCTGCTGCCAGCTGATAAACTCTTGGCAAAGTCGACTCAATCCTAGCCACACCATATTTAATTTGTTGAACATAACCACTGAATTCCTTTGAAAGAAAAGGGGATAAGAAAAGAAACACCAAAGATGACAAACAAAAATAAGCATCTAACATTATTTAAATATTTAACATGATGAGGCTTTTATTTAAAAATATGAAGACACTGAACTTCTCACAAATGATAAAGCTTTTGTTAGAAGACTACTCACAAATGTTGAGCATTTACACTTAAAATAACTTGCATATAAAAAATGCAGACACTGCACCCTTCCCTTGTCTTTTTTATCTCAGTTGGGTAGTTTGTAGAACCTGAACCAAAGTTAAATCAGTTTTCAATATTATCAGTTTAAATTGATTCTTTGCCAAGTTAATGCAATATAAGTCATTTCTGGACATATGATAACCAGGATTACATTTGAAAATTTATAGCAGTATAAATTACACTAGTTCAAAAATTTATCATTTTTTGTCTTGGTAAAACCTCATTTTCTATGCTTACAAAACACAAACTGTAGCTTATTCCTTCTGATGTCAGTGCAACAAAAATATAACATGTATCACGTGCTATTTGGCAAAAGAAAATTAGTCAAAAATAATTTACAAATCATTTATATTTTACCACTTTCTGCAGGAAAAATATCTTGCAAAAAATTTAAGGAAATTTGTGATGCCATTCTTAGAGCTCAGAATTCAGCAGCAAACATCAGTTAAAATGAAAACACTGCGATTGAGATTCAACTGGATTCTTACAGGTTGCTCTAATTTTAGACTTCCTGGAGTTTGCCTCAGTAAAAATTATTTTCATCCATTAAATTTTCAAGAATGTTCTAAAGAAATAGAAATTTTTTTTTTACCTGCCCAAGTGTAAGTGGAACAGCATCCTGTGTATGAGTGCGTCCTATTTTTATGATTTGAGAAAATTCTTTGGATTTTGCTTCAAGGGCATTCTGTAGCTTCTTTAGTCCAGGTAACAACACCTCATTAACCTCTTGGGCAGCAGCAATATGCATTGCTGTTGGGAACGTGTCATTGGAGCTCTGTGAAGGAAATCAAAGAAATTTATATACAGTAATTCTCATCATTTGTTGCTGTCACCCTTGTTGCTGTTAAGATCTACCTGTGTGGCTTCCTCCTTATAAGAAGAAATGTAAGCAAAGTAAGCAACGGAGAGGTGTTCCAAAAGCTAATTTGAAGAGTGAATAAAAATCTTCCGAGTTCCAATCCAGCACCTTAACGATAAAAAACACCTTCTCTAACTTTACCCGTGGAAAATTAACTGCTTAATGAGATAGTTCATTGCAAAATTCAAAGTAAAGAATTGCTATCAACTTATGAGAGACAGAGGTAAAAAATGGATGGAGCATTTTAAACAAACTGTAGATGACTAAAAAGACACCATATTGCTTTGGTAATAACAATTCAGTAGCTTCCAGAATATCGACCTACCACAAAAGATGAGAAAGGGATATAACTAACTCAGTTGCCTAAACTTAACTAATCTAAAGAAAATACTAAGATTTAAGTGTGACAAAAATAAGACTGTTTGCCAAAATCCATGGGGGAAAAAAAAGTGCAAGTTTCTTTTTTTCTAATACAGGAATTTAACCACTTTACTATTCTTACATGCTTTACGTAACACATTATGCAGCTACAGCTACTCAAGTTTTACCAACTAGACCTTGCACAATCATTCACCAACATTTTAAAGTCCATTTAATCTGAAAAAAATACAAACCTGAAAAATTCAGTTGCTAAATCTGTACACTAGTCTCACAAAACTTGATTTTTATATATTTCTATCTAAACAGTCACTATAAAAGAACCCCAAAGAATCACAATTGACAAAATTTATAAGTTTAAGAGTAAAAAAAAATTGAGAATATAGTGACCTGACTTTTGTTAACATGATCATTCGGATGTACTGGCTTTTTACTCCCCAGTTGGCCTCCCATTATCTCAATGGCTCTGTTGCTGATGACTTCGTTGACATTCATATTGGTTTGAGTTCCAGACCCAGTCTGCCACACCACCAATGGAAAGTGATCATTCAATTTTCCTGCAGCTACCTATAATGGAAAAATAGAGAAAGGATTTATTCTATCAGGACAAAGAAAATGAAGAAGCCTAAAATTATTTGAAATAGAGCCATCAAATTTGTAACTGTATTTTTATTAAATATATATGCACACACACACATCTAATAAAACATATATTACATATCAATTATATTTGAAAAATCAACATATAATGATTTTGGTTTTATACTAGACAGTTAAGAATAGAATTTCATGTTACGCTTTAGGTAGGCTTTTAGAAGATATCATTTAATTTCATGTTCTAAAAAGCAAGAGATCTCTTATTGTGACCCTAAAGCTAAATAACTATCTCCAGGCTTTAAGGATATACGACAGTCATCCCGGTATTATGTTTTTCAGGAAATAATCTTAAAAATTTTCCATCTTATATAGAAGCAAACTCTCAAAAACCAAACAAACAGAAAAAAAAAGAAACCAACAAAAACAAAACAAAACAAAAAGGTACAAAACCCTTCCACAGTAAACTTGATTCCCTTGAGTTAAGGACAGGGTTATCACTCCAGGGTTATCTAGAAACATGACAATAAAGCCTCAGACAACTTTCAGAGATAATGAATAGAGCTAAAAATCTGAAAAGCTAGATGGCTTCCAGCCACCAGCACTTCAGGTACACTTCTAACTAGGAAAGCCCTACATATCATGAGAAGTGACTAGTCATATATTTGGGAGGTCTTGAGAAGTCTTGGGGCTTCAGACTCATGGGGCTAAAGCTGGTGGAAAGCAGGTTTAGCTTCTGAAAGCTACAGAAGCTGTTAAGAACTGTAAAAAAATGCTACTGCATTGACTAACTATGGCTGTTCATTTACACTAAGTAGGCACAGTGGGCACAGATAATTGTCATTCACAGTCCTATGGAATTGGAACCTGAATTTCTGAAACATAGGAATTCTGAATTCAGGAATTTTAACCTGAAAAAAAGAGATGCGTCCACGTGTCAGATCAGGTCCTCTCTAAGCATAATGGTGACACTAAACAAGTGCAGTTATAGTAGTAAAGTCTGAAGAGGATGTAGACCAAGATTTAATACTAGTACTGAATTCAGCAATATTATATTCCCCTCCTAAGTTTTTGGACTGTTCTTCTAGCATGAGTCATCCCACAAATACTTTGCAAGTAATAAGCAATGTTAACAGAGGGGGAAAACTACATTACATTAAAAAACGTAAGCATTCAAATGTATTAGAACATTCACTCCTTTCTGAAAATACAAGTAAAATATTATTAGGTAAAATATCTATCAGCCTCAAAAAGAAAGTTTACTAAGTACAAACATATTGCCGCAGCAATCTGAGAAATATGAGAAGTCTTCCCCAAGCTACCAAACAATCTTCCTATGAAAAGCTACCAAAAATATCATGAAAGTTCCAGCATGTTGAACAGTTTGTTCCTACCTCATCGGCTGCCTTTATGATAGCATTTGCAATGTTTGGTTCAAGACCATAATCCTGATTTACTTCAGCAGCTGCTCTCTTCAAGATGCCAAAAGCCCTTATGACTTGAATCTGAGACAAGAGAAAGTTTAAATATGTATTTTTTCCCTTAAGACAATTCAAGAAACATGTTACACAGATCTAATTGTACACTAAACTTTCTTAACTTTAATCCAGCAAGTAGTCCATCAAGTAACTCAAAGGGCAACCAAGGTCACATTGACTGTGCTGCCATTTATCTAAGTAGTACAAAAAGCAGTACGTAGCAAAGCTTATCCTTTCTTTGAAAACTAAGGTATCTGCATCAAAGCAGATTGTATGCAATAAAATGGTCAGAAAAGAACTGGTAGCCTTTCTAAAACAGTATTTTAAAGATAAAACATTCAGTATATATAAAAGGAATATATAATAATTTGTGCGTATACTACTACTGAAAGCACAGCTGCAAGTAAAAAAGCAACTTCATATTTGCTTATGGTATGCAAAATATTCAGAAACAAACAGCATCGCCAGAAATATAAAACTATAATATATAATAATATTCACACTCTTTGGTCTTCAGAAATAAAAATATATGTCTTTCATTTTTATCTGTTTAATAAAAAAATAAGCAACACAATAAGTAATTATTCAAAAGCAATGTTCAATTTATAGAACTGAAATAAACTGATTTCACAGTGGAATATCTTGCCATGAAGATTCTTGCTTTAATCACAATTCAAATTCAAAGTTGCTGATATTCTCAGTAAAAGACTAAGAAAAAAGGTATTCATTCTGACATTCACAAAGGTATAGAAAAGAAATGAGCACAGACTGAAATTACTTACTGGCATCCTTTCTGAAACACCTCCTATTTTGAAGTTCATTGTTGATCTCACAGTCTGGGCACCGTAATACTTGTCACTTGGGACCTTCAGTTCACCAAAGGTATCATATTCTACCCTAAAAGACTGTTGACTGGACTATGAAAAAGAAAGAAAATACATTTCAAACACTGTTAAACAGAATAGCATTTTTGAAAGCAGATATAGACAAGAAAAAATGCACAACAGGAGGAAAGATATCAAAGGTTAATATTAGCTACAAGTATCTTTTCTAACTGTATTTTCAAAAAAAAAAATCCTGATTTTGAGTACTGGTCTGTTTTATTTGTTCTTTGCTTTATAGCTCTCCGTCTTCTCGAAGGGGAGTAGAGCTGGATATTCAGCAGAACCCCTTCTTGAGCAACACTGATTTTCTCCAGCAGCCTGTTCAACTCTATAATAAGCTTGGTGTGAACCATTTTGCCATTCCTGTATTCTTTGATTTTCTTTATCCTATTTTAATCACTTACCATTCATTGACATGCTATCAAAGAAACAAAACATAGTTAATATTCACCTAGTATCTTACAATCCAAAACGTTTAATCTGCACATTGTGAATGTACACATGCATATATTGGTATCCCAGTAGTAAATCTCTGATGCATGACATTTAAAATCCCTGCTTTTGAAATATGAACACCTCATGGAAAGCAGACAAATGAAACCTTCTCTAGAATTGAATAAGCAAAAACAATTCATTTCTAAGTCCAACTCCTGATAGAGTTACAACAATATACGTCAAACAACATAAAATGTTTAATAAGCCATAACCTTTTAGCAAAAAGCCAGTAGTTGCACAACTGATTCCTTCAGTTATATAATTCCAAAGTCAACAATGGTGAAACAAAAATAAATAGAAAATCAGAGATCAGCATTCCATGTACATTGGTTAAAGTACCCTTTAATAACAAAAATCATATTGTGTGTTCCCTAGCCATCTCCACATCATACAGATTCACAAAGATTTTCAAGTGAAGTAAGGAGAGGAGCTTCTTAGAGCTATGTGTTATTTTCTCATTTAACAAGTAGCACTAGCAAAAAAATGGAAAGCATTTCTTTCCGTTCATATCTAAATAATTAAAATACTGTCAGGAAATTAAAATTATTTCAGTTTTAGTAACCAAGAAGGAACAAGAATTATCATCATTAACCTTAAATGAAGGCAAAAATGATGAAAACAAGATCATAAAACCTTGTACAAGGACTATATGGAACACTCATTTTCAAACATCCACTAAAGTATTAATTTTAGTTATGTTACCATTTGCATAAGTACAGTAGTACCACACAAAGCAATGTAAGTATCTTGAATTCTGCATGGCTGACTAATGAAGCAGTTTGCAGAACTGAGCACATTTCTGTGTTAAAAGTATGTGCTTCCCACCTCCTTATAGGGAACTCTCCCTCCTGGGTGGTATCACCTGAAGGCCCTAGTTCCCCTATTGAGAATGGGCTTTGTGGTCACTTTGAGACCTAGGGAACAGGGGATTGGTGTGCAATGGTGTGACAGATGCTCATCCATGTCAACCCCCTGGCTCACTCCACTGGGCCACAGAAGGAAACAAAAGGAAACACTGTGACAAGCTAAGGCAAATTCCTATGATCACTTAGTTTCCATCATAGCCGCAATAAGGTCAGCTCTGAATAGCAATTCCTCACCTTTACAAAACCATGGCTTTCCACGCCCCCCCCCCCTTTTTTTTTTTTTCCTTCAGGAGAGTCCTGACCAGGTGTGCTCTGCCTCCACAAAAAAAGCAATAACCCATAGTCCAAAGCTGACATAGTTTAGGCAAACTTTTGCCTCATTGCTGGAAACTATTCTGACACTGGAGCTGATTGCACCATAATGCACCAGAGAAACTCAAATGCCTGTTGTACTGCAATAATGCTTTCTGTGGAAAATTATATTCTGATTTTTGTATGCAGCAACTTTGGAAAGAAGCATTTCAGTTTGAATAAATGTCAGTAGCATGTCTAAGCCATTCCTTAAAAACCAACCGAAAACTGAATCTGTACTCTTACTGCTCTCTTTTGTAAGATGAACAGGCGTTCCTTTTCTTAAAGCGTGGTAACTCCTTGATATACCAATTAAATCACAAATTCTGAAATTTATTCTTTAGAAAACAGAAGCAAGTAGTTTACAACATTCAGCTGAAGAAAGAAAGAATCCAGTTCTACTTAAATCATCTCAGTTCAAATCCAGTTCAATTTAGCACCAAGACAACACAATAGTCACACTGCAGGACAACAGGCAGATTAGACTCTAACTATAATGTGTTCAAAAAGTCAACTTTTGCTGCTGAAAAACCTCTGCAAACATCAAACAGTGACTTATTTACATTTAAGTACATGGTAGCATAATGTATGTTTTCCTTTCCAAATGGCCACCAGAAAGTTTCCTGTCAAAGGGCGTTTTGAGCTTGAAAATCACCAAGGAACATTTTGCTACAAATTCTGCAACACTTAAAGACAAGCAATCAACTATATCATGAACGGTTATTTACAGGATAAGTTATATTTGAGAGTGGCAAAGAACATATTTCTAGTAAGTTCACAACCTTCATAGATACCAGATCTTCAACAATCAACAGAAGACCATGATCTATAACATTCTTTCTTAAATGATGTGGCAAAAGAAAATTTAAAAAGAAAAATCATCTTGACACGCCAATGGTTTACGAGTTATGTATCGGGTTTTATTCCGATTTTCTCATATATTTCATTCATCATAAAAATGATTAACTTGGAAGTTTGCCTTTTTACATTGTATTCTGTGCTATAAGCAATACTACAGATCAGGAACTAATATTTTAGTTATTTGATTAAAAATGCTGAACACTAAACATCTTGCTTTCTGACGGGATTCTTCTGAGATTTGACAGACGTCCTGCTTTCAGCAACAAACTCCTACTACAGCTCATACAACGTGCTGATACCACTGAGATTCTCACTTCCTCATTTGAACGGCATTTCTATTTTTATGCTAAATCGTGTACAATACATGCACCCCACTCATGCTTTTGCCCGACAGTTGACCGGCTATGCTTAAACGGCTTAGGCTACCGGATAAAGAGCAGTTTCAGGAAATTCTCAGCAGCAGTTAGGGCCACCTCTCTAGTTTTCAAGCAAATTTACTGGATCCTCCCTCTCTGTGCGGCTTTAGCTTGGTCCTATTCATACTCGGCAGCTCTAAGAAAGAGCACAGAGATCTTAAGGAAGAAACTGCTGCATGCCAAGCTCTCTCACAACGGCATCAGCAGCAATTCCTTCCTCATCGCCTCCCCTCTCCCCTCCCCCTCCAGCCCAGGCAAGGCAACTGCTTATAAATAAATGAATAAATAGCCAAATAACGAAGCGCGCAGACGCCAGCGCCGCGGAAGGAAAATGGCGTCCCGGCCCCCGGCTGCCGTTAGCGCCGCGGGGCGGGGCCGGGCGGGCGCGCGCGGCGGCGGCTGAAGGTCACGGCGCCCCCCGGCCCGTGCTCACCATGGCGGCGCGCGGCGGGGCGGCCCGCAGCGGCG
>JAUBNY010000002.1:4257225-4272250 GCA_032275445.1 Crypturellus soui
GAAAGAAGAAGAAAGAAGAAGAAAGAAGAAGAAAGAAGAAGAAAGAAGAAGAAAGAAGAAGAAAGAAGAAGAAAGAAAAAAGAAAAAAAAAGAAAAAAGAAAAAAAAGAAAAAAGAAAAAAAAAGAAAAAAGAAAAAAAAGAAAAAAAAGAAAAAAAAGAAAAAAAGAAAAAAGAAAAAAAGAAAAAAAAAGAGTGTTCTCTTTCAGACAGAATGACTAAATTTGCAAAATTATACTGCTTTTCATCCAAGATGAAAACTTGAATATTATAGATTACATATGGATATAAAGAACAGAGATGATGCATTCATCTCCAAAGAAGCTTCAAATTCACCTACAAACACCCAGTCCTCAAACTAGTAATAACCCTTTTTCATAAGCATCACATTACCCCGTGGCAATGACAGTGTTCTTTGCCCTAAATCGATGTATAGAGCCATCTTCTATGCACAGGGCAATAACACCACGACATTCTCCATTTTCCATTAGAAGATCCAAGGCAAAATACTCAACGAAGTAGCTGGTATCATATCGCAGAGACTGGAAGGAAGAAAAAAAAGTAATTATTAAGAAAAATCTGGAGACTTAGGTAAGATCTCTTCAATCTCTTCAAAGCTATGAATATATATGAGATATTTAGGATAAACACAAAAGAAACAACACCCTCCCCCATCCTAGCAACTCAGGGAAGCCTTCTTTTCCTATAAAACCATATTAAGAAAAAACATATACCACTAATGAACCTATCCTAGCTTAAGCATTCAATTCAGAAAAGCCATAGCTAGTCAATGAGACCCATTCTTTCAGCCTACTTTTGGCAGTACTTCACTTAGCTGCAGAGCTCAATACAAGTAGAGACAAGTATCACTGAATCTCTCCAAGACGCAGAACAAATCTCCTCAAGCCCAGTATAAAAATTTATCAACAGAAGCAGCAAGCCAAGTCAGATTTCATGCCCTCAAGGATCAGACTAGTATGTGGCAGCACTAAGCATTTGTTTTGCAGTGGCATGTACGGTTTTAACCACAAGGAGAGCAAACAGCTAGTCACTAAGTAGATAAATACCACTAGCTGCTCCGCACTCAGTTTAAGGCTTCAGGCAGCTTACTACCTCTTTTTAAAAGAACTCTATCTTTCCTCTGTTTTGTCCCATAGCATTGATAGGACATATTAGAATTATAATCAATAACTTGCAAGAAAGCAAGCTCAGGAATGCATTCTAACCCTTTATATATCTAGGGACATTACACACATTTTCCCTGCTCTATGAAGATGACTAACAAAAACACTGCCCTGTATCTTTGTCAAGAGTTCCCCAATGCCCCGAGTCAGTCTGAAAAAGCTAGAAAAGTCTTGAGTTTGGTTTCCTTCTCCTTTGCGGGGGTGGGGAGGAGAGGGAAGTTTAGATAAATCCTGTTTTTGACTAGTTAATAGATGCAAAAGCAGCAACAAGGCAAAACTGCTCTAATCAAACAGTTGTCAGTGTACACTACTCAAACACTGCCTCCAGGAGAGCAAGCATGAGCAGGATCCTTCAGTGTATTTTATTTGTTTGCACTCCTTGCCTGAAATAGGCATCTTCAAGGCTATTATCTTTTCATGGTGCCTCAGGAGGAAAAAAAATCCAGAATTGGCACCAGTGATTTACCCAGACTCCTCACTGATATTACAGTTGCAAGCAGCCACATTTCTTGATTTTTTTCAAATGCTAGAAGAAAACATTAACTGAAAACACAAAAACCCAAATTCATTTTTATTTCAAAGTTCCTTACCCTGCCATACAAGGTATGCAACAGTGAGTGTCCTGTTCTGTCCGCAACACAGCAGCATCTGTGAGCCTGTCCTCCTTTTCCAAACTGGAGACTCTGTCCACCAAAAGCACGCTGATAGATTTTTCCTTCTTCTGTTCTACTGAATGGCATTCCATAATTCTCCAGCTGTTGAACCCAGATAAACATGTGAGTAACAAGGCAGAAAGTTCCTGGTAAGGAGACCTGCATGGAAGCTGGCCTGTGCTATAGTTACCTAAAGCGCAAAACAGCATCAGTGAGTCTCACCTCTATTACCGCAGCAGGGGCTTGCTCAGTCATGTAGTGAATGGCATCCTGGTCTCCCAGCCAGTCAGACCCTTTCACTGTATCATAGAAATGCCACCTCCAGTTATCCTCCTCCATGTTTCCCAGGGCAGCATTGATCCCTCCCTGAAAAGGAAAACACATATTCCTAGAGTTATATTACTGAAGTACAGGTTCAGCAGTTTTGCCTCCTGTTTCTGTTATTTCTAAGACAAACAGAAAAGTTGGTCTTCACATGGAAGTGAGACATATTGTCTTCCAAAATAGCTTCAACTAAATGCAAAACATTTATGAAAGAAATGTGCCCTTGAAACATTAGGTTCATGTGCACATCCAGACAGGCTTTTTGAAAGCAGCTATTTTTTAAACATATATTCTGCCTAATTTCTCACCTGTGCAGCAACAGTATGAGATCTGGTAGGAAACAGCTTTGTAACACATGCTGTATTGAATCCAGCTTCTGACAAACCAAAGGCAGCCCGCAGACCTGCTCCACCTGCACCCACAACAACTGCATCAAATTCATGGTCCACTACTGGATATTGTGTAGAAATCTGTAAAGAGAAAAAGAAGAAAAAAGGTTTATTATCAAAATATTTAAAGCTGATCCCAACTTTCAAGTTCTGTGTAAACAAAAGCAGTATACAGTCAACATTCTTAACAGAGGTTTAATAAATGTTCTTTAAAAAAGAATATATCAGATATAGTCTGCAGGAGCAAATTCATCACTAGAAAAGTTATTCAGTTTAGAAACTCAATCCACTTGAACATAGCATTCTGCTGAAGCCAAGCATCTCACAGTAGCTCTATGGCTTCCTTATAAGCATCTAGTCTGTTCTTAACATATAGAAAAGCAGAAACATACCGAGTCAGAAACCTTGGTGGAAGCACTTTTCTTTCCAGTGATGGTGAAGTGAAAACTGCGTGCTAGAGTCTGGCATGCTGCTGGCCACTGGGGAAAGAAATTAAGACAATCACTGTAGAATAAGCGTTTTCACAAGTGAGACCTTCAGCATTCTCCATTACTCTGTGATTATAACAAACATCTTTGTACTGTTGATACTACATGCTCAAGAACACTGTACCAACAACATTTCAGAGCCATCTGTAGTGAAGTTCTAGCTTTCCTATCGTTACAGCCAGAAGGACAGATCTTTAAAGTTTTGACTAGATGAAAGAACAGTCTGCAAGTAGCAAGCAAGTTATAGTCTTTATCATATTTTCTTCACCTCGTTAATCCTAACTAGTCTCTTATACCTACCTGAGCCTTGTATTGACAAAACATGTTTGCAATGAATGTTCTGTTTTACCATTTCTTTTCTTATGGAAACAATGATACGGACAACTTTGAGAATCATAGAATTACTAGAGAAGATCTCACTTGAGTCAAACAATCCACAGAATTTGAATTATTTCAGGTGTTCTGAAAGTGTCAAGAGATAGTCTCTCTCTTTTTTTGTTCATTCTGTATTTAATGGTGGCCTATTTAAAACTATTTATTAATATCTGAATGAAGCACAGTGGCACTGTTTCTCCCTTTTGCAACATTCTCACAGCTCCTCAAACACTGATTCACTAAAACCACTAAATGACTCAAACTCATATCAGTCCTTGCTTTGATAGGTTAAAGCCACAGTCCTGGCCCCTCTAGGATAAGCTACCAATTTTCCCAATCCTAGAATATTTTCTGAACTGTCTGAAGAAGAAATGAATGGCATGACTTTCTTTGTGTTACTGTTCTAATACATAATATAATCTATAGATCAGAACAGTAACACAAAAAGTCACGACAGTGCCTTGCACAGGGGCACCAGTACTTTTCTATTTAAAATACCTCTACAACACATTCTTGCATATGTCTTTTCCAACATTTCTTATAACAAGTTTAACTGCTCTATAATACCATCAACAAGCAGGTCTTCTCTCATCTTTTCTCCCACACAATGAAACAAACCACACTGAAGTTTACTCAACTAAGTTTTATATCTCTCTTACTAGTTTCTTAAAATCATCTTTATGCTTGATAGCCAATCTAAAGTGTCATAATATATGTTAATACACTCCTTACTAGAGACAAGGTAGCTAGTGAGATGATTTAATAAGATCAACCATAACAGCTATGATTGAAAAAAAAATCCCTCTTCCAACAGTTTATTTTCCTCATTCTCCCTCCTCCCCCGTACTGCTGGGTTATCACACTTTTGGACAATTTCACGCCCTTCTTAATTACCACAGTTGTGCTTATCTTTGTTAATATTTTACATCCCGAATCAGATCAAGTGATTCACTCAGACAGAATAGATGTAACAGGCAACATGAAGTACAAGATGCATTTTTTTCTACAAAACACTCACTCCCAACAGTAACAGATACCAAACTGAAACCAGCTGCTCTTGCTATAGTAGAAATCCATTCAAAGCCTTGAGCTACAGATGGAGCCAGACTAGCAGAACTGTAGTTTACCTGGCCAGTTTACCTGCCCACTTCAAGTTTACCTACTGTGCATTCACTAGCATATACCACTCCTGCTTGTTTCCTCGAGGGAAATAACCACTATACAGCTTTGACACTGCTGCACAGCTTTTTGATTTATTAACTTATTGTCACTGGTAAATGACCAACATATCTGGTCATTGCATAACGCAAATTAAGGAAAGTCTTTACTGACAATCCATGACACATTTCATACATGCTTACAGGCTTTATACATTGCAAGTGTAAATTACTTTTTTGAGGAAAAAAAAAAAGCTGTAATTTGTGTTATATTGAAAGGAACTGAGCCCCTTCTCGCTCACAAAGTGGATGCCCAGCTACCATTTCCACGAGAACTCTGCTATGAGAGTCTCAGAGTCATCTTAAAAATAAATAAATAAATAAATAAAGTTACTTTTCCAAAGTTTCCAGCTCACTCTTCTGCAGGGCGAACTGTAAAGCAGTCATGAAATTTGCATCAAAACACTAATGAGGCAGTTGCTCCTCCTTCCCGCGGCCGCCCAAGGTCACGGGGGGGACACGGGGCAGTGAAACCCCCGGGGGCGGGAGGGGGGCACAGACAAGCGGACGGACAGGACGCGCCCCGCCCCCTCTCTCCCTCTCTCCTTCCTTCCCTCCCCCCCACGCCAGGGGAGGGGCAGGACCCCCCGGCCCAGCCTGCGCCATCTCCCCCGGTCCCCCGCACCGAGGCAGCTCCCACTCCAACCCGCCGAGGCTCGCGGGCGGGTCGGACCGGGCCGGTCCAGGCCGCCGCACCCACCGCGCGCGCCGCCGGCCGCAGCCACCGCTTCGCCCAGCCCCGCGACGCCACCACCGCCGCCGCCGCCATTTCACGCCGAGCCCCGGGAGGTGGCAGGGCGCATGCGTGCGGCGCCGGCTAGCGGCGCTCCCACCCGCGGGGCTCGGCCGGAGAGACCAATGCTGCGAGGGGGGGTGGGCAGGGTGGAAGGAGGAGAGTGGAAGGGGGCGCCAGGGACGGCACGCGTGCGCCATTCCCGCAGCACATCCCGCCGCTGCTGCCCTGCGAGCAGCTCCGCGTGGCCGGGCTAAGCGCTCCCCACCTAGCGCCCGGGCGCCCATCTTGGACACCCCTCTCCCCCCCGCCTTCCCTCGGTGAATGGCTCGGCCCGGGGGGGCGGGGCTGGCAGGTGAGCGCCCTGGCCGCGCCGCGGTTGCCGCGTGACGCTCCCACCCCGCCCTGCGCGAGGGGCTCTGCGCCCCCCGCCCCCGGTCCTGCACGGGGCCCAACGACCCCCCTGTCCCCACGGGGCTAACGGCCGCCCCGGGGCCCAACGGTCGCGCCCCGGCCGGGAGGGGGTCGAGGCGGCGGCGCCCGGCGGCGGGAGCGACCGAGAAGCGGCGCTGCGGCCTGCGGAGGCCGCCGCTGTGCGCCCTGCCCGCCGGGCTGCAGCGGTTGCACTCGAGCTTCCGAGTAGAGGCGGTGTTGGGGGCGGTTTGTGTCAGGACTTAACCGCCCCTCTTACTCATTTCATTTGGGAGCCTAAGGCCGAAAGGCTTGCCCAAAGATAAAACAGTAGCCATGGGAACGGCCTTGTCTATGGCACTAACGCTGCATTTTCCTTCTTTCCTGTGAATCACAAGCGTCTTCATGAATAATTTGAACGATCCTCCCCACTGGAACATCCAGCCGAACCGAAGGGAGCCCGGCGATGAGGGCAGCAGGTGGAATTACGCGTTGCTGGTGCCTATGCTGGGGCTGGCAGCCTTTCGTAAGTAGTAGTAACCTGCGGCCTCAACTGCAATCCCTGAAACAGCAGAGCAGGTTAAGTAATACCCTGTCCAGGGATTCCCTCTGCCCATGCTCTCCAGGATGTCTCATATGCTTGGGAATGTACCAGTAAATACTGTTAAATTCACAACCCTAAGGCAATGAAAATTTTTCACCCGCTGAATTGAATATGTGTATTAGTAAGCTCTACTTTGTCCAGCCCCCTGTCAGAGGAGGAGACAAGTGATATGGTAGCAAGCCAAAGGTAACCACCCAAAGAGCTGCTGATCTATATAATTTTGCTGGACTTGCAAAGTGCATAGCATAGTTTCTGTATTGGGAACCTCGAGTTTATCTCTCCAGTAAATCTATATTCTTTCTTTAATCCAAAAAGTATGTGTCTTAGCAGTACAATACTAGTGGAGATTTCACTTCAAAGGAAACAATATGATTGTCTGGTTCACCTTCCCATGGAACATGGATACAGTAGTGGGCAAGGACCAGGAAATAGAAGTTTTAAATGCAGAATAACTTTTCTTTTGAGGAACAGTTAGTTAATTACAACTGTTAATGCTACCTGTCTTTTACTAATATGTACAGTCTCCTTTATATGTGATAGGTTGGATCTGGACCAGAGAGTGTCAGAAAGAAATAGAAAAAGAAAAAAAAGAATACTATAAGAAACAGTCATCTTTACAGAGAGACCTGGAAGCCAAATACCGGGATATAATCACAGAAAATCGTCGCACAGTTGCTCACTTGGAGCTAGAGCTTGAAAAGGAGCGCAACAGAACCCTGAGTTACCGTGAAGCACTGGTGTCCCAGAGCCGCAAACTCGTAGAAGAGAGAAGACTCCTAGAGCAGGAACAGGAGAAGCTAGAGCGAGAAAAACAGGTCCTCTTGCGCTCGGGAGCCGCAGGGAACTTGTACCAAAGTTACCTGGCAAAGGAGGAAGAGTGGCAAAAAAGAGCCAATATTCTACTGAAAGAATTGGAAGATGGACTTAAAGAAAGACAGGAAATCTACTGCAGTCTTGTGGTGCCAAGAAACCAGAGACTAGAAATAGAGAAAAATCTGCTAGTTAAAGCAGCAACGGATCCTGTTGCTGTGGCCCTACAAGTAGAGAGTGGCTTGAAAGATATTTTCAAATATGATAAGTACTGTGGCAATCTGCTGAACAGAAACAAAAGCCAAAATGGAAGACTTATGTGGCTGTATCTCAGATATTGGGAACTAGCTATTGAAGTACAGAAGTTCCAGAAGGTAGAAAAGGCCATGTTAGGAAAACAGTAGGTAGCAGAAGTCATGATCCACCATGGATAATGTGGACTACCACAGTTGTAGTCCAAGCTGTTAGATTCTCCTACCGTGTTTCGTTTTCCCTTCCTTATTGCATTTGTATTTGCATGTGCAGTGCGAGCGCCTTTTCTTTCACTAACAGCAAATGCTCCATCGAGCTCTGCTCCTTGCCCTAAAACTCTGTGAGTGTGTTTGTACTGCAGACTGCAGCCTAGTGTACAGATGTGCCTGCTTCTGTAGGTGCCAGGGGCAGCAAAATGGCATCTGGGTTGGACTGATTTACCTACTTGCTGGTTATCCTCCTCCAGTGGAGAAGTGAGTTGTCTCCCTCAAGTCAGGTAGCTCGTAGTGCTCCTTATCCTTGGTTTCCTGCATCATTGCATTTCATTTTTTAATTACTTTTTTTTTTTTAACCAAGACTGATCTTGAGACAGATATTTGGAAGAGAACATGATCAAGCAAGGTTCTTTGTCGCATAAATCCTGTATGTGCATCTGTGTATATATACGCACATGTATGTATATGCATGTATATATATATTTGTGTAATACATACATTTCTATGTGTTAGTATCCCAAGGGAGAAAAGAGTATGATCATGTTTCAGATTAGTCTTGCATCGTCTTCCAGGTTGAACATACAAATAGGACTTTCTGTAAGAAACATCCGAAAGAGGCTAATCAAAGTAATGCATAAAGAAACAGTTTGATCAAAGTCTCACTGGAGTGAGGGATTCGAGCCTGAGTTCTAAATGGAAAGTAGATGAGCTCTAGGTTATGTTCCCATCACACTGTGTAAAGGTTAAGAACACACATGTTTTCTTCTCCATCAGGGTTTTAGTTACTGCCAAAAAGTGTGCCTCCAGCATAGACCTCAGTGGGCTGCTGTCTGTGTCCTGGTGAGCTGCGGGGTAGATGTTGAGCTTCCAGGAGCCTCTGAGGTCCCATACTTGCTATAGGTCCCCTTTGTTATTTGTGTGGCCAGGCTACATTTACAGCCCCCACCAGCTGCCTCCGTTCCCCAAAACCAAATTGCATTTTTCCACAACTCTTAAATTTTGAACTTACACTTCACTCCTTCAAGTACATGTATCTGTATAAGCCTATGGGCTTGTATGTAGCTCACAGCAAGCTTTGCAAAGGTTTAAGCTTTTTAACTTTACTGATCACAGTGAAATGTGCAAATCTAAACAGAACATCAAAAATACCACAGTGGGTTTCTGTGTTTGAAATCCCCCCAAAATTTGACTCCTGTAGAGAGTAGGAGCCGCCTTCAGTTTCAAACGTGAATGTATTTTGGAGTGTATTTCTTCCTCCTTTCTAACCCAGCCTTAACTCCCAAAGCAGCAGTGCGTATGCATTTGTTTATAACCTCCTGTGTTACCTCACGTTGTTCAGTGTGGAAAGATTGTCAGTTCTTTAGCAGTTCTTCAGGACCAGCCTTGAAACAAGTTCACCTTTGACTGTCATCTGTTGCTTTGCCCAGAAGCAATCCAGCAAAAATCCAGCAAACGCTGATCAAAGTTTAGCAGGGAACTCTGGTAGAAGTGAAATTTCTCTTGTTATCTCCTCTTGATTTTATTTCAGACTTGGCATAGAAGACACCAGATAAATCAACCATGTAAATTGTGTATGCATCTTAAAGTCACTACTCAGCAAAAAATGTCTTTGTGAAACAAAATTCTTAAATTATACATGTTCTTCAAATAATCTATTGTGATTTTGCTACCCTCAGTGATGAGTGAGCACTGTTGTATTGACTTATCATTTTTTTATGGACTGGTATTTCTTCAAGATAAAGTTATAGTAAACAGATAAGGTGTATATAAAATCACAAGCACTGAAAAGATGAAAGGTTTTCTGGATGTCAAACATACACGGGTTGGAAGATGACAACGAGCAACTGAAAAGTTCTTTTGTGTGAGCGCTTGAGCCAAGCTGCCATAGCTGACCACGTGCGCATGCCCCAAACTGCTTAGTAGAACAAATAAAACAACTTCACTTGCCTGTAGTTCTCTTCACTGTGGAATCTGGCCACGCAAGTATGGAGGATTTGATGTGAACCAACAAGCATTTGCAGCCACTCAGCTGACACAGTAGCCAGTGGATCTATGCCAATATATTCAAAACTTATGCCTTCCTTTTGTACATATTCGTTAGTCTTCATATTGAAAGGTCAAGCATTTTACGCTGAGTTCTTTCATAGTTCGTCACAGACATCAACTGAAAATACTTAAAGAAAATATGTACTCAACAGGGTAAAATGCTTTCTTCTATATAAATATGTAAATTGAAGCATCATGTGTTTAATTGTATGTGATTGGATGCAATGTAATAAATGTTTGAAATTCACTTCTTTAAAGTGTCTTTAAAATGTTGTACAGGTAGGATTGTTCACACTTTGCAAATCAGGATATTAAGATGGAAGAGTAATTTGTGGAGGATTTTTGAAAGGAAGTTAAGAAGCATCACTCCTGTTATTTCTGCTGAAATTCATATTTCCCCTCTATAGGTTAAGTTGTATTGAAAACTCTGTTGTGAGCTTTATCTTGCTCACAGGCTCTTGATCTAGATCAGTGGTTTGTTTGAAGATACCCATATATATGTAGATCATAAAGGTAATTTGTTTTCAGAATATTTAGTGAAGGACTTTTTGTTACAAAACATCACTCACCTACTAATAATAATTAAAAACTTAAATCCTTTCTTGACTGTTGTAAATTGGAGGATGAGAGGAGGGGAATTTGTCTATAATTTCCTATAATAGGAAATTTTATAAAGAGTCTAAGTTGGCATTTAAAAAGCTTTGGTTTGAGTGCTGAGCAGAGAATATGTTGTGTTTTTTTTCTTTTAAGGAAAAAACAGGTTCGCTGAAGTGAGATAAATACACCAACATTAAAGATGAATGATTAAAAAAGGCCCATCCCACTGAAACACTGGGATTGTTAATTCTATTTGTTAGATAGCGTATCCTACCTTCCTCCAGAACCCTTCAGATGCCTCTTACCGTACTTCAACTTCTTTTTGCTTCCTTTTGTGGGTGTTCTCATCTTTCTGCTCTCACTGAGGCACTCTAATCTCACTCTAAGATCTTGGGGATTCCCGTTCCTTTTAATAATAGACCATTAATATCTTAGTGTTTGA
This sequence comes from Crypturellus soui, assembly GCA_032275445.1. Lineage (NCBI taxonomy): Eukaryota > Metazoa > Chordata > Aves > Tinamiformes > Tinamidae > Crypturellus > Crypturellus soui. The sequence goes on from JAUBNY010000002.1 coordinate 4,267,964, forward strand.
CACAGTGGCTTCATATTGCAGCCATCCTCATCCTCACAGAAGAATGCTGGATTTGTGAAATACTAGAAATGACAGGAGGAGCTGCCATCTAGTAGGTGATGCTAAATCATTTTTACACTCAGAATATTCTCAGAAATATCTTTAGGGCAATGCACAAGCCATCCCTTCGGCGTGCTGTGTATTTAACTATGAAAGTAGGCATCATCCTTCCTTTGAAGTCCTTTCCATCTCTTAAAAGGCTTTGGCCCTCTAGCACGTGGGTGGTGAAAGTTCCTATAGGGCCACCAAAGGAAAGGTCGTATCTGGAGGCTCTGAGACCCTGAGGTTGCCTGCTCCTTGGTGGATGAGGAGCCACAGGGGTCAGGGAGCGGAATGTCCCTCAGGGCAGCCTCCAGGAAGGCAGTTGCGATAAGAAGATACTGGTTGCTCTGCAGATATAAAATCACTGCAACTGTTGAATGGTGCTAGGAAAAAAAAAAATAAAAACACAGTCCCCATCACAGAACCAGCCTTGGACTCCCAAACTGAAAATTGACCCCTGAGTAGCAACATCAAAATCTTAACAATGAAACTTGAGCCTTTGCTTGCTAATACAGAAAAAACTCTGTCAAAAATGTCATGACTCTGAACGCCTATATCAGTACCAAGGCCTTTATATTTAGCAGGTTGTTTAAATGTAAAGGATTCATACAGAGGGGTTGTTAAAAATGATTTCATCTCTCAGCCAGGACAAGCACAGTGACTCCATATAATCCCATTGGCAAGAAATCACCATCAGAGAAATTGCTGTAGAAGATATGCAGAAAAGCTGATTACAGATTAGTCGCTGGAGAAAGTGGCCACAGGATACCACAGGTGGAAATAAAAAGACCAAATAACACTGGTAAAACAGCCCTAAAAGTGCTAGCTACTAAAGCTAGCACTAGCAGTGGTAGTATATATTAATGGGAACAAACAACTGAAAGGAAATCTCACCTCAAAAAAAAAAAAAAAAAAACAGGAAAAGCTTCAGGAGCACACAGGGCTTGTGAGCCATGCTGTAATTGTCATTCACTGTCATATAGGCTTGGATAATCCCTAGATCCTCCCACTATGAGGTGGGGAGGGACCATTGTGAGGTGGCCCATTGTGAGGCAGCCATTGTGAGGCAGCAAGGAGTCCATTGTGACACAGCCCATTTTAGGGGTGGTCGATTGTAAGGCGGCCTATTGTGAGATGGCCAGGGGCCTGTTGTGATGCGGCTCATTGCAAGGTGGCCCGTTGTGAGGGGGCAAGTGGCCCACTGTGAGGCGCAGAGGGGTCCAGTGTGATGGGGCCCACTGTGAGGTGGCTACGGGCCCATGGTGAGGCAGCCCTTGTGAGGTGATCAGGGGCCCATTATGAGGTGGCCCATTGTGAGGCGAAGAGGGGGCGATTGTGAGGTGGCCCATTATGAGGTGGCCCACTGTGAGGTGGCTAGGGGCCCATTGTGAGGCAGCCGGTTTTGAGGCAGCAAGGGACTCATTGTGAGGCGGCCCATTGTGAGGTGGCCAGGCACCCACTGTGAGGCGACCCACTGTGAGGCAGCCAGGGGCCAGTTGTGAGATTGCCCATTGTGAGGCAGCCAGTGGCCCATTGTGAGGCAGCGCATTGTGAGGCTGCAAGGGACCCATTTTGAGGCAGCCCATTGTGAGGTGGCCAGGGGCCAATTGTGACGTGGCCCGTTGTGAGGCAGCCATGGGCCCCATTGTGAGGCTGACAGGGGCCCGGTGTGAGGCGGTCCATTGTGAGGTGACCTGTTGTGAGGTGAGGAGGCAAGGGACCCATTGTGAGGTGGTGAAGGGCCCATTGTGAGGCAGCCCATTATGAGGCAGCCATGGGGCCCATTGTGAGGCGGCCTGTTGTGAAGTGCAGAGGGATCCATTGTGATGTGGCCCATTGTGAGGTGGCCATTGTGCGGCAGCCAATTATGAGGTGGCCAGTGGCCCATTGTGAGGCAGTAAGGGGCCCATTTTGAGGCAGCCTGTTGTGAGGTGGTGAAGAGCTCATTGTGACACAGCCCATTGTGAGGTGAGGAGGGGTCCATTGTGAAGTGGCCCATTGTGAGGTGGCCCACTGTGATGTGACGCATTGTGAGGCGGTGACATGGCCCATTGTGAGGTGGCCCCTCGTGAGGGGGCGGAGGCCCATTGTGAGGCAGCGAGCGGGCCAATGTGAGACAGTGAGGGGCCCAATGTGAGGGGGTAAGGGGCCCCTTGTGACATGACCCATTGTGAGCTGGCCCATTGTGAGATGACAAGGGGGCCATTGTGAGGTGATCAGCCGGCCTTGTGGGGCGGCCCATTTTGAAGCAGCCCATTGTGAGGTGGGGAGGGGGCCATTGTGAGGTGGCCCATTGTGAGGTGGCCAGCTATGAGGTGGCCAGGGCCCCATTTTTAGGCTGCCCATTGCGAGTAGGTGAGGGGCCTAATTTCACCACAGCCCATTGTGGGGTGACCCATTGTGAGGCAGCCCATTGTGAGGCAGCCAGTGGCCCATTGTGAGACTGCAAGGGGCCCATGGTGAGGCAGTGAGGGGCCCATTGTCAGGCTGCAAGGGACCCATTGTCATGTGGCCCACAGTGAGGCGATTAGGGGCCCATTGTGAGGCTGCACATTGTGAGGCAGCCCACTGTGAGGCAGCCACGGGCCCATTGTGATGTGGCCCATTGTGATGTGGCCCATGGTGATGCAGCCCGCAGAGAGGTGGCCAGGGACGGCCCATAGTGAGGCCTCAAGGGGCCCATTGTGAGGTGTCCATTGTGAGGTGAGGAGGGGCCCATTGTGAGGCGGCCCATTCTGAGGCAGCCAGTGGCCCATTGTGAGGCCATGAAGGGCCTATTGTGAGGCACCCATTGTCAGGTGGCCCATTGTGAGGCGGTGAGGGGCCATTGTTAGGCAACGCATTGTGAAGGATTATGCTCTGGCTTCCTTTCAGCCAGAAGGACTGCCCAGGTTTTGAAATGACACCTCTTCGCCTTTCTCTTCATAACTGCTCCTGCAGGCTTGCATTTTTTAAGACACCTCACTTCTCAGACTGCTTCACACCAAACAAGTTCCTCAGCCAAACTGGTTGGTGCTTCTTATTCTAAAATACTACCTCCCCCTTGTGGCTGGTTGCTTGGCTAGCCAGCAGCCCAAGGGGCGAGTATCTGCATCAACCCAGATGATGTGGTAGACCTCTGTGCAAAGACAGTATGTACAAATTGGATGTAGCTCAGGAACCTACTAGTATTTCCATATATACAACACTATAGGAAAAGAAATCAGTAGAAAGCTTGATTAAAGAACACTGTTCATTGCTTAGGGAACATCACAAAATTGTCAACATGGTCTGGTGCCTTTTGGAGAAAGGACACATTTGGCTAGAAGGATCCAAGTAATAGCACCTTGTTGACTAAGACATGCGGGTAGATCTAAGTTGGCCAGCAAGAGACTAAATAATTTCATATGTTCACAGAAACATTTCTAGACCTATGCACCCTATTTGCAATTTTCACCAAAGTACAAAGATGAAAAAAAATCTTCAAAGTTGATAGTAACATTTCTGAGGCCTCCTGAATACATACAGCATTACAGAAAGGACAGTACATTGACAAGAACAAAGCAAAGATGGGTGATACTGGTAAAGATGATATTTTTCCGTTGAAATATTTATATACAAAGCTGAAGCAAATATTACACAAACTACTATTATATACAAAATTTAAGATCATGCCTATTTCTAGAAGGAAAAAAAGAGAGAAAAAATTGCTGCATAAGAATCAATGTCAGTTCTAGTCTGGGTGCATTGCACATGTGCTGTTTATGTTTAAAGCTTGTTCCCTTTTTTTTTTTTTTGTGGCTAAGGATACTGTTGCCTCCACAATAGACTTTGGCTATTTCTAAGTATGTCAGATTGCTCAAGGTCATTGGAGGTCATTGTATATGACATCCTTTCTCTATTGCTTTCTCAGTGGCCTAAAACAGAGTTTCAGTGATAGCTCAGTGCTGTTCTGTTTCTACTTTGGAGTGATACTTACTGACAGAAGAGAACCTCTGTCCTATCTGGAAAAGTTTACAACCATATGAAGTCTCAAAAGTTTATTGGACTTCCAGGTCCCAAAGCCTACTAGGTAACCCTATTTGAATTGCTATGATGCTGGCAAATGCAGCCTTGAAGCACTGACAAATCATGCCAGCTGACTGAGGAGCTACATCTTCTGGTTATTTATCAGGTAGAGTTTGAGAACAACACAGCATAAAACTTCATACTCAGTTAAAGATCTAC
>JAUBNY010000002.1:4273806-4284127 GCA_032275445.1 Crypturellus soui
TCCCACATGGACACAGCTGAGGGGCATCCAGTTGCTCCAGGGACAGACCGGTTGGGAAAAAGGGGTTTCCAAGGGTCTGTCTTGGCACCGGCCTAACAGGAGTGATGACAGCACAGCGAAGCTTTACTGCTAAACTGGGGTCAGGTCACCATGAGCTCAGGCCACCACTAGAGGCAGGCTTGGTGATTTCCTGAGAGCTGGAAGAGGAGCAGGTCATGGAGCACCGGGTGCTGCCTCTACCTTGAAGGGCAGGTAAAAGCATGGCCTCAACGTGCATATTTTTCTCAAAGGGAAGCCATGCTCCAGTTGTGAGCCCAGCTGTTTAAACATATAAGTCTTTCAGAAGCTTGTGCTGATATGTAACCCCCTTTTTTCTTCCTCATTCTTTTTGTTTTAATTAATGTTTGTGTTATCTTTCTACTGCAACTTTTTCTCTTTGCTTCTTCCCTTTCATACTCTTATATCTTCATCATCTGTCATTAGAAATATATTATGAATATTAATCCAATCTCTCCTGCATTTGCAATTTGCAATTTGCAATATATGCCTTGTTTGGCATATATTGTGCTATGAAAGAATCAATTTTGTAGACGTTCGTTAGCCATAATAAACTCTGTGAAACATGACAAACAAGTTATGCCTTGCATAACTTGAGGGAAAAGTGTATTTTAGAGCAAAGTGAAGGGCTTTGGTGAATACGCGGTTGACTGCATAGCAACGGTTCTGTGTTTGACTGCACGGTCTTGCACTACTGCAAGTGTGAATCCAGCCATGTTTTCCCCACAGTACAGTCTGAGGTGTTACTGAGTAAATCTGAAATCATTCCAGAAAATTTATGTATAAAATCTGTGGTTATTTTCTCTTGTTCTCTATATCATCACTACTAGGAACACTTTCCTCTGATACAAGAAGCAGAATAATAACCCAGGTGAATTTTGAGTTCCTGGAGCATATAGTTTCTTGCTAATGGCCATTAGCATAAGTCTGTATCTTTTTTGGAAATGAAAGTGAAATCTCAAATTTGCCCTGGTATGTTAGAGAGGAGAAGCACGCACAAGCAAGTCCTGCAGAACAGTGGCTTCATGGTAACTTGTTTGGTCTAGTCCACAGGGTGGCAATATACACAACCCCTTGCGTGATTACAGACCACATTAGAGCTGGTGACGTTGTTACTTCAAGTTCTCCATAAAAAGGCGCTGTGCCTGTCAATATCATTAGCCATGCAATTACAGTGATAAAGAAATTGGAGCTAGATGCTATACCAGCATATTTGCCTGTGCAAATATTTGACAACTGTTAGATAACTAAGAATCACTGGAACCTGGCATTACCCAAAGTCAGATAAGCTTCTCCAGATTTACACTTTGAATTAATTCAGTAGAACGCCATCTGAAATGTGTCGCGGTCCTGTTACAAATTACTTACTTACACATGAAACTCTTAGCACAGATAAATTTTTGTATCATCCCAATACAAGAGAGGTTTTCTTTCATACTGTGTTGAAGTATTCACATATATTTTGATTCCCAAAGGAAGTTCCATTCATTCCTTCTATGCCAACTTGTGTTGTGCTTAAAGAGAAATATGTTATTTCAGCAATAATAAATTAGTGGAGTCTTTATTTTCAAGGATTTATGGTTACCTAGACTCATCAGTTCAGAGCTACAAGCTTTTTGGACACTGAAATCATGATCCAGTTCAGTTGCTGGATCATGCTGGAGATATATATAGGGCTTTGCAAAGCTATAGAACTAAAGCTTGACCACAAGTTAGGAAATGTAGAGATATGAAATAAATTAGGGGAGGGTGTTTGCTTTTCCTGTGTGTTTTCTGTCTGTTTTCACTGTTTATTACTATTTCATGTTCCCTACAACACAACTGCTATGATTACTTTTCTTTGTCTTAGGAGACAGAATAATAATCCATGTTTCTTGCATACAATTTCCTGCTAACAACCAACAGGTCAATTTCCTTCTCAGAAATGAGAAAGCAATTTGAAAATTCTCTGTTACCACTTACATATATGTGAAAAATGCTTTTTCTAGTCAAGGAAAGGACAATATATGGAGGCATTTTGGACAAGTAAAGCATCTGTCACTTTACCACAAAGAAATATATTAGTTGAGCTACACAGGAATTACAAATGGATAAGGAACTAGATAAAGATCTGATAATGGTAAGATGTACTGAAAGCAGAAATAATGATCTTGAGTAAGGTCACTAATGTAGTTCCTCGATGATCAGTTTAAGAAGGGATCTTTTGTCATTCTTCCACTATCAACTAAGGACAAACAGTAAATGCAGGCTAAAAAAATTCTCATGACACAAACTTGGCAGCACTGTAAATGCTGAGAAGTAGTGTAACATTCAGGAAGAACTAAGTAGATCAGTATACTGGGGTGATAGAAGTTGGATGAAGTTTAATACACTGTTGATAACTTAGAAAATGATATTCTGTTTCACATTAGGAAATCTTTGTTTGGAACAGGTTAAGGAGAAGAAAGGCTTTGATCTAGTGGTTAATCAAGAGGCAATTAATTCACAGAACTCATGAGTCATAAGAAAGGCAAGTGGTATTACTCGGTGAATTAGTAGAGGTGTTTCAAGTAAAGGAAATGTTAATGCCTGATTAAAAGGCACAGGGAAAATCCATCTGCTTTACTGCATAATGTTCTAGTTGCCCATGTCAAGGATGAAGACTCTTTTTTGTAACCCACCTATTCCAGAGAGCGTGGAAAGCCTTTTTTAGAGAAGAAACTAAAAAGTCTTGCATTGTTTAGCCTATAAAAACAAAGGCTGTGATGAAAAAGTGCTGCAAAGCTGTTTAAACTTATGGGCCACAGTTGCATTAACCTGTGCTTGCCATAGTAGAACTGGCTGTGAGCTACCCATGAATATATTGTGGTATGAGAGGCGTGAGCTTCTAGACCAGCCTTTCAGTAATATGGAGTTCAAAAAAATCTATTTTGAATCAACATAATAAGGCTGCAAAGGGATACTTTGGTGTGTTGCCTTCTTTGGCAGAAGCAAGATTCAGTGACTTAAAAGGTCCTTTAGATTTTTCATTTTGATCACTCTGTATCAACCTATCTAATGAACCTCTAGGACTGAGCTGAAATAAAATTCCTTCCTATCTATATTGTGTTAGGAAACACAAAGTCATTAGGCAGGTGAAGGGATTTTTCGCTTCAAACCCACGTATAAGGAAGATACCTGCTTTCAGCTCATGTCCTGTAATGGTCAGAGGTATTAAGATAAATAGAATGCATTTATGAATGCAAAGGTGAGATTTCATAATTCCTTTTATTCTCCCTTCTCTTTGGTCAGAGCATTTAATAAAATATGTGACATATTTCAGTAATCGTGACAAAAAATACAATTTTATATGCATACACCACGGGAAACTGAATGTGACAGGGATTCAGACACAGCCTATCTTCCTGATACAAAGCAGTCTGAAACCTTTATGTTAGGTCTGAGGTCAGTGAAATCTCCGTGTCTGTTAGGGATACATATTCATTTTAAGTGAGCTTAAACAAGGGAGTGGTAAGGGATGTTTCATAACCTTATAAGTATCTACAGTTTATAGCCAAATTATCTCCTGAATTACATTTGCTGGAATCAATGTCTTACACTGGATGAACAGAATGTTCCATAAAACCTTGACAGATAAAGCATTAATAAGTGTCAGAGCTGACTTGGTTAATCGAATGATTTGCTGACGCTTCTTTTTACCACAAGTCTGCACTTCCAAGTTTAGTGCCAAAGGTTCACTATATATAGCTGAAGACAGCAATTAGATGGTCCCTTTTCATGCAGATTACTAACTAGCTACCTGTTTCATAAACGTCTCGCTAGGGCAGTTTTTCCAGACAGGAATTTTAAAATATGGTGAAGTTACAGTTACCCAATCCTGGCCTGGAGGACAGAATACCTTCTCATGCAGAATTAGAGACCCTTGAAAAAGAAGAGGCAGATTCAAGACCGAAATGGGATAACAAGGCTCAGTATATGCTGACCTGCGTAGGGTTTTGCGTGGGCTTAGGAAATGTATGGCGATTTCCATATCTCTGTCAGAGCCATGGAGGAGGTATGTCTTTAATATATCTTGATTAACTTGGCTATTAGTCTGTCTTTAATATCTCTTTGGGGATACAAGGATTGGAATACTTTGTTTACAACTGGACCGTTCCTATAAAAATAATGATGTTTATCTCTTGAAGACCATTTGATGGAGAAGGTTATTTCACAGGTTATCTATATTCACTGCAGTTTATTAGTAATATAAGAAAAAGGAATGTTTATTTTGGGACATATGGTTGATCTAATCAGTTCTTGCACTGCTACCAATGTGGTATGTTTTATCAATTTAAGTCCAATGTTACTTTACAGATACATTTATCTACCTCTCTATATATTTTTATACATCAATAAACTACTCAAAAATACAATTCTGATTATGAACTCAAACTCTTTCTTTTGTTTCTTTAACTTAATCTGTGCATCAGCTGTGGTGCCACTGTTTATGTAATTTATAATAACAGAAGTAACAGAACAAAAATGGTTATTGTTAAGAGTACCTATTTTTTTTAGCAGTTGCTGGTATTAAGTCCTTTAAGATCCATGTGTACACTATTTGCCATAAAATTCACTGTGGTTCTTTAGGGTTCAGTTAGGATCAAAAGGTCGTATTAAAAATTTTATCTTTGGTTTACTGTTTGTGCTTAAAATAAGATTTTGAACTAAACCACTGCTTAAAAAATTATACGACATCATGAATATCACTCTATTTCTGTTAATTTCCTCAAACCAGTATTGCTTGTTTAGGTTTCTCTTGTACCTGATACTTCTTTAAAGAACTACTTAATATATTGCGGTGTAAAAGATGAACCCAGATCGAGATAGGGTGGAGTGACAGAGAAATTCATCTGTGCATGATCCTCACGGAGTGTTTTCAGGCAGTTCCAGGAGCAGGTTGCATGCTGAGTCCTGTTGACAAGTCAGGGTTGCTGCATGTGATCCAGGCTTATTTACTGGGACTTTGTCATGCTCTGGGCAGTTTTCTGACTGTCTGTTCTACTCTTTGTCTACTTTTCATCTGCATTGTATTCTAGAATGTGTATATGTTGTGTTTGTTCCTTTGGGATGGTTGGTTCAGTATTTTGAAGCACTTTTGTGTTAAGTATACATAATGAGATTTTTAAAAATTGCTATTCTTAGCTAAAACGGGGATTAGCCAGGGTTGGTTGCATGGAGAGTCATTGGTACAAATTTAGGGGCACTTAACTCCAGATTACTCAGATAGTTCATCTGCAAAAGGGGATGCTTTTGATATTAATATTTTTATGACATGGGCTGGTGTTTAGGGTTGGCAGTGTAAACGGAGGTATTTTGCAGCACGGAAAATTATTATGACAAGAAGTCAGATCAGACAAAAAAATTATAATCCCCTTTCCATGTGTGTCAGTTCTATTTTGAAAAAAATGAATGGATATATCCAGAATTCATGGCACTCACTGGCTTCTGAGGTAGGACTTTCACTCACCTTGTGTTTATACTTAGAAAGTGGAAAAGCCCTGTTTTGTGATACTGATTTATAGATGCTTTCTACTCTTTCATTTATCTTTCCTCTGCCTCTCCCTCCAGCACTATAAAATGTGAATGAAAAAAAAACACTCAAGATGTTTACTTGAATGAATCATAGCTTTCCAGTTGGTGTAAATGAACATTTAGAAATTGTTCTCTGTGTATATTTTAATTTATCCTCTGACAGTGATGATTTTTCCCCTTCATTGTTCTGTAGCTTGTCCTTAGTCAGGAACTTTAACAGCAGTTATCAAATTTCCCTGCTCCTTGCTTCCCTTGCACTCTCTCACTCAAATTTTAGGCAGAAGTCATAAGGCAGCATGCAGCAAGAAAGCTGACTTTGGGTTCAGAATTACTGTACAGACATCTGTCCATATGTCCAGACTTGAAAATCAAAATCTAAAAGAATTCTTTCTATAATTTCTTCTGCAGAACATCTGACATACGCTGTAATTCCCATCAACAGATAACAGCAATATGATCTCTAATAGCAATGATAATAGCAATGGCTGCTTAGAAAGGATTCCTTATCATCGTCACATGTGAGGGTGGAGAACAGCTATGCAATCCCTGCTCTCCCAGTGCTGGAGAGCGTTCCTGAGGTTCCTGCCGGAAGGCTAAATCCACCTCCTGGCACGGCTGGACACTCTCCCTGCTGCTGCTCATGGTTTAGGCGCCCAGTGGCATCCTCTTGCCCACCTTCTCTCTGTAGCCAGAGAAGAGTGGCTCTTTACTGTCTTTTGGAGAAATGGTTTTGAATTAGAACACATTAAACGATCTGTATTGTGAAAACAGACCTTGAAGTTCTCATTTTTGGAGATATTTTGTGTTGAGATTTCTTTTTCTTTTTTTTTTCCTAATAAGATATTGTGGTTTCTATGTCTCCAGCTGCCATTCAGCCACGTTCATAGCATTGAACGTGCAGCTCAAATTGGTGCAGCTCTCTGCATCATCCTTCCTCACGCGAAGTTTGGTTCAGCTGCTTCCGGTTGGAAATCAGCAGCATTTCCTAGACATTTTAGATAAACTTTTCCCTAATCTTTGCCACTCAGCATTGGCTTTATAATGTGGATATCACTTTCTACCCCCAAAGGAGTGAGGGTAAGGAGAGTCATCCATCTCATTTATGTAACGCTCAGGTATGCCACAGATGAGTCTCTATAGCAGGGTAGGGAAAAGCAGCAACATAATGCATCTTCTTCTGTGTTAGACAAATTTTTAACACTGAGATACCCAAATATACAAAAAGAAGTTGGTGATTACATAGTTTATTTACTTTTTTTTGTCATATGAATTTAATACAAAATTTTATTAGACTGTTTTTAATGGAAAAATATAGTAGAGTGAAGTATATTTTCTCCTTTTAAAAATAATTCATGGCTAAAAGCTGTAAAATACATCTTTACCACAGGCAAACTTGACTTCAATATACACAGAACATACAGGCAAGTGTGTTTGCCTCGGTTCTTTCACCAGCATAAGGAGATAAAAATTTCCCTTCATTTGATAGCTATCTCTGACATTACATGCATGGCTTTTGTTTAATCTTTATTGAGCAACATGTCATTTAATCAGGTTTCAGACATTTTAGTTTCATCTCTAGGGAGTGTTATTAAAAAAAGAGGATGTAACTTTAATGTTTAAACCATCAATACAGAAAAAAAAAAGTCTTTAAGTATACAGTTAGCATATGTCTGCCATAAACATTTCTACTGTGCCAGGGAGAAGCTTTTCACCTCCGTGCATGAGGGGACAGTGAACAAAGAAGCGATAATGACCTCAGCAGGCCAAACAGCAGCGTTTCCTTCCTGGAATTGTCGCTTCCACGAGGCCACCATAGAAACAACTTAGTCCGTGGTTTAGCCGTGTTCCCCCTTTATGAAAACATGTGTGAAGGCAATAATAATGTTTTCTGTTTTACATTAGAAAATCCTAGATTACACTTCTTATTTAAACAAAAATGAATAATAACAATACAGATGTACTACACAAATATTACATGTACTATATTAAAACAGAATTAGAATCCAATATATCAGATGTAACAATTTCAAACTGGAAGGATTATATATAGTTTAAATGCCTTTATACAAAATTTATTGTGAGATTGCTAGTTTGTTTTTCAAGTTCATAAAATCATGATAGCTCAAAAAACATTTTTTTGTATCCATCTCCCATGTAGATGCATTGCAAAGTCATTGTCCCTTTTTTGTCTCAGTACAGGCTATTTCAGAAAGGTTGAGGAAAGGTTGAGGCTGTTACAACTGAACCCCAGTTCAATGAAAAGAAAAAAAAAGTATGTGTATAACTGAGGATTGTCATCTTGTTGCTCTTGAAAATATACTCATACCAATATGCTTATATAAGTAATGTTTCTTATGTTTCAGTTCTGACATAGGACACCTTACACGTTTTAATCACTGTGCTACCTTGTGATATATGGCTATACCTTCAAACTAGAAGTGTTTTGGTTCCTATGAGGATATAGACTGTGTACCGCAACTGTGCTAATGAAGGGTGCAGGCAGACCCTCACTTTCTCCATTTGTGTCAACCACAAACCCACAAATTTATATCCTGTGGATTCCAAGGTAGGAGGGAAGCTGGATAGACTGTGAATATGCAGCCGGATCGCCCATCTTTTTCATATGGTAGATGATTACTTGCACGTCATGCTTTCACCTTTTTATGGTTGCACAAAGAAGGTAACGGAGTCCTTCACCTCACTGCCCTATCAAAAGTTATGTCATGTCTAAAGTCTTCTTTTACGATACCTCTGTAAATATTTGGAGCTCTCAGGAAAGCCATGCAAGTTGGAAGAACTCTCATAGTGCATCCTGTCCCTGCAGGACAGGGACCTGCAGTGCCATTTCTAGGGTGCTGCAGCAATATTTAATACACTGTACTGTCCACAGGAAGAAGTAGATTGTGTAGAAACATTGTTCTTCCTGAAACTCTCCATCCTACAAACTGAGACATGATATCTACTCAGATTGCTAGGCCACAACGAGGACCGGTGCCCTTTGCACTTAGATATGTAAGCATGCCTCAACCATGGGAAAATGGAGCCCAAAACAAAACATCAATCAAAACGTTTTCTACTTAAGGTGAAACATTGATGCTACCTTTGGATAGGTTCTAAAATAAATGCTTCCAATGTTTCAAAAGAAATTATCAGATCTTCCTATTTTCTGCTAGCAGAGGTGATAGCTAGCAGAAATTATTATTTTCTGTGACAAGTATGATAAGGAGTAAGTGGTCATGGGTTGAAAGGATTGTAAAATTCATATATTTCCTTAATCAATAAGATTCTTCTCTGAGTGGGAATGTCTGAGTGAGTTAAGTCCTTAAGAAATCTCACTGTTGTTTACGGAGGAAAAAAGCTGATAGCTCTCCATTAGCCGCAAAGATGATTAACAAATGACCATTAACAGAACTAGGTACCAGTCAATCCATTCTTAAGTTTCAAGGCATTCACTGAAACCACTGGAAGTTTAGTTTCAAAGAGGGATAAGGACTTACTCATGGTACAAATGACTAACTATTAGATCTCATTAGATAATTAGATAGCTATACAGCTTCATCCTACGGTATTTTACTACCATATTGCTACCAGAGAGAAGTGAAACTCCTTGCACAACAGAGACCTGTCCAGAATTCAGACTAGGAGATGACAAGATGCAGATGGAAGAAACAGATTCTCCAGGGCTCAGGTTTCAGACTCTAAGGAAGTGTCCTGGGCTTCTGGCTCAAAACAGAGAAAATGCTCTGGAACAAAAATTGGCTTAAATTGAAAATCTCATGTGAGATAGGAGCACAACACATTTCTGGCTGCTTGTTGGTCCATGTTTTGATAAGCAACTTAATCTCTGTGAAAGGCCAGAGGCTGACGCTGAGGAAATTGACCCTCCCGCACAGGATGGAACTGTCAGGATGTGGGGGAATGGATGGCATTAGCGAGAAGGCACCCATCTCGGCATACACTGGAGATATCCTGGTATCTGGAAAAGCAAAATAGAAAACCTCAAGAGCAACGTTGCTTGCACAGAAGTAGGGCGGGCTATCAGGGTACAAACTTGCTGAAGCCAAATCTACATGTACCGGGTGATGAAGAGTAGTGGTCTTCTCTAGAGATAACAAGTAATGCTGAGTCCTTCAGTTTTTCACTAATAAAAGACCTCTCCCGAGTCACAATTTTTCATCTGGCTGTCTTCTGAAACCTCTGCAATCTGTCAGTCGCCTTTTGTAGAGTAAAAGCCAAATTTTAATCTATGCAAGGTGAACTATACCGTTCATGAAAAGTGTTAAGTTTTGTGGAGCTAAATCAGGTAGTCTATAGAAGCCTGGAATTGTCATGTCCACACAACTACCCTTGGTAGCTGAATTCAACAACAATGAAAAGTTTTCTGGTGCGTCAGAAATCACTCATTTAACCAGATAAGTGGCGTGTGCATTTTCAAAGTGCTCAGCATTTTGAAACATATTTTATGTGTTCAAAGGTTAGTAAAGATTTTGATTAGCATATCTTCAAATGCCAATGAGAGACAAATGAGGAACTAACGTTATTTGAATTCCATTACAGTGGAAAGTAAAATAGCATGTGCGGCTAATTTCGTTATAATAATGGTCACCTAAAAACAATGATATTGTTTTATCAGACTTCAGCAAATCACACACACACAAAAGAAGAGTTTGCGATGATCATTCTTTCTGAAACTGTGATTAGTATGACATCA
>JAUBNY010000002.1:4319603-4351309 GCA_032275445.1 Crypturellus soui
AAATATAAAAATATATCATGATCATCTCCCTCTCCTTTTTCTCAACCTTCAGACAACTTTTTCCCTGTGACCAACACAAATGTTTCTTCTCTGTTTTAATCTTTTAACCTCTTTCCACTTGATCCAGTGCTGTAACAAGCACTTGCTTTTAATCTTGCTATATTCCTCTGTTATAAGTTGTTATCACCTAATGAGAAAAGAATATGGCTAGAGCTGGGAGAGGAGAAAAGAAAATGAGGGATATGGAGAGAAATGAGTTCTTGGGATAACAGGATAGACACAATTTGCCAGAGATGTATGGCAATATATATTTATGTTTACATAATATACATAAATGTATATTTATGTATGTGTGTATAGCAATAGGCTACAGTGAAAATAGGCCCCAACAGTACTTCCATATGTCCTCCTACCCTGATCAACACACCTGGCTTCAGGGAAAGGTGCAATCAGCACCAGCATCCAGCTTGAACTGGTCCATAGCACTCTGAAAACAACGTAAGCCAAAATTTTGGACCTGAGACTGAGAATGGGAGCATAAAAAGAAGTGTGTTATAATTCTATATGCCTGAAAAGCTATTATATTATTATCATGTGATTTTTTAATCTGTGAATTTTGCAGAGTGTATCAGGAACTGGCTTGGCGTTCATTGTTTTCACTCAAGCAGTTATTCTAATGCCTGCCTCACAGGCCTGGGCCATCCTGTTCTTTATAATGTTGTTCAGTTTGGGTCTTTCTTCTATGTTTGGAAATATTGAGGGAGTCTTCACTCCTCTTTTGGAGCTTAAAATTATATCTAAATCCACACCCAAAGAGCTTATATCTGGTAAGATATTTTCTATGTTTTTTTCAAAGTTTTTATATAAAGGTACAAACTTAATAACTGCTTAATAAACATCAGAGAGGAATCTCTAATATTAACTTAATATAATAGTATTGTAATTAATGTCATATTAATGTAATAATATAATATTGTAATGTAATAATGTAGTAATAATTTACTTAAGGGCACTGATCATATGCAGAAGAAGCATACAGAGGAGGTAGAGCCGTTACAGCAGAAGTTGCCAGACGACAGTTTTATATTGTCCTTGCAATTATTTTTCTTAACCTGTGGGAACCTGTTAAATTTCTGACCTGCTGCAATCATCGTAAAGAACTTTGTCTTGAACTCAAATCTTTTGTACCTAAACAAATCACTTTAAGGCAACAAGTTACCTCCTACCATAACCTATGGTCTCTCATAACCATTCAGGTGTGAGTTTGCTATATATAAATCACCTTGTCTTAACCGCAACTCAGGCCGTTCACCCCTATTTCATTCAGGGTTATGCACCTACACACTGCTTCACATTTACTGGAAAGAAAACATTTACTGGTAGAAAATTTACTGGTAGAAAATTATCAAGCAGTGAGTGAGAAATGTGTGCTTGCAACTCTCATGCATCACAGCTAGAACCTTTTCAAGTAGAAAAAAATACTGAATCTGGCCTGCTTCTTGGGAGACAAATTCAGTGCTCAACATGTTCATTTTGGCTTTGTTTGAATGTAAAAGCATGCTAGCAATTAAATATAGAAAATAGATTAAACCCTACTGTGAAATTAATCTAGAAAAACTTTTGGCAGTGTGAAGCAAGGGATTAACACTTCTTCAACACCCCCTTTAAAATAACTAGGGAGTATATTAAGTTGCACAAGTGCATGCCTCAAAAAACAAACAAACCTGCATTTGGGAATCTGGGAAGTGATATTAGCTCCCCAGAGGAATGGAGCTTGTTATAGCTCCATATATGAAGAGACAGTATAAAAACAATTGGAACAAGAGTAAAAACAATATAGAAGAAAATATGCTTACCAAGTTCAGTTTGATACTTTAGTAATTAAGGTATCTTTTTTTTCCTTCAGGTATAATATGCCTAACTTCCTTCCTTATTGCTCTCTGTTTTACGCTGGGTTCAGGGAGTTACTGGATCGACATTTTTGATAGATATGCAGGCTCCTTGCCTCTACTAGTCATTGCTTTCTTTGAAGTGACTGGGGTTGCATACGTCTATAAAATTAAAAGGCAAGTTGGAAACAAAGGGTTTTTTTTACTCATAAGAGGCATATACCTCTCCCTCGCAACTCATGTGTCTTACATACAGATGTATAATGTCAACATATTTCTGCAGCACCTACTTACTTCTTGGTTCTGTGAGTGTGGGTGGGTAGCACTTCTTGTCCTACAGATATAGAGGACTTGAAACAGGAAGGATATTTTCTGCTTAGCACTTATAGAAGGGGATCCTAAGTTTAAAGCAAAAACTCAACAGCAAAAACCCAACAGTCCCTGTAGTTCTCTGTCCAAGAGAACTTACAGTCTTTCATACATCCTCCTGTTACTAACATATTGTGTATATCCTTGTATATTTTTCTTTACCCTTATTTGTTTCCCTTCAAATTTTAAAGCAAGCAACATGGAATAGCTTCACCATAACACTGTAGTAGTCAAGATGCATGCTGAAAATTGCCCTGGTACAGGGACTAGTTTGATTCGCTCTTTAGTTTAAAAGCTTTCCTACATCCTTTTCATTTGTAAATTCCAGAGGTGTAATCTCATTTTGATTTTGATTAAAACTATTCCCTCTACTTAGGATTCTTCCAGTCCAGAAACTTACTCAGTTCTCAGTAAACAGGTACCTTTTTTCCCTCCATATTTTTTCCAGTAACATATTGAAAATGCACCTTTACCTTTCCAGTTCTTACTCTGGCACTTGATCTTGGTGGTCCCAATGTTTTGCAGATGCCTACTATAGAAAATGAACACAAGCTTGGTCAGAGCTGCTGCATATCAATATGCTTCAGGATCTCTTAAACTCAAGTCATGGTGGAGGCTGTGTTTTTAAGGATAATAAACTAAAAATAAGCAAGCAAAACCAACCAAACAGAATTGCTCTATTACAGCTGAAGTTCCTGCATCATCTTCCAAACAACATACTGTTAAATCCTTGGAACATTTCAGTTGGAGATAACTCCCAGGCAAAATCAATCAGTAAATGAATTCACATATCCCTCTTGTTGCACACACAGCCTTCCTCAATCTTACACATGTAGAAGCAGCAAAAAGTTCTGGCTTCAGAACACACCCCAGATTCTTTGTTACACTAGGATCATCTCTTTTTCCTCTTTGACTACCATGGAATATAAACACAGTCAAGTCAATTCCATTTTCCTAGCTCACAAGAGCATTTTTAATATCTGCAGTTAAATTACTAGAATTAAAACAGACCTGACATTTGAACACAGAGAAAACCTAATTAAAAATTTCTTTCCATCTTGAAAGTTACAGACATGCTGTAACAAATGATCAAGTCTAGAATCATCCATTTACTGTGTATTCATATATGCAAAACTGTGAGAGGTATAAACAAAATATCATGTCAAATTCCAAATAATTGCTGCTGACTTCAGACAAGAAGCTGGCTCATGTTGCAGAACCTGAACGGATTTTTATTTGGTCCTAATTAATTTAGACTTCTTAATAAGCTGTGTTTGCCAATCTAGGTCTTGGCAATTACACGATTTTAAATGTTTGAATTGTTTTACAGAGCTGATAAACTCTTTTGTTCATTTGTTTGAGCTGAGAAATCTCAAGCTAGGTACTCAGGCAACAAAACCAGACATTTGACACTCGTAAAGATTTAGTTCTAGGGAGTCATGTTGTTATTTAATTGAGTCTAAGGTAAACTATTAAAGAAATGAATAGAAAAGATTTAGGATACTGTACATGTTTACATACTAAAAATATCAGAAAAGTGAAACTGTTACCACTTAAATCTGACATGATCATCAACTTGCCTCTTCTTAAAAGGTTCAGTGAAGATGTGAAATGGATGACTGGACGAAAACCAAACCTCTACTGGCAGATCACATGGAGGTTTATTAGCCCTCTGCTCCTGCTGATCGTCTTTGTGGCCTTTGTAACACTTCAGATACAGAAGCCACCAAGCTATGCAGCCTGGAACCCTAAATACGTATGTTTCCTAATACTTTCATTTTTTATAGTAAAAGCCAGTTATGTATTATTTTCTCCTACCAAATCCTTAAAGATCACTGCTATCTACTGCTTAGCTACCTAATACACCCTGAAGTAAAGAAATGCTTCAAACGAGGAGGTTCCAGTGTGCACAGAGTCTCCCTGGATTTCAAATGCTACAGTGGCTTTCCTGTTAATAGGGCCTCTTCTTAACAAATCTCATATACACCATACTCATCTTTTCCCACAAATTGAGATGACATGTAATGCAGAGAACTGTTAACACGAAATGTCTCACAGAGAAGTCACACTTGCATAAGCTTCAGGGGCACCACAAATATACTTGTGCAGCTTTAAAGCATACAACAAACACTGTGGATAAAGACATTTCTAGATGAAAACAATTTCAGTGGAGCCTGGACAAATGCATGAACCCATGACTTTGATAGGCAGATAGCAGGAGGGGCAGCAGAACTAAAAGAGTGTTGATTAATTCAGTGGTAAAGACATGACTAAGCTGAAAACATTTGACTTGGATAGTATTGATCTCTGTCAGTAACAGTTTCTTGGATCCTTCTCAAGACAGTTAAAATGCAACCTGTATCTGGGTATAAAGATTGATTGTGGCATTAGATGACACAAGAGCAAAAGGTAACCTTTAGAGGGAACACCCACAAAGAAGAGGGTGAACCTTCACAGTACAAATACAAATACATGCATGTGCTGGTACTCCAAGGGCAGCTCCCACTGAATTACAGTAGCAGTTTATGTCCTGAACTCCATTATGAATCCATCTGTCAGGGGGGGGGGGGGGGGGGGGGGGGGGGGGGGGGGGGGGAAATCAATTATTAATCCATATTTCAGCCCTGCCCCCTCCCCCCCCCCCCCCCCCAAAAAATTAATAGCAACAGACTTACAGCAATTGAAATTTCAGTTGTTATCAGAATTTCCTTGAAACTATCCATATAGATCTTTTCTTACTTGCTCACTAATTGCTGGAACCAGGTAAGCTTTCAGTAATTGCAAAAAAACAAGGAGTTTAAGCAGGAAGGTTGAAAGCTTCATAAATCTTTGCACACTTCTAATGTTGCTAATTGTATCTCACTCTTCCAACTATAAATCTTTGAGACTATAAAACATTTACAGTCATGTTTAGACTCATGACAAAGTTATCCAGAGGCCACTGATACTCAGCACTAGCAAGAATAAAACTTATCTTTACTACAACAACATACAAAAATGTATATGATAATTGTAGCAAAAGTAATTTCACTTGAAGTATTTGTTTTACTTGTTTATCTCCACAGGAAGACTTCCCTATGAAAGAAGAGAAGGTCTATCCACCCTGGGTACTGGCCATCTGTGTGCTGTTAACTGTCCTTCCCTGTATATTTGTCCCTCTAGTAGCACTCTTCCATCTGATCAAGCGAACGCTTGGAAGCAAGGATCCAAGTTCTGTGCCAGCAGGAGCGTTTTCATGTCAGGGAGATAACAGCAGTTTTTCTCATCCAAAAATATAAATATATGTTATATCTATCTATAAGTAAAAATAAGACATCTTCACATTAGACATGATTAGCTGTAGCATGGAATCACTCCACTAACGTGGTTAGCGGTTCTGATGCTTAGATGCAGCCACCAGCATGCACAGCACTGCTTTGTTCCCTTTCTTCGTTTTCAACCAATTTCACAAACTTGAGTTAACAGCTGAGTTAAATTTGTCCCTCCTACAACATGTAATGATTCTTACATACTAAGTATCAGCCCTGCTTCCTTAACCTTTTCATACATTACCAGATCTGCACCAAATTTATCTCCAGACACTTTAAAATTGGAACACATGCTAATGCCCCCCTGCTCTTACTTTACTAAATAAAAAAAATGATTCTGAAGTATCACCTAAAAATACAAGCCTTCACAGTTTCATCCTATGACTACCTCAGATTTAGAATGGAAGCTCCTGAAGAGGTAGGACTCATCTTGTTTAATATACTCTACTTGTAAATCACTTTATGCAGTGAAACAGTACTTGATGGTTATTCTATATTCTCAAATATTGCAAAGAGCAAAATAAAGCATTAACACTTAAAAGAATATACTTTAGATAAACGTGAATAAACAGATTTGCAAAAATATCTTAGCACAGGTAATCCATCCACAAGTTGTTACAGATTTTATAGCATGGCATCGAGTCATCATTACAGACCATCGGTAGCAAAGCTAGAGTTCAGCTACTTCATTATTGCCTTACCAGAATTTATTGTGGTGGGAAAAAAAAGTAGAAATCAATGTCCTGTGACCTCACAGGTTAGGAAGTTCTGTGTGACTGAAGTTTTGGGCAAGTGCTTTTTCTCTGACACAACATTAAACAACTGCAAGCAGAGTGTCTCCAGGTAAGAAAAACACCAACCAACACTAAACATGCCAGGAGCTCGATGACAAACTCCTTCATCCTACTCAATCATTTCAGTCACCGCTAAAAAAAAAAAAAAAAAAAAAAAAAAGAGTGCTACTGTAAGAACAGCCTCTTTTCTTTGGTGAGAAAGATGTGCAGAAACAGGAAATAACAACTTCCTCTAATAAAACAGTAGAGAAGAATAGGCAACCTTTGCATGCATGGCACAGCCTCTTTCTTGCCCCCTCAACTGTGCTGGTCACTCTAATAATAGAAATTAGATCTCCTCATTATTTGGTTTCCTTGTTACATTAACAACGGTTTTACTGCCTTTGGTGGTTGAAGTCCTAGCTCTTGTAATAATATTAAAATACAAACATAAATGCAGGAGGACTTACTTTAAAAATACTTCTGAAAATCGCTTGTTTAAAAAGTTATTTCCTACAAGTGAGCTTAGGAGCATAAACAAGTAGCAAATGCGAAAATTAGGCATACAATGGAGAACTACCTGTCACAACCTAAATCTGAAAGGTCATGGTGATGAGTTAAAAGGCTTCCAAGAAGAATAAATCAGAATCAACAGAACAACAGAATCAATAAAGCTGCAATTTTGAGCTTATATTCATAAATAGCTGCAACTACAAAAATAAGAATTTTCAATCAACTATGGACAGAAACACACAGAAACACACACTACATTTGTCTCTGAGATCATAAATAATGTCAAATAAGTCATACATACAAAGTGTACATAGCAGGCTTAAATATTTGATTAGAGATCTGTCTCTAAAGAAAACCATACTCAACTAACATAGGTGCATTGCAAAAGAAATTAAAATACCTATACAAGACTTTCAGAGTCCACAAATCCATCCTGAGGTTCAGGATCACTCCTGATAGGTATTACTGTCATGACCCCCGCAAGCCCTGTCAATTTCAAACTTGGTGACTTTTGAGCTGCTCCTTTCCATTCACCAGACAGGAGACTTTGTGGATCACTGGACACAGTTCAGCCCAGGACAAGGCGGAGGGAAGAATACATTCTTCAGCTTCCCTAACTTCAACTGACAGTAGGGAAAAGTGGTGGGTAAAGTTACTGTTTATTCAAAGAAGGCATTCAAAAAATGCAGCAAATAACTCAGGAACATTGCTTTCTTGTTCTCCACTAAAATTCTCGTGCCCACACCACAGCCTTATTTCAGTAAAATTCACGCTATAAAAACTTTACTTTCTATTTATATAAAGCAGTGTCTGACAGGTGTTTCTCTTTTGAGCAGCAAGACAGACTTCACTACTTGAGTTTGTGCCACAGTCCTACACTTTAAGCAGTATTTCTGCTCACTACCCTCCCAGCCTTAAATCTGAAGATGACATCAAATATTCTTTGCCATATTACTCTACCATGAACTCATACAGTCCCGGCAGAATAGT
The DNA here is from genome assembly GCA_032275445.1 of Crypturellus soui. Classification (NCBI taxonomy): domain Eukaryota; kingdom Metazoa; phylum Chordata; class Aves; order Tinamiformes; family Tinamidae; genus Crypturellus; species Crypturellus soui. The sequence continues at coordinate 4,327,446 of JAUBNY010000002.1, forward strand.
ATTTTCAGAACCGTGTTCTTCCCTGGTAGCATTACATTTCTCCAGGCTGTAAGTACACAATTGATTCTTTTGGGGTAAATCTATAGGGGACACATATAGACATTATGATGCTCAGCCTCAAGCAGAATCCATAGCCCTAAGACATAGATAAAAGAAAAAAGAAAAAAGAAAAACACTTCAGAGCAGTGCAAATAAGAGAGCAACCAGATTATTCAAAAACAAACAAAAAATACAGGAAAAAAGACAGAAGAACAACATAACGCCTTCCGGAACCCATATAGTTCCCTTCGTGGTGGAATTTGACACCTACCTCAAATTGAAATTTACAGTCCATAATCCTCTCCTAAAAGGAAGCAAAGTTTGGGCTTGTTGGAAGAATGTAGATGTGAATGTTTCCTCTAGAGGAGCTACTACCAAATTTCTCCCTTTTGCAAAGAAATTAAAATATCAGTCTTGGCACTTTTCCTCTCCAATGTTTATGACGGATTGACCCAGAACACAGGTTAAACAGTACAGCTCTATTGAGTGGCCTAACTTGGATCAGCCTCTATACTTACCTTTTGCTAAAAATTGAGGCAATCTTAGAACCCCAAGGCTTTGGCAACGTTCCCAGCTTTCCAACGATTGTTGGAAGCTCACAGGAAAAGGTGAGAATGCTCCTCAGCAAATTCTTTAGCATTTCCAGATTCAAGGTATTGAATCCAGCCAGTTTAACATCCCACCTTACTACAGTGCACTAGAAAATATTTTGCTATCATAAATGCATTGCTATTTCTTTAAGAACAGCTTTCATGGAAGTAGCCACTATTGAGTGTATCTACCTTTGTTACAGTACAGACTATTCACTTGAGACCATTATATCTTTACCATTACTGCATCTTAATCTAGTCCTTACATACATGGTCACAACATTTTTTTTCCTCAACTATCCTGAGTTATACCAGCAAGAATGATTATATGTTAGCTGGCTGCAAAAACCATCAGCTTTTCTTAAAATTTTCATTTTTTCCAGCTCCTAAGCACATATCAGTTTGGGTGTTGTTTTCACCTGCCTTCTTAAATGAAAGATATTTTAAACTTAAATAGCTATCTTGGCTTTTGGAATGGTATTTGGACTTGGTTACCCCCTGAAGTTGTTACTTTCAGAAACATCATTTTTTATTTAAAACTGACCTGTAATCCAGTAGATGTGAAGAGAAAGAAAAAAAAAAAAAAGACAAAATGCATTCAGACAATTGTAAGGATTACATTTAACATATTTTTACAAAATCTGCCTCACAACCGAGAGGCAGCAATGGTCTATACAACTAGATATTGTGCTACACAGTAAAAATGGGCTTATCCTACCTATCAACAATATTCTCTCATTCTTCCAAAAAATCTGATGGGTAACACTGCCTATGTTGTACTGCACTCCAGTAAGGCATCTTCCATCTGCTTTGAGAAAACCTCCTAGCAGCTGCTACTTATTTTCTAACAGAACTAGAATTGATTAGAATTCTGTACATTCAGCATGCAAGTCTGGAAAAGAGGTGGGTAGGCCACGTGACGAAGCCATGTGGATAGGTTTATTAGAGCAGATATAGACAAAATTCAGCCCTCCGCAGAAATGCCAACAGCAGGGCTAGGACAGCACTTCAGTAACATTATGAGGTCAAAGATAAGCCTCATAAAGAACAGGAAATGCAAATAACAGAGTAATCTACTCAGGATCTTATCTAACAAACAACTCTGATTCCTCTTGGTTTTGTGGGTAAAAATGGTGCACCGTGATTCTTAATAAAAGGTGTAACCATCTTAATAAAAGGTGTAACACCTTTTATAATAACCATATATAAAACCATATATAACCATAATAAAAGGTGTAACACCTTTTATTAAGAATATCAGCAAGTGCTCAAAATATGTTGAACACACTTGGGACATACTCTGATTTTGTTTTGAGACTGACTGACTTTTTTTTGTTCTCCAAGGCATATAATCTCCAACCTGAACATCTTGCTAGACAGCCATGAAATGCATTTGCTCTGTGCAGATAAGTGTCCTTCTGGACAGAATCCACCTCAAAGGGATGTTGAAAATTATTATAAAATAAAGATATTGAGTTAAACATGCATTACTGCACCTAACTCGACAATTTATTATAAAGTATGCAACATAGCACAGCAGAGAACAGTTCTGCAGAAACAATACACTGAAATATAAATGTTGATCTGGTTGCATAGTCTTCATCAAGACTATGGGAATTGCTGAATAAAACAAAGTTATTCAAATAAACAGGCAGTGAAGTTGCTGGTAAACACAGACAAGACAATATTAACAGAAACATCTACTGTGCTTAATCAATTTTTGTGATATCTGAGAAACAAATCCAGGAAGTTTCCTGGATAGAGTTGCTTTAAGTCCATCCTACTAAAATAAACTATGGAGAACAATCATCTGAAAACTTGGCATTTGTTTTTAAACCTGGAAAGATTGCAAAATAAACCTCAAATAGTTAGTTCAAGATAGCTTTAAAATCTTGACAAACAGCTGGGTCTGTCGCTGTCTTCAGTAATGCCATAGTGTCCTTTGGAATCTTCCTGAATAGCTGCATTTTACCTAAAAAGCAATCACAAACAATGAATTGTTAGTAAGTAACAACTTAGTATTAGAGAAAACACTAACAGAGTTTAAAACACTTTCATGAAATCAGTATTAGCTCAATGCAATAAAATATATTAGCAACATCTGGAATGAGGATTAAAGAAAAAAAAAATTATAGCAAAATATGCTGTTTTCATTCTGCCCTTAAGCCAAGCAGACAATTTCTAGTAGACGAAAGGGCTAAAATCATATGCCAGATCTTCAACAAACTAAGTAAACTCCTCCTCCTATCTTCTCTTCTCAAAAATCTTTAATGATTTTTTAAAAGTTAAAATGATTTTCTCAGTAACTACGTGCACTCCAAAAAGGTGCTCTATTACAGAACAATTACTTTAAAATACTATTCAAAAAAATGTTTAGAAAATGGGACAGGTTTTATTTGCTAGTACCTTTTTATAGCAGAAAATTATTCTCCTGATTTTTTTCTCCTCTTCTTGCAGCATTAAAGTAGTTTTTTATTTTATTTATTTTATTTTAAATATATTTATTTTAAAATGAACAAACAAAAAAGAGTGGGGAGAGTTGCTGTTGCCCATGTTTCAGCAAAATAGGCATTCTAAGTCAATTGGAAATCCCCTTTAGGATAGAAAATTCTGAGGACTAAATTAGGCTCTTAAATCAGGAATGAAAACTTTACAACATGATGTAAATTTTGAAATACGGGAGTTCAGTGAAGTCTACAGTCAACAAAATTAAAGACAGTAAAAAGGACTTTTTAAAGATTAGGAAGAACATTTTAAATCCTAGCAACAGCTTAAGTCAATTACCTAAACAGAATTGGTGAAACTGTTAATGATGCAGAAAGACAGAAATGCTCAATCAACATTTGTTTCATATTTGGAGATAGATTATGTATTTATATCTTATCATGATAAGAAGAGACTCTTGATCCCTTCCCCACTAGTCATAATAGGAAGGACGTTAAACAGTAACTATGTTTAAAATACGTCACTCCGAAGAATGACAACAGCTTGTCCCGAAGAGCCCCTGATGTTGATATTTAAAAAGTTTGGGATTATTGGAAAGAACTTCCTCCCCTTTCCCAAACCTGTGAGCTTGATATTGTTTCCAAGGGAGAATAATGGAAGGGCACGTACCAAGACCCAATTTATTTTCTTTTTGGTGGGCTCCTGCAGGATTCTACCCAAACTTACTGAGTATTTTAGTAGGTTTACTTGGACAGGAATAGAAATATAAATAACGTGTACATTCAGAAATCTGAAAAATAGCAAGATAAAGGTTTCAGTTTTCCCTTCCTCTTAACAGAGAGGGCATCAAGCAAGAGAAACAATTTCAAAGAACGATGTAAAAAATAAGAGGTACCTTACAATCAAACATCCCTACAGGCCTTCCAAGCTGCATACCTGGCTTTCAACTTGACTCCATAGCATGGAAAACCCACTCAGATGGGCTGCAACACAACCTTTTGCATTTCAGCCATGCTCACACCTAAAATGATGTTACATTTTACAGCTGTTGGTCACCACAGGTACTCGAGGGAAAGCTCACAAGCAGGCACCACACAGCTTGTGCACATCATGTGCCACTTGGCCCGAGTGGCAGAGAACAACGTCCAGCTCTTCCTAGCTGAATGGGCATCTCTTTGAAAATCAGAATATCTGAGACATTCTTCTTTCAATAATAAAAGCTCATCATTTTTAGCTTATCTTCAGACCTTTCCTGACTCAACTCCATGATACACAAAAAGTATGCTAACAGCTTTCCCCAAAAATTTAGATCTGGTTTATTCAGTTTCTGCAAGGGGCATTCTTCCTAGAGGACTGAACCGACAGAAGGCCAACTTTGCCCTCGACACATACAGAGTTAGGCTTGGACCACACAAGTTTCGTGGTCAGTTAGGCAGGCAGAATAGAAAGAACATAGTAGAACCTCACATTCAGGGAAAACACTTCATCACTCAAACCAGGAAAGATTTTAACCCTACCTCCTCAATCCATTCCTCCAGTAGTCTTGGTGGTATGGACAGCACAGATTCTCGTTTAAAGGTATATACATGCATACATGAAAAAAAGTGGGCTGAACAATAGAGCTTTCTGGGGATACACTTGTGCCCTGAACGCACCATCAGTCACAACAGCAAAGGGTATCCACAGAGGATGGGGGAGCTTCAAGCTGGATCATACTACTTCAGAGTTCCTCTGAGCAAGATCCTCAGCACTAGAGATGGAAACTCAAATACAGGCTCCATATGGACCTTAGAAAACCAATACAGCTCTCCAAGCAGCTATCTTAAGAGTTTAACTCTTAAGTGCAGTCCCTTTTCAGCTCTCCAACTTCAGCTGTATTTGGCCTGTGCTTCTAGAAGGGCTCAACAGAACTGGCTTCTCAGCAGCACTAAGCACAAAATGTGCCTCTGTATTTGACATCACTGAATAATTCTCTGGAAGAGGCCACTGGAGTTCTGCTCTGTGTAAAAGCTTTGGAGGACGTGTTCAAACCTGTCTGGAATGGCTTTCTACAATCCCAACCATCAGCTTGTTTCCGTAAGAAACATTCCAGTGTTCACACCCACACTGCACCACCAGAAGACAACTGTGCGCACTCTGCCTTATTCTGCAGGCCTTGCATAAGGGAAGGAAACGCTCATTTTTAGAAACAGCACTGCTTTCTTTGGTGCACGGCTTTAGCACTGAAACCGAGCCTGTAGTAGCTTTACAGAGCCAACAAGGGTTATGTTGCGACCAGACTGAGGAATTTTTCAGTGTTACAGAGTAAGATCAAGATCTAATCCAGAGTCCTTAATTACACACTTAATTACAGCACTGAGGAACCTTGGAGCAGTTCCTGCATCTGGTCTTTACTGGGACAAAATTCAAGGGCAGTATCGACTTCTTAATAAAAAAAAAGCTACTGATGTTCACTTTTATAGACTTCTAATAAAACTTTTTTGAATTCAGAGAATTCAAAATTCTGTGAGTTCCAAGGCTGGTCTGCAAACAGGTTACATATCTTGACCAGAGGCCAGCCTGGTAATGACAGACTTGGTTTAAAAGAAAAAAAAAAAAAAAAAAAGGAGTGGCAAAGCAATTTGACAACACACTTGATGCGCGATTGTGATGCAGAACATGGAGCAAACAATGCCCAGGATGTTCAGAATGCCCAGGGCAAAGATGTGTCCTCACTGTCAATCTTTTTTTTTGTTTGTTTGTTTGTTTGTTTTGTGGAGTTACTCTCCTTTAAAAAAAAAAAAAATCAGATATATGAACATTTATTTTTCATTTAATTCAAGAGAATGTTACATGATAACTCAAGTTTGAGCTGTACAAGGTCCTTGAACGCCAGCTAACAATAGCTGTCCCCCATGTATAACAAGGCCAAAAACATGTAATGCTGAAACTACTGTTTTAGTTCATCTATTTAAGCATATGTGGATTTTATTAATATTAATCAATGTATTGATCAATGTATTACTGTATACTTCAGAAAAATGCTTTATGAAAAGAAAAAAACTTACAAATACTTTGAATTCTATATTTTATTAGAATTGATCATATTTAAAACTGTAAAAGTAATTGAATACTTACATATTTTCAAGGGCTTAAGCAGGCATTTGTAGACAACATTGTGGTTTGATAGCTTGACAGTGAAGGCATGATAGCAAAGCCATTCTGCTGCCTCAGAGGGAAACACACCAGTTGCACCTTTGTTGCCCAGAGAAATACCTACAGACAGAGCAGAAAGATGTAGCCATTGAAAAGGATGTGCATTCAGAAGCATGTACGATCCCTCCACTTTCTGTGTACATCACTACAGTTTTTAACTTAAAACACACAGTCAGTGAAGTCCATAAGGGAGGCAGACAACTAAAAAAGAAAACCTGAAAACACTTCATTTCAGTAAATGTTGCTTAAGGAGGCAGGAGAGCACTAAGTGTCATGCTTACCATCTACTCCACCTTTTTTTATTCTGGATCTTTATTTCAGAATTTAAGTTTCTTTTTTTTTTTTTTTTAAGAAAAGATAGATAAATTATGATATTCTATTGCCATTAATAATACTGTACCAGCATTTTTGGTTTTCAGGATAGAATAGCAGCATGATGCAGTTTCTGAGATAATCCTTAGGAAGAAATAAGGGTTGTTTTTAACTTGCTGGTTAAATGGAAGTTGGAGAACACATGCATGGAACCTGTTCATAAAAAAAAAGCCTATTTAAATCACAAGTCATTTGCAATTTAAAGTGAAAGTACAATTCCATACCTTAGTTCCTACACAAAATTTAATAGCACCAAACAACCTACAGCTATTTTAACTCTGTTAGTATATGACACCACTCCTAAATGCAAACCCAACGAGGCTGAGATGCCCAAGAGCTTTCTTTTTAAATTTCTTCTGAAGATACTAATTGTCTTATCTCTGGGAATGTTAAATTCCCTCACCGATTCCATGCCACAGACCGCAAAGCTGGAAGACACACACAAGAAACAGGCGTTGCTCTCTAGGTGGGCAGACCTCCAAATGCTCTACAGTTCCCCACACCAGGATCCCCACTCTTTTGTCTATCTGAAGGCTAAATATATGCAAATGATTTATATTGCGTGCTCCCTTGTACTTTATTGAGAGTTTTAAAAAATAGTTGGCTATTTTGTTTGCTTCAGACCCTGGCATTGCAACCTTGTTGATGCTGAACATAAAAATCAATTTTAATTGAGTATCAATTACCCAACATATATACTCAACAATGTATATAGTTTGTTATATTAAGACAGCAAAAATAAAGTTTTGTTATTTTAAAATATTATAACATAATTGCTGTGCTAGATCATAAAACACTGACTGAATTAGTGGTTTGTCTGCTGCTAGCACAGTGAACAGTTTTGTACGTATATTCTGACATAATAAAGACCTTTGGTAGAATAAAAGTCTTATCATAAAAGCAAACAGAAATCATTTTAAATAATCACGTTAATGCAGTGAGGAGGAAATCAGAAATCAATCACAAACAAGGTTTAAAGGAGCTTTTAAGGCATCAGGTACTACAAATGAGACACAAAAGGGGTACATACATACCAAGTTGAATTTAAGAACAGAACTAAAGAACTAAAATTCCACTTCCAACCAAGTATACCACAAAGCATAAGTATGTACCATCTTAAATCACCGACCATCCTTGACAAGAGAAACCAATAAAGACCAACATTGAAGCAGCAGCTGAAACACAACTGCTAAACCACAGAGAAGGATGATTTCTTCTACAACTACTTACTGTGTTACAGACAGAAGGGAAGAAAAACACAAAAAAAAAATATTCAAAATCCTACACAAACACCTGAACAAGATGTCTGCCCGCATGAATGTTTGGTAACTCGACAGTTTTTATGGAATCACAAATTAGAAGAATCACGAATGGCTTCTATGAATCCTGAAAGTAAGCTTGAATGCCACACAAGGTCCAACACAGCCAATGAAATGCAATGTAAAACTATACAAGGTCTCCAGCAACAGTATTACCTGACTACAAAAGAGCAGCACCTGATTTTTGTAAAGGGGAAAAACCTCTTAAAAATTATCTTGTTTAAAAAAAAAAAAAAAAAATCAACCACCTCTTAAAAAATCAACCACCTCTTAATAAAAACCTCTTAATGGATTGTGAATTGAGACACAGATTAGGGGAAATAAGAATAGGACTTTTGATATTCCAGTATTTGGAAACAGTTGATAACAAGATTCATGAGCTAGAATAGGAAATGTTAGGAATTCAACATGACCACATGACCATTTTCTACTTTTGTCTCCTGTCAAGGGTTGTCCACTAGATGGAACTAAAAGAGGCTTAATAGAGCACAGTAATAGTCAGGTAACAACATCAAGCATCCACCAGAAAAAGTCTGGAAGAGTCGTTTAAGACCTGGGACACTTGATCTTCATAATCATACCTTTAACTCATGTTTCTTTCCCCCACACTCTCCTATACTACTTGGTATCTTCCCAGCTTGTGTATTTGTTTTGATTCCATTTACCCTTGTTCAAAAATGTTCACTTCAGAAAAATCTCACAAAAAAAAAAAAAAATCTAAACTTTGCCAGCTATGAAACAAGTAAAAAATTATCAGTAGTTAAGAAACTAACTTGGAAAATGATACCTCACTTAAAGCAAAGTTATCTAGGACAAAGTTCTGCATGATTTTAATAGATACAAAGTTCTAAATATGCATTAGTTAATAAGTCATTAGCTTCTAGTCATCATTCCAGAGTAAATCTGCTTTTCTTGAGTTCAGCTGTAAATACTCACAGACATTAAAAATCCATTACACAAAGTGTCACTTAAATACAATAAAATTCAAATTGCAGTTTGCATGTTAAACTATATGAGTTATACATGAATATTATGTAAGAATAGTTTTGTTTCAAAAGTAATGTGACTCACTACAATTTACCACAGCACGTTTTTGGCATACTGTTTGCTAATCTGTAGCTCCACCATGTGTCAAGAAACAGTACTGAAATATTCAGAGTTCCTACAAAAGACAGTGACCTACCTGTACGCCTGAAGTAAAAATATCTTATAGATGTTAATGAAAACTGTTCTAAGGCTGTTGATCTAGAATAGAACAGAAATAAAGATGTGGAAATATTTTACTGACATCAGCATCAAATGCACTTTGTTCATGTTCAACAATATAAGATGATCAAGAGAAAAACTGTGTTTTATGTTATACTTCAAAAACTTCTATTAAGTATGTAAGTAACAATACTTTGAAACCTCAGTTCTGGAAGGTGCTGATACCCCATATTACAGCTGATGACAGTAATTCCAAAATATGTTTGCTTTTTAACTCCAAGCAGTTTTAACGTACTTTATTACTAATCATGATATTCCCAAGCATCCTTTTCTAGATTCCCACCTGTAAATCAAGAAATAAACAATGGCATTTCAGTTTGAGGACTGTCATCAGCTTGCATTTCATGTTTTTCCCCGCTGTTCTGCTTGAATTGAAGGAAAGGCTTGATCTGATAGAAGTACCAATATAACTAGAAAGAAAACAAAAGTAGTTAAACTCCACAGACTAATTGGCTAAATTACTTTATGTTACAGAGATTACTTTGTAAGTCTATAAGGCAACAGCTACATGACTATAAGCAAATACAAATTAGAAAACAGTTCGACACTGTAGCACTGAAGCTATTAGATACAGGAATGACTTTAGTACCTCAGGGATGAATAATTCACCTTGTAAAGAACTTCCTAAAGCATGTGGTCTAGCCAAAACAATATTAGGTACTCCAGCAATGACTAGCTTATATTCAGTGATCCATGCAAATCGGGAGCCAAGAGCGGAAATCACCTCAGTTCACCTTGGCCCAACAAGCAGTTGCAGCAATCCCCACATACACCCAAATTGTTTGTTTTATAAATACAGTAAGTGTAAAGATCTCTTTAGCTGTTGATTTTAGTAAAACAAACAAACAAAAAGTTACAGAAATGTTTTTGTAAGCTGAACAAGCTATTATCTTTCAGAAAACTACTAATGAACTTTACTGTTCCAGTGAGAAAATCTCTTTCTAGTATTGATAGTGTGTTTAAAACTAACCATATTCATTCAGTTTAAAATCTTTCATCAATGCCTGAGGCCAGGAGACTGGAGATTGCTGAAATGTCTAGGATTCCATGCACGTATTCTGTGGAACTTCCCCCTAGGGTATGTCCTTTCCTGAGATCCACAGTGCTCCAATTAAACTGCTTTGTATAGTTAACATCTCTTTAAATTTGCAACACTGATTACCTTCCCCCTACATTTCAGATCTGGAAAGTACCTGAGTGACAACCTCTGATACTGACAGGATTACTAGCTCCCCTAGTCTATACCAAATTAATAGTTAATTTAATCATTGATGTCTCTGTTAAGATATATAAAATATGAATAGTGTCTACTAGTGAAAGAAATTGGACTGAGTTGACCATATGAACTTCTCAGAAACCAGATAGTGAACATATGAGGACTCAGGTTACTACTGACTCATATAACATTTAATGAGCTTAATAGTCTATGTGTCTCACGGGGATGGAATGAGGCAGGTTGCATAGAAGAAAAGGAGTGTTTAAATTACTGAGAAAGAGGAAGAATTGGAAAATTTGCTTTACAGTGCATTCAGCTATACCATTCACAGGACAGCCTTATACTTCTCACAGTAAAACAAACGCTGTAAAACTTCTGCAGGAGGATACAATTCTATTTACCTGGAGTAATCGCAGTAAACCTCAAGTGTCTGTATATCTAATAATAAACCACACCACGGGATCAAACGACAATCTGGCAGCTGTTTAAATTCAGAACATCCTGGGATATCATCAACAGGAAAATTTACAATCGTCTTATTAGGGTTTATTGCAAAGCCATATTCAGGAATACCTGTTGCTAGAGTCCTAAAACAAATACAGACAGTTAACTGACGCCCCTCCTCAAACACAAACTTCCCTCTCCAGCCCAAGGCACATAGGATTTTGCAGAAAAAAAGGAGAGAAAGTCAAGGATAAAGAAACCATGGCCAGCCCTTTAAATGAGTGTACATGCTAGAAATACCACAACCTGAAGATAGAAGTAAAACAAATAATGAAAAGCTCAAGGATATAGTGAGATGAACTTTTACACATTACGGCAAAAGGAGAATTTAAACCATGAAACACTTGAGATTCAAGTTGCATAAACCACGCTCACAGAAACCACTGAGGTTAAAATCATACAAAAGTTTTTGTTTCGGAAAGTTCACTAAAGCAGGGAGCACAAAAGAGGCTACCTGTGCACAGAAAGCAAATAAAAGTCAGTGCAAAAGTGCAAAATTGATACAGAACATGAAGATGCTAATAACTTTAAAGGAAAACCGGAAAATATTTGCAATACTACTGCAAGTGGCTTTTTGTTGAAAAGATGTTACAGAGAAATATTTTGAGGTATCCCCAATTCTACTGATTTCCTTCACGACTTAAGTCAAATGATTATTCTGAACTGCAGATTCATGATGACATCATGGAAGACTTTATGCTCCTCTGTCAAGAAGCTGAGGGTAAGTAAGGTGTTCAAGAAGCACTATCCCACTAGTCAGTGCAATTTACACTTCCAGCTGTACTTGACCATGACAAGTTTCAGAGTCAGGACAGAATTGCTTCTTTTTGACTGTGAAAAGCACAATGTAACTGACTGCATTGCAGGTGCAAAGATTATCTTCAAGACTCCTCTCACTGAATTCATAAAACTGCTTCTGCCATCAGCATAACCCAGCTCCTTGGATGTTGACTGTATGTAATTCATTTCCAAAATAACAAGGAACATCTTTTGACAATCAGTCTAAAAACAAAAGAAACTCTGAAGCACTCTGAAGAACCACTCTTCCAAAAGTTTTGAGAGTTACATGCTGCTATGCTATCATTATCTTCAAACATTCACCTCAGAATATTGTTGCTAAGAATTTCCTGATCATTATTGGATCAGGGTAAAATTGCATTGCTTCACTGGAAACAGAAGGTGGCAGCACACTTGCCTGATAAAAACATTCAAAAGACGACAACTAAAATATTTTAGTATTTTGATGAAGAATGGTCATAAAAGACAACTGTCAGCTGTTCTGCCTTAACCTGCATTACTAATTGCCGTGGGAATGTCAAGATCAGCAACTAGATCCCTACTTTAAATCTCACAGTCTCCCTCCATCTGAGGTGCAACGAACGGTTGGTTGTCAAAACAACCATTAGGATTCTTCCAAGTCACAGGCTGCTAGTATGGACTCCAAAACTAGCCCTTGATTATTAATCCATAAATCAAACAAAACTATGTGAATAGGTGCAAAGGAGATCAAACACAACATCCTAAAATATATTAAAGCTTATTACTTTAAAGAATGTGCATTTAATTTCATACCTCAGAAAAGTTCTTGCCTTCGTTAAGTGTGGTGTGACTAGCAAAAAGTCATCAATTAAACGTATCAGGACTCTGGAAACAAGTAAATAATGTAGTTAATTGCTTGATATGTAATCCTTTCAAATCTTTGTTATTCTCCTGAGAGGGATGACGTGCCAAACAACATAACTGCTTCCTTTAATTCACAAAAAGGTTAACAAACTTATATTGCATGAAGAAATTCCTAGCTTTGCTTCTTCATTAAAAATAAAAAAAATGATAATAAAAAAATGAAGCATAAAGGCTGGCTACATTAGGCAATACAGGAACGCAGAACACACAAGCTACTACATATTAGCTTTTTGGAGGCAAGATTTTACATCTGAGAATTTACAGTATTTTTGTTCACAACATAACTAAAGGTGGTATAATATAACACAAGTATGAAGATACTAGATGCTTGATATACTTTAACTTTGTATCTGATAGCTTGTTTGTAAAGCTGTAACTTGAGAAAACAAAACAAAACAAAACAAACAAACAAACAACAAAAAAACAACCACACAAAAACAATCTTGGGTCCACCACAGTAAAGGCTGAAATTTCCTTTTTTAACAAAAGGCATGCCCCAAGAATACCTGTATTTGTGTGCAAAGTTCCACCTAATAGATCTTCCTTTCCAGTTCCCTTTCCAAGCCTTCACTTCACTATTACCTTCACTACAAGAAGTCAGCAGCACCTTTGTCTAGCCAAATCAACAGTCACTCAGAAGGTCAAATGAAACTTCTAACTCCAAGAGTATACACCTAAATGAGATCCTACAATATGCACTAAACTCATAAAAACAGTTGCTATACAAAATAATATATTTTTCTGGGCCAGTATTTTGCAATTTCACTATTATTAAAAACATTCCTTGAAAGAAATGGATAATTATTTAGATGTCTATCACTACAATCTCTACGACCAACCTGTAAAAGGGAAGTCTTCGTGGAAATTGCACATGGGAATCTCTAGTAATCTGCACCATGGAACAAACAGTCCAAATAACCACATGCTCCATGAGGTTATGCTTGGCTCAATCCTTCCAGAAGCTGATGTATAAAACATGGTGAGAACCCTTGTTTCATCAACCCTGGCAACACGTGGTAGGATAACTTTTACAGCAACTCGTATGGTAACACACAGGGACTAAGAGCCCCGATAGAAGAGAAACTAAAAATTGAAGGATGCCTTTTAAAGTATCTTAAGAATTAATATTGTTTGTGTAGAAGGAGGATATCTAAAAATTGTGATTCTCATTACCCAGGGAGCTTTGAAGATGAGACACTGGACTGATTAATTTGTCAAGAGTGCCCCAAAGCACTTAGCTGCTTTTACCTTTATTAGGAGAGAATTCACAGTAATAGAGAAAGATGCGCGAACAGGAACAAGCTACAAGAGGCTCCCTTACATTCAGTTTATGCCTCAAGACCCTAACCTGGCATTCAAATGGGGACCAATTCATATGGAGGCAGAAGGGGACCCAAATTTTCTGTGTCTAGTGAAAAAGCAGAGCTTTCACCCGGTTTGCATTCTGCAGGACTCCTGAGAAACAAACACAAGTTGGGCTCAAAGACTTTGAAGTTGTACCAAGAACCACCTGGGGCTTCTAACAAGAGCCAGTGGGCCCTGTAAAGAAATCCACAACAAAACGTTATGACCTTGATAACAGCAATAAGATTTGCAGATGGTGGAGTGGAAGGCTCTCAAGTGGGAGCCAAGAATTTTCAGAAGCTTGTAATGAACACCCTGTCTTGGCTGAAGCCAAAGGAGCAGAGCGCTGTGGGAACAAATGTGGGAGAACCATAAACCTGCTAGTATCTTATCAAGAAGATACTGTCAGAAATGTTACAGCAGCACTAAATACTACGCTCTTGGCAAGAGCCTGGCAAGTCTTCCATGCTTGTGAACTTTACAAGGAATCAGAACAGCGCAACTGAAACCTGGAGGTCTATATATTCAATATATTATTGAAACCTCTCACCTACACAGCTAGGAATGCTGCCTCTCAGCACTTTTCTTCCTGGTCTTATGGCAACTAAAGAAATCCCCCCCACACTAATGATTACAGCAACAGGAAAGCTTCAGAGGTCTTGATGTATACTGCACTCCTAATGGAGAATAGTAAATACTTAAAAACAAAATTAAAGTTAGAAAACAAAAATCACCTATAACTTTGAAACTAACTTGAGATTCCCACATTATTTGCATTCTGCCATATAGCAAGTATGATGAAGACAGCCAAGAGATTATCATAAATGGTTGTTTTTGCAATGATCTATAATGTGAAAGTTTGCCGGATTAACAGTCCAGCTGTGTCAATTCATTAACACCTAGCTCTATTTGTATGTAGTAAAATTAAGTTTTGCTTGAGTGTTGTACAACTTGTACAGCCATTAGATGCATTTTTATTTTCACAGGAAGTGAAGAATGTGAAAATATTCTGCAAAACTTGTCCTGGGGGTACAGCAACACTCAAACCCAAAACACGAAATTGAGCAGTCAGCTATTTAAACAATCAGAGAAATGGTGTATACTGGCCAATTAAAAAAGCATGTTTTGACTGTTGTATTCTACTTCTCTTTGCAAACTTAAGTTTTTAACCTCAACCAGCAATCCTTTATTATCTTCAGCTGTAGGTAACATTAAAGGATAACTCTGAATAAAGTATTTTGATAAAACTGGAAAGAGAGAAACCTGGCACATCACACAGAAAATGTTCATAGTTTGCCCTCCACAGCATGTTATGTTGCTGTTTCTGAATAATTTAGCAGCCAACTGAAAAAAAAAGTATGCGAAATATAGCAGAGCACAGGAAAAATAAACCATCCAGATGACCCTACCCATCCTGCTGTATGCCACAGAGCAATTTGTTTTCCATGTCTCCATAGCATAAGCTGCAAAGCAAGGTTGACAAAATGGAGCCTTGGGGAATTCCACAACACTGCAAGTAGTACCTGGGAAGGAAAATGAACAACCCCCACCACAAATCAAAATAAGCAACAAGAAAATTCCTATAGTCATTGAATATTTACTCTTTTTAAGCATAATATATATTTTTCAGTAAGAAATATGATTTAAAATCCCCAAATTCACCTTTACTTATGTTATTGCTTTCCTCTAAGAATCTAAATACATTTTCAAGTTTTCAGTTCATCAATGAAGTAAACCTCTATGTTTTTTATACTAACAAACTCCTGTAGACAACTATCATTAAATAAAAAAAGAAATGTAACTGATTTCAAGCACAATTCCTTTCCTCTTTCATAGAGAGGTTACAAAGCTCAGGTGATATGGGGCTCCTTAATTTCTCTATGTCCCACTTTCACTTTTTTCAGAACTTGTAAAAGAAATGATACAATGCAAAAAAAAAACAAAAAAAAAACAAAACAAAAAAAAAACCAAAAAAAAAACCCATACTTAATTAAACTGCTCTTTTTATTGTTTTTTGTTTTTTAAATTTAAAGTGCTTCAAGCAGGTTCTCACTAAAAAAATCCATAGGGTGAAGCTTTAGTCCCTCATGTTGGTGAGGGATTATGCCTTAGCGTAATTTAGGCAGGTTTGGAAGTGGAATAGTTTTAAATTTTCTCAGAAACAGGGGACTTCTGCATTAAGTACAGATATAAACATTCATCACTTTGTTAAAAATCTTTTTTTTTTTTTTTTTTAAATACAGTAATGTTCTTTCAGTTCCAAAAGCTGGAGTAAAGCACTCTAACTCCACTAGATTTAAGTGGGCAGCTTGAAGTATTTATTTTTCATTTCTACAAGTATAGTGCTATTTGGTCACAGGAAACATTTTCTTTATTATTTTTCTCCATCACTCTTCACACAGGGAAATCCCTGACAGCTTAGTCTAATGAAATGTGTAATCTGGTCATAGATCGCAGGTATTTTTTTTTTGTATACTTCACTGTGAATCACCCTTATTTCCTCATATAACTGCTCAAGCATGAAAATATCTTGCTTCTAATGAAGAAAAATCACTAGCATACTATGACAGGCTGAGCTTTTGGTATGTGCTTTTTTATTAGTAGTATTCACACTCTACCCCCACTCCCAGAAGTTCACTGAAGTTGCCAATCATCACTTTGCAGAAATATAAATCTCGTTTTGTTTTGTTTTCCATAGCTGCAAGAATTCACTTTGGCTATGTCTGTATGACATTTCTCAGTATCTCTTTTATCTTATCAGTTATATAGAGTTATCTCATGGATTTTTTTTAATGTCAGTAGCAACAGAGAATGGTACATGAAATGCAAGTATATTATTTTCACAGTATTCTGTCAATGATGAGGTACTGCATTAAAACGCCCATTTTACCATCACTGGCTTAGTGAAATTAAAAGGATCAAAATTATGGAAAACTGTGGATATCAGACTAATATCTAGAAGTCTAGAAGATCTTACTGATGTTGTGAGTCATCTGTATTTTTTCTAAGTATAATATTACTTATTCTAGACCTCTAATCAAATTGTGTTAGAAGATTCCCTCTCAGTCCCTAGACAAAAACATAGAGATCCACTGTGATGACCAAGAGTAAGGTAGCACTCAGGCAGTTATACAAAACTGTTATTTGTAATTTTGGTTTAGTACAGATCTCACCCTTCTTTTCTACTTAGCCTTAAAAAAAAAAAAAAGTACTGAAAATAAATTCAATAAATAAAAACTATCACTTAAACACTGTACTTAGAAAACATCATCTAGAGTCAACCACAGCTTGATGATTTGAGGAAAAAATGCTATGTTTTGCTCGTTTAAGTGTCTTTCTTTTGAACTGCGTCCTGAGTTTTAAGTTTAATTTATATCATCCAGGTGAGAAATAAAAATTGTGTTCATAAATAAATTTGATTCCAAATGCTTCCTGATTTTCTAAACCTTAGACTAAAATAAAATATAAACAATTTTCAAATAAAAATTTAAAAAAAACCTATTATATAAACTTTTTTTTTTTTTTTTTTTTTACCTGCGCTCAATCTCCAGGATGTTGTTATGTAACATTTGCAGAAAAAATGTAAACAGGTTGTCACTTGTCTCATTAAAAGATAAACTCTAAAAACAGGAAAAAACAAAACATGATTTGTATTTAAGAAAAATACTGAAACTGGAAGTTTACTAAACTAGAAGGTACATAGAAATCTTTCTGGAAAATAAGAGACTGTAATAGTTCAAATCTCTAGGGGAAGAAACAATGGCATAAACAACAAAAACTGAACATACACACTAAAGAGTTTCTCACAACCAATAAAATATAAAAGAATGATGGAGAGACTGGAAAGATGATATTATAACATGTATAAATCACAAAGGATTTCAACAATGTATAAATCACAAAGGAGATTACAACATATGAAACCTTCTCTTTTTTATCACTATTACCCACCATGTTCTTTATGATTTCCAAATATGGAACCAAATTCCTACCTGTTCTGCTGTAAAACATTCACCTCCTTGCTGAACATTACCAATGACTGCCTGCTCAGTATTTATGAACAAGGCTTTTGTAAAAAAAAAGATAACATTTCACTTAAGAGTAATTTAAATCGCTTAGCAATGACCTCACCCAGCATGGAAACAAAATCACTTCCGATATAAATGGATTATAGATGAGAAAAAAAAAGGCATCTAACTTTTATTAGAGTCATGTGAGATTGCATTTAAAGATATGCACTGGAGTGCTAATGTAATGCACCCATAGCATAAATGCCCATATTGACTTTTTTTTAAAATGACACTCCAATTCATTCCTAAAAATACTGTGAAACAGAATGCTACTTTTCATATAATACCTCATCTAATCATCTAAATCAACGTGCATTACAAAAACAGAAAAACAAACCCTGCATACACATCACCAGCTGGTTTTAGTTTTCATTCACAGCCTCTTTTGGCTCCCTGCACTTTATAGACTCCTGAAGGGAGACACCAGGCCTCGTTAATATTCTGCCCTTCTCCTCAGATGTACAAGATTACTTTCTTGTAGGTTAAAAGTACAAATTATCCCACTTCAAAATCTTCCATATGTAAATGAAGGAAGCAGGAAAAATGGAAGAGGAAGCACAGTATGAGAAAATACTCAAGAGTTTCTGGTCATCTGTGGCTTGGGAAGCTTATAAACAGTAACAGTATATACCAATCACGATGATGCCAAGCAGTATTAAGAAATGGACTAGCTATATCATCTACTTCCATACTTTCCTCTGTCATGCTCCTCGTACAGAAGGAAGTATTAAGAACAAATCATTTTTAGTCATACTTTAATTTAGACAGTAGGCAATCTCTTTAAAACACGACACAAAAGTTAATGATGTTTTGCACTCCATTTTAACTCTGCTAAAGAAAAGTTTATTCTCATCAACTTTGGCAACCCTTTTTAAAACCTTTTTAAAAAAGAAAAAGCTGATTTTTAAAAACATTCTTTGGTTCAGTGCAGTTGGCTATTCAAGACTCCTTATCTATTTCCTTAGTTAACTTAGGATACATTTTTTACATTCTTACTTCTTTACATTTGGGGGATAACAAGTATTGAAGCCCTTCCTTACTATGTAAATAACTTCTCACTTGAGAAGTGTTGCAACAGATAATAAAACTCATTAGTAAATATTCAAAAAAGAAACACTGGTTCCAGTGGAAGTTCAATGAGAAAATCTCGAAGAAGTTTAGAAGGACCTTTTTTCAGAAGTCTTGCTCCTTTCACTGAACGTTAAAAGCTTGCTATAAAGACCAAATAAGAGAATTCTTATTACAGAAAGTGTTAAGTAACCAAGACAGAAGCGAAATCACCTTAAGATACGTGCATTTGTTTAACAAAACAAAAACAAAACACACACACACTTCTCTACTTCCTATGTAGTTTTCTTTTTAAACTGAAAAGAAGTTTCCTAATATTTACCTGTTCAACCACTATTGAATTCTGCAATGAGTCACTCTTCTGAAGTTGGGACACAAACTGTTTCATGTCTGGCATAAAATCCTTAAAAGTAGAAACCTGTGTAGTAAGTGTAAAGAAATGAATGACAAAAGCAATAGTAAATCCTGTACCAGACTATTATTTAATGAAGGTCAATGGGTCAGGTTCTTTATTTTAATCCAAAAATGCCTGCTATATTTAAAACAAACATTCTCCCTTTCCTGGGTATTCCTATGTTCACATATGTACACTTATGACTAACTTTTATTTTTACTAATTCTGCAGAGGAAAAAGCAGTTTTGTTCACTCCAATAAATAAATAAAATAAATAAAAAGGAAACCAAACTATCTTAAAGTAATTACTAAATTCAAATAGACCTCCCTCTTTGACACACACAAAAGTATATATGTATATATAAACAAATATATTCCCTGGACAGAAAAATAGCACCAGCAAGTAGAAGAATCAGCAAATCATACATGTCTCTTGTAGAACTTCCTGGTTTTTCCACTTGCCGTAAACTTAATCACTGCATACCGTCGTATGCAGTAAACTGTTTTTTTCTCAGGTCTTAAGATCTGCGAAATCACTTCCACAAGTTTCTTGTGAGGAATGGTATCGTAAGCCCTGGACACATCAGTCTGAAACAGAAGATTCATCTGGAATGTATTCACCATTATTATTGTAAATACTCTTTTAGAATGAAAACAAAGCTGAAAGATAAATTACTCTACCATCTGGTTCAATTTTACAACGAAACAAACTACCTACTTATCTGCACACGAACCATTTTTTCACTCAAGATCAGTTTTCCTTTGAAAGTAGAGATCTCCAAACTATCAGCTTCAGAATTAGTTTTATTATTATTAGTGATCCCTACTATAATCTGCACTACATAGCACCTATTTTCATGATTAAATAATGAAAACTAGTGAACATGAGAAGCAGTATATTGAAAGCTGCATAGGCAGCCTTTAACATTTAACTATCAATCATTTAACTACATTGTACTGCTATTGTTTTTGTATGCTTTACTTTTTGTTTTTAAATAAACTTTCATCTCTCTGAATTCATCTTCATGATCCTAGAATTCTTCAAAAGCTGCAAAAAAAGATGTTTTACTTTTCCTAATGTTCATACTACAATCTTATCTTTGCTTTTACTCTACCTGATCTTAACTCAAAACCACCTGAAAAAGCAACAGCTTTACGAAAACTACATCAACAATAGGATTCTTTGGCTTGAAAGATAACGAAAGAATCACTGAAAGCAGCTTCAGGAGAGGATGTCAACTGATCCACAAAGCATAGGAGAGCAGCCCACAACACAGACCTAGCAGATTGAGCTAAAGCCCTAGAGATTGCCTGCTAGACATAACTGAAAGTCTCAAGAAGAAACTTTCTTTATCATGGGTTTTAAAACATACTCGAGTTTTTCAAGTGAGAGAAGAAACTTGTTGGACAAAGACACATTATGGTTCAGGTTTTCTACTTTCATCAGAAAAGAATAGTATGACAGCAGAAGACACCTATTTATCAAAAGATGCAGTGTTCATCCAAATTCACATCAGGTTTTCCATGCTTTTTTTCTGTCCCCCTCACTTCTGTAAAATTCTCCCACCTTTCATAATTTACAGTTTTGTCTCATCTTTATGAGAAAGTAAATGTAATTGCAAAAATCCAGTGCATAACCTGAAGCAATAACTAGCACCTGAGAGAACAGAAAAAAACAAAAGTACAATTTAAGAAACAGAAAATTAAGTTAGAATTCTGTTAGGTGATTTTTAAGAGAACACAACATACAGCTCACAGCTGTAAAAACATCTTCACCAGCTGATCTGAAGGATTAGTCTCAACATAAGAAAAAAAACAAGTATACCTTGACATAGTAGAAATGAGGAATCTCACCACCCGATTCGAGAACCTTTGTAACGAACTTCTTCCATATCTTGAAGATATCATCTTTCCCAAACACTGATGAGCCCAGGAATGTGGTGTTTACAGTCTTTTCATAATTTAACACACTAAATAGATTTTTCAGTTGAGTATTGTAGTGATGAACCTGAAGAGATCAAAGAGAACCACTCAAAGTATGTTGAAAAATATTAAATTCTGCAGAATACAGATATTTTACATCTGGACAAAATCTGAGAGGCACTTTGTATATTTACTGTATTTTTGAACAATGACAGCTTTCCAAAAGCCTGAGTATAGCTCCAGTGACTAAATGAAAATGGCAAAAAGCCTCTGAGATTTATATATTTAAGAAGTAGAGAAATCGTTTACCCTGAGTTTAGCTCTCTGAAATCAAGGAGTGATAGTTAAGAACATTAATAGAGGGACTTCAGCAAATAAAACTATTACCAGTTATGAGGTAACTTTTCTTAGGCTACAAATGCATCTGTTGTCAGCTGGGTCTCTGGATCACCTGCAAATACTTTTGCTAAGGTTTAACACTCTCAACTGCAGGGATACTGCAGCAGAACAGATGTCTGGCAGCTCCATTATGTAGATGTTGCTCTGCCAATATCCTGAGGAAAAAAGCTACCAGATGTCACTATAAAAGAATGTTGAAAGGGCAATCTTGATATAAAATTCAACCAGTTTGAAGAAATCCTCCACAACACATCCATAGAACATAACGAACTTCTTACTTGCATTGGCAGTACTGTGATCATGACACAGAGGGACGGCAATTGCTAACTTTAAGCATTCTGGTTCATCTAAAGACATTTCTTTTTACACTTAAAGAAAAAAAAAAAGCTTTCAATGAAAAGCTATCAAAACTCAGGTACATCAAAGTACCTGAGTACCACTGCCTGTAAAGCAGCATGGTCCATCTTCACTATTTCACACATGGTAACAAGTTTTGTTAATTAATTGGTTGATATGGTAAAGTGGTTTTGACCAATTTCATAAATCTTTTTCATATAAAATTAAGGCACATTCCTGACCACTACTCCTGTGACATCCCTTGTTAGCAT
The DNA here is from genome assembly GCA_032275445.1 of Crypturellus soui. Lineage (NCBI taxonomy): Eukaryota > Metazoa > Chordata > Aves > Tinamiformes > Tinamidae > Crypturellus > Crypturellus soui. Next base: position 4,349,881 of record JAUBNY010000002.1, read on the forward strand.
AGGCCCAGTACCTAAGAAACATAGCTCAAAAGGAAAAGACATAGTTCATGAACACAGAAAGAAGCATAAAGATCAAAGTAACATTCAGCAGAATAGTTCTTTCTTTCCTTTTTAGGTCTCCCTGGATGCTTCCTTTAATATAAAATTATTTCATTTCACTAAAGCTAATAGCCTTAGAGTGTTAGCAGGCGGTGTCAATAAGAGCATGGCAATTAAGGCTTCAGAGCTCAAAGATTGGTTTGAACTCAGAAAAAAAGAAAAGAAGTATTCACAATTTCACAAGAGCTCCCTATTTTAATTTTTAATGGCAGAAGGAATTCCCTCCAGCCTCTTACCAGTTCCAAAGGACAGATCTTATCAACAGAGCTAAGAACATTTTGCAGAATTCAAGTAGCTGCTCGAATCTGTGAAGAATGTAGTGAAAAAATCTATAAATGCACAAAACAAACCAGACTTAAGAACCTACTCCCTCGCAGTTTTATACCTTGCACTATAAAAGTGGGAGGGCAGAGGGCAATAGTACTGGCTTAAATGAAAAGCTAAGAAGGCTGCCAAGCAAAGACACACATCTTTAAAACACAACAAAATCCATGCCAATTTGAAGATAAATTCAGATAAATTCACTGGATTCATTTCATCCCTTTTTCAGAGCAAAGACTGAGTTGCCCGTGAATCATAAATCAGCTAGATTTTATTGGAGATGTAACTCCATCTGACACTTTCCACTGTACAGCTACAGAGCCAACCATGACTGCCCGAAAATTTGAGATTGGCTTCCAGACTCTAAAATCTGAAATGTTGTCAGACTTGGACAGAACAGGAAGTTGGCTTTCCTCCTGTGATTTAAATGCTAGGAGGAAACTGGAGAGCAGAGAGAAACTAGATATGGCTTGAGAATCAGATAGAAACTGTACAAAAAAAATGGAGCAGCCTGGAAGATAAAAAGACAAGAAAAGCCACAGAAATGAGCCCAGCAGCAACACTTCCATATTGAATAAAATGATTGTTTTGTACAACACCCTTCTGTCTTAGTCTACAGAGAAGAGATGCAACACTACTAGCTTGTCTCGCACTGAATTTGAGAATCATAGCTATGTTCTGAGGTGCTCTCCTAATTTAGGCAAATGAGGTATTTTTGTAGCAAGTGAGGACTTCAATTGCTTGTTTGCAATCTCCAGCAGGAGCCCATTGCTGCTACCTATAAGCAGGCACTGATATTCCCCCTTAGCTCTCATGCAGCAGGTTAGCTGAAAGCACCAATGTGCTGACTTCAAGCCTCACCTTTTTTAGTGCATTCATGCTCTATGCCACATCTACTACAAGAGGAGCAAAAACACCTTTAAAGCACTGCAGCTCTTTCCAAAATGTGCATGTGCATTCTTTCCAGTCCAACAGTATGATTGCCATAGAAAGACTACAAAGAAAACAA
>JAUBNY010000002.1:4411071-4426420 GCA_032275445.1 Crypturellus soui
TCACGCAGGCCACCTTGGCTGGAGGTGGATCCACCTCCATGGGCTCCTCGTCAGCCTCAGGTGGATCCACCTCCATATCCTCAGGGGAATCTGTAGGAGGGTCCACTTCCATCGCCTCTTCTTCATCCCTTCTTGACCTCTTGATGTTCCCATCTTCCACTCTCCTGATCTTATCCAACAATTCCTTCCTTTTTAGCCCCCTCCTTCTGGTTCCCCTGAGACCACCACCAGTTGCATGGTCGGGACTATAGGGAAATGTGCACCAAGCACCAAGGAATACAAAACCGCCACCACAAAGGCAGAGCCTCAGCGAGCTCAGGTCAGTGCCAGCGCTCCCACCTCTATAGGGGCAGTGGTCTGGGAGTGCATCCCTGTTATGTCACGTTGCAACGATCTCTCTTGGACTTCTACTTCCTTTAGCGGCCTAACCTATGGGATTCCTCCAGAGCCCATTTTGGCTGTTCTGAAATCCTGGTTGCCATCCTACTTATTGCTCTGCTTCCTCCTTGCAGAAATCTCCACCATGTTGTGTCTGCCGCAGCCCAGGCGGCCCCCAAGGCTGAACTGGAACATCCACATCTCCAGTCAGGCCTTCTTTCATTGTCAGTACAAGGATGAGCAGTGCGCCTCTCCTTGTTGGCTCCTCCACGCCCTCTGTCAGAACGTTATTACCACTGCTCTCCAGGAACCTTCTGGACTGTTTGTGGCTAGCGGTGTCACCCTTCCAGCAGATATCAGGAGGCTGAAGTCTCCCCTGAGAGCACAGGCTGTGATCCAGAGGCTGCTTCTAGCTGACTGCAGCAGGCCACACTGACTTCCTCTTCCTGATCAGGTGGCCTGTAGCAAACTCCCACAGCAGCTGCACCCATATTATATTGATCTGTAATCCCTCCCTGTTAAGAAGTTGACTAGCTCCTCCTCCACTCCTAGGCAGATTTCGATACATTCCAGCTGCTCTGTCAGCTAAAGAGCAACTCCCCTACCTCGCCTTCCTGGCTTGGCTTCCCCAAAAAGCACATAGTCATCCTGGACAGAATTCCAGTCATGTGTGCTATCTCAGCATGTGTCTATTATTGCAATGAGATCCCGCTGGAATCCCAGGCCACAGACCAGAGAGGAAGTCTGCAGCAAGGAAGACTTGCCCTTAGTGAAGCAGGATCAGGTTAATGAACACTTCAACCAGCTGGAGAAGAAGGATAAGAAAGAGGATGCAGGGAATGATTGGCTGGTCAGCCTCCCCTTGATCCCATGGAAGGGATGGAGCAACTCCTTCCGGAGATGATTCCCTGACACAACACACCCAAAGGTTCTGGACACAAGTCAGCATGGGAATATGAAGGGCAGGTGATGCTTAACCAACCAGATAGGCCATCTTTCCCTCTCCTCAGCACTAGGGAGGCTCCATTTGGCACCGCAGTGTCTAGTGCTGGGCTTCCCAGTCCGAGAGAGACATTGCTTTCCCGGAGCAAGCGCTGTGAAGAGACACACAGATGTTTGATGAAGGCCTTGAAGCCTGTGTCCTTTGAGGAGAAGTTGAGAAGTTGAGTGAGCTGGGTCTGATCAGGCTGGAGAAGAGAAGGCTCCAGGCAGACCCAGCAATGTGTCCCACTACCCAAGGGGAGTGTGTGAGGATGACGGACACTGCTCATTGGTGCCCCAGCACAGCACAAGAGGCACTGGGCACACACAGAAGGTCCAGAAACCCCACTTGACTGCACAAAAATACTGTGTCTGTCTTATGAAGGTGGATAAACACTGGAGAAACTTGCCCGGAGATGTCCTCATGCTTGCAGATGGTAAAAGCTGACTGGACATATGCATCTGGGGCAACCTGCTGTAGCTGAGGCTGCTCTCTGGACCCTGGAGAATCCCTGAGGATGTGACAAAGTTGGGAAAGGCACATAGTTCCCCTGGGAGCGCCCAGCTGGGCACTGACCTGGCCCAAGGGAAGTAAGGAGCAGAGATCAGGGATTTCCTTGCACTGGGGAAGCTCCCTTGGGAGCACTGGGTCCATGGCAAAGCTTACTTTGTTGTTGTTGTTGTTTGTTTTTTTAACACAATTTTTATTTTACTTTTTATGTTTACATTTAAATACTTATAACTCTGTTTTCACATTAGGCTGCTTATGTTTGCATTCCAATATTTATGGTTATGCTTCAGTCTTTGCATTTGAATTTTTGCATTTATGGTCCAATGTTTACATTTATGTGATTGTGTTTATGTTTCAGTATTTATGTTTCAATATTTATGTATACCTGCCACGCGCCTGCAGACCCTGGTTTGGTGTTTAGGGATTATGCTGTTCAGCCACAAGGAAAGGTGCAGCCCGCATTTCACATAGAGATTTAAGAGAAGGAAACCTAAGTGATGCAGGGTTCAGTGGTCAGTGGTGAAGGCGAAGGGAAATCTGTCTATCAGTCCTGTCTGGATGGTACTGTGTCTGTGTCAGTTACCACAACTGTAGTTAGACACAGCAAAACATGAGCTCAGATAATTGTGTGTATCCTGGCATCCTTGTAATAATTTTTTTTTTTAAAGAAAAGAATCATGACACATATGTAATGCAGAGGGTTGGACTAGTGTTTGCATTAAACATTAAAACAAAACAAAATCCCACATACACATTTGGAAGCTATAAACTCAGCTCTTCTGAAAAATACTGACCATTGCATCCTGTCTTCTCATAGAGTAGAAGATACTATTCTGCCTTCCTTAAGGGGTTTGTGAATGGAAAAAAAAATCCTTTCCTTTCTCTACAGTTTTTGCTTCATTCGTTGTTTTTTTTTGTTGTTTGTTTTTTTTAACTGCTTCAGTAACCATACATGATCCAAGATAAAAGAGGAGCTTTCTTAGGCAGTCAGCCTACATGTATTGTACAGCCTGCACTGCGAAGGGCAGGTTAGCTGAGGCCACGGCTGTGTCAGGCGCTTGAGTCACAAGGCATTTTCAGCGCAGTCTCTGGAGCGTGGTAATGGACAGCATTACTGCTCCTCACAGGACAGCGGGATCAGGGACACCATGGCTGGGAGCTGCTCAGGTGGTACGGGTAGTAGTGAGCTGAGTTGCTAAGGCAGCTACACATCCCTGTGCCTGGGCTACTCTGAGTACTCATCTACTCACGCATTCTGATAGGGCTGTGGCTTATCTCATGGTATCAGGAAAATAATACTCACTTTTGAATAATGCACTCTTAAAACAGAAAAATGTTCTTTGTAGCAAATGGCTTTCCAGATAAATAAAACATTTCCAATGGCACTAAGGGAGTATCAGAAAAGTAGGTCAGGCTTTTGAGACCAATCTGGGTTATGTGATTACACACAAAGAAGTTGTTTAACCCCTGATAGATTTCATTTGGTCTTTAGCTGCACATTCTGAGAACTCTAGCAAATAATACGAAATTCATGATGAAGAAGCTTAGCTTTGCTCCTGTTCTTTGCAAACAAACGATGAAGGGGAATCTATTTTGCACAGAGCCAGAGAACTGGTTGTTCAGAGCACACTTCCATGTAAATTTATATATTTATGAGCTTAACATCTAAACTGTAGAATAATCACTGGTAACAAAACATAATAGCAATAATGTTTACTTCAAGAAATCAAGCAACTCATGTAGTAACACATTTATTGATCACTTTACCAACTGAGGATATAACTTTATACAATCAGTCAACAGCAGTAACATACTTTATGAGAAGCTATGCTTTAAAAAATGGTGTTTACAATATGGATTTCACTACAACTTTTCAAGCCAAGCTTTTACAGTGCTAATCAGACAACTGCTGTACTTGAACGTTTTTCTCTAAACATCAAGAATAACATAGACGAAATAGCTTTTCCATTGTTAATGTGGTTTTAGAATTTAACAAGACAACTTTAAAAGGTTTAAAACACCCATAACATTGTCATTACTTTAACATTCACACTGATAAAGTGATACATTTAATACTTTCTAGCATTAATAAACAGTGTAAAAATATATTGCATATATATATATATATATAAATTTGTTTCCTTTTCCTGAAAAAACCTAGTACAAACTAGTAGTATATGATCCCCCTTCAAGTTTCTTTTATTTATTTTAAAGATTGAATAGTAGTAGTTTTAAATTAACAGAAACAAAGATATGGGAATAGGGAATCACTGTCGTGCTCCCCTGTAACCTCTGCCATGGTAACCAAGCACATTAACCCCTCAGCAACGGTAGTTCCATTTTGGCTAAAGTCAGTTAATATTTTTGCACTGACTGAAGTGGGGACAGGATTTTATCTGGTGAGTTTTGCACTGGACAATGTCCAGACCCCTCTATCCAGTAGTTAGAAATCTTCGCTTAGGATGTGTTTCGCTATTAAGATTAAGGAGTGCTATGCTCAAGTTGTTCATTCCCAATAATGACAAAAGGTTCAGTGATAAATTATTAGGAAAAAAAGAAAAGTAAACTTGTAAGGTTAAATGATCTCGTAAAGGTTTTGACCGTGTTGAAAATTTCACAGTGAACACAGTATGCTAGTACAGCTGAATGTTAATGTTGGCAATGTCTGCAATTATATAAATATTGCAGGTAATTATTAGCACACAGCAGCTTCCTGGTTTTCTGGACCAAGATGAAAGACAACTCAAATAAGAACAAGAAATAGTAAGACTTACTAAAGCTATTTACCATGCTTTATAGGAAGACTATGTCAAGACCTATATCACATATAACTATTTAACAGTTAAATTTTTATTAATGCTTGAGATAATCAAAGACAAAGCAATTTTTCTTCCACACTTCATGATTAGGTCTTGTTGGCAAGCACATCCAGGCATGCGCAAATAACAGACCAAAAAATCTAAGTCAAATTAGAAGGGTAGGTTCGATGACCTGGACAAATAAACGACCTAGTAAAGGAATAAAGCATAATGTGGATAAATACGCGGTTCATGACTGAGGAAAACCAGCCTAGAACATTCAAAAATTGTTCTTCTATATAAATATATATATATATTTCCTCCAATATTTAAATCTGTGGTACTTAAAATCTTGCTAAGAATAAACTTCAATCTACTTATCCAATCTCAGTCATATCTCTGATTTACAGAATGTAAAAGACAAATTACTTTGTATTATAAGCTTAATACAAAAAATATCTTCCCTACTGCAGTAGTCTGCCAAGCTGATACATGCTGAGCCCAGCACAGAGATATACACAAACACACTCTTTTGTTGCATCCTGTAACTTGTTTTTGTCTATGACCTTGTCATTTCATGCAATACAGTGCTAGCAAAAGTAGTGTGTCAACAGATTCTATATGTGACATCAGAGGTTTCCTGCCCTTACACAAAACCTTGGTAAAGAGCAAGTACATACTTAGCATGAACATTACAGAAATACAGCATTTCACAACTGCATTAATATAACTCTATTTAACAGAGCCCAAGCTGCATTATTTCACATTATATAGTTACTGTTTTTGTAAAAATAGCACTTGAGCAAGTACAAGCATACAGAAACTCAACTCATGTAAACTGGAGCTTAAAATAATGCACCACTGTGGGGATACAGATTGCCATTCTTTTTTTTTTTTTTTTTTGCTAATCATCCATCATATAGCTCCTGATTAAAATGTAACATGTATGTGAGCATCTATTTTTAGGGCCATCTTTTTTAATTTACTTGAACACAACTTCATTTAAGTTTGTGACTTGTGCCAAAAAAGTATGAAATAATTGAAAAAAATGATAGAGATAACTGCAGGTGAGGGTTATCTTCAAGACTTTTAAAAATACTTTGAGGATTTTAAGCTTATAACAAAGCCCACTTCCTTCAAGTGACATAAACTTTTCAATGATTTGAAAAAAAAGAGATGTATTTGAAAATGCATGAATTGGCTGATTAGCTACAACAGAACATGGCAAGCACTTAACATTTTTCTAAGTGAGTTTTGTAAATTGGGAACTTCAATATTAATTCACAAATGCAAGAAAAAAGGCCTCTTTTCTAGTTTTATTACTCATATAGTTTTGTCACAAATACAGTTGCCCCTAATAATGTGTGTGCGTCCACAAAAGACAAAGGGTTAGTCTTTTTATCATTTCATTATTGTAAAAGTCTTTCAAGAATGCACAGTCAATATACCACTTCTTTCTTTTATTTGTTATCGGTAATAGTCAAAGTCTACCCAGAATGTATGACTCTTTTGAATGAAAAAAGGCAGTCCATTTCTTTTCTGAAAACAACAGCAACAACAACAACAAAAAACACAGTTACATCTTTAACTTCTTTTGAAAACCACCATCTTATGAGGGGTTTAAAGCAATACAGCTAAGGTAATATACTGAAAACAACATGGAAAAAAAAAACAAATAAACAAGTATATTACAGTTATTTATCCCTGCAAAACCAAATTTGCTTGGCTAGTTAAGATTTGGAGGTTTGATCTGCTCTATCTTGTAGCCTTCTGAAGCTCCATGCTTACTTAAGACATGTTTCAAAGCATTGATTTGGGGGGTTAATGGACAAGTATGAATGCAACTAAAGGTCTCTCACCAGTTTTAAGATTCTGAGGACTCAAAAAGAACATCCCAGTCCTGTCTTTTCAGTACATAAAGACTCTCCTTTTTTTTTTTTCATCCTCTATGTACCATGACTTTGTACTTACCTGACTGATGATGAAACCTGTGTGTGACTATCATACAGTCACAATGTTGGGCAAAGAAGTAGAAGCAGCTAAGGCTCCTAAAAGGGCGTAATGTCAAATGGGCTCCTGAAAGCACTCTGAGGAGCCAGTGCTTTCTCCCTGGCAGTTCTGCTTCCTCACTAGGGAAGAGCACTTCTTGCTGTATCCGAATCACTGACGGGCACAATCTGATGCTTCCCTCCATAACAAGAGGTACAAGATAGATATGTGTAAAAGCGCAAAAATTCCTTAGAGCTCTAGTGTCTATGTTATGGAAGGAGCAAAGCAGCATCCCAGCTGGCCAAGCTGAGCAGCTCTAGCTGCGTCAGGACCAGCGTTTGGCCCTGTAAGAGTTAAGGTTTGGATCAGCATTTATATGGTTTAAATACTCAGCTGGATCCAAAGAGCATGTACACAAACACACCTACATATGCACACACACACAGCTGTACACATCTTGTGTATTATATTACCTATTAACAACTAATAAGGAAGGCAAGAACACAGTATTCACACTACAAACAATGTACACAGAAGTGTAGTTATTTTGGCACTCATTCAAGGCTAACAGTCATGTTAGAGGGCAAGTAGTAGTAGTGCAACACATTACTTTTTCTCCACTGTGAAAATCTGAGTGGTTTGTTTCTTGGCCAGTGCAGACAGCAACCTGTTCTGGGATGCCACAGGCACGTGCCCCAAAATACACACATCACACTGCTGGGTGCTCCTTTTTAACAGCTTAACATAGAGGCAGGCTCAAAGAATGAAATCACCCTGTAACTAGAGCAAGCCTTAAGGAAAAAGTACTAAGTTTTCAATTGAGTTTGGAAAAAGACACACAATGGTTTTCTCTAAAGCTGGCTGTGTATGGCTGGGATATCTGTCACTTGCTAGCCGAATCCATGGGAATCATTTGCCTTTGAGTTCTGGGTTACCTACAAAATCCTAGCTGCCACAAAGATTATATCAACTGACCCAACAGGAGGAAATATGCATAAATGAAGTGTTAATTCATGAAGAAAGCTTTCTATGATTTCAAAAAGCTGCTAGAGGAATTTTTAGTTCAGGAAAGGTCAGTAAAACACATTAATACAAATTATCCTCAAAGGAGAATCTCTGTGCTGATGAAAAATACAAGTAGTGCCATGTAAATTGTTTGGAAATCTTCCATCTCCGTCCCTAAAATGAAGGGTAAAAGAGATATCTGTATCACTGATAAGAAATCTTGTGGTTTAAAAAAAAGGGGCTTAGACTTGCCTGCCCAAAGTTCAACATTGCCTTTGCTGGTTCTTCTGAGTTTTTGATTAAAACGAATGACAACTGTTCACATAAAAATGTTGAAACAATGTATTTTTTTCTGTGTCCAGTGCGATTTACTTTAATAACCATAAAGAACAGGATAATACATTTTGTTATTGGTATTTTCATATAGATATAATTGCTGGAAAAAATCTCAACAAATAACTAAAGCATAGAGAGTTCAGAGAAAACTACTATTAAGAAAAACTACTATTAAGTAGTTAAAAACTACTAAGAAAACTCATTTGACCTCAGTATATTTTATTTAAAATTTACAAATCACTTTTTTTTTTTAATCAGGATTATTTTTCTGTCTCAGTTAGCATTTTTTTTTCTTGTCCTCATCCTGCAAAGGCTTTTTTGAGTTTGTTCTTAAAACAAGCAGTTTTTGCTGTCAGCTACCTGGACTATCTGATCTCATTTGTCTCAATATCTGATGCATGTTCAGCTATAAGTGAAAGCAAGGACATGAGGAACAACAGGATTTTTTTTTTAAAGAAAGTCTCATAAAAGAGTACTGGGTAGTATAAAATGCTTAAAATCGTATTGGATGGTTGGATGGAATGAACTTAGATGTCCAAAAAAGGATAGAAGCATAAACAGTTTAGGTGGAGCTGTTCTCACCTGGGACATGCCGTTAAGGTACAGGGGAAGAGCACATCCTCTGCAAACCTTCGCAGGGCGAAAGGGGCCTCCTGCCCCTTCTGAGCTGCAACCTTCCCGTCAGCTCTGAGGGTCGAGCAGGCCACAGGAAGTGGCAGGTGAACAACCACCAAATGAGGATCACAGTAGTTTGCGCAGTGCTCTCTCAGGCCTGAAACACTAAGTAGGGCTAACATTCAAGCTAGTACTTAAGGTTTTAACTTCCTACAGATACTACTGGGAAAGTAGGAGCTTATTTTGTGGCTGAAGACTTAATACACCGCTGCATGTGGTGCTTCCATTTCATAGCACATGGCCTCCAAGCCAACAGTAGTAAAAAAAGCAATAGAAGTTCCAAAGTACTATCTTTCCAGATACAACTTCTCTTTCTTACTCTCATATCAGCATGACTTCTTCTAATGTCTCCTTTTAACTGGGTTTTAAAAAGTTCTAACAGAAGAAAAGAAAAAGAAGAAATTAATTTCTCACAATAAAATGCTGCTATCTAAAATGTCTTCTGGGGTCCCTGTGTTCTCTTGCACCAGTCCCTATCTGCTCCAGCTCCATAGTATGCTTTCTACCTTATAAGTGTGGTAGCCATCTGAAAAGTAGTTAAATTTTACAGCCTCCCTACTCTGTGTGTGTTTTATGCCTCCCACGTAGCAACCAGGACACTAAGTGTTTGGGCATGTCAGAAAGCTTGTCACTTGTGCATCTTGGCTTAAGTGTCAGCGATGTGCCAGCCAAAGCAGCTGAACAGCAAGAAAGAGCAACCTAAACCTGGTGGACTCTGCAGGGCATGGGACTTGGCCCTTCATTTGGGCTGTGCCCAGATCTTTTCAAAGACCAGTGAGCTACAAGTCAAGGCTTCAAGTCAACAGGAAGAACAGAGACATTCGCTTTGCCTGTAACTTAACTAAGGATTTGTCAAGGATTAGAAGCTTAGCCTTTTTATTCATAAAAAGACGACCATCTTGGAGCCATTTCCAGGTGCCCAAGCATCCGAGACATAGCAAAAAGGAGCAGTTTCTCTACAGTCAGCCAGTTCCTTTCCTTCCATCACCAGGCTTGAATAATTCTGCCATCCCTTGTATCACAGTGTGCTATTTTCTGCCTTTGAAAGTGTGACAGGTTACCAGTGCAACACAGACGTGGATAACCCTTCCTTTCCTGGATTTTTTTCTTCAAGAAAAACAGGTAACTTATCATAAGGCTTCAGAAACCTGGAAACTTCTCATCCTCAGCATCCTCACATACATCAAAACTCTTCCCAGGTGCAAAACTCCCTCCACCCATAAAAAAAAAAAAAAAAGAACGAAAAAGAAAGAAAACCTTGACATTTAGATCCTTGTAAGAACAAGTGCTGAGTTTTGGCAAACTTCCCTTCATCCTCAAAACAAAAACCAAAACAAATTACAAACAAACAAAAAATCTCCAAGTCCATGAGGAAGTCCTTGCCTTTGTTTGTTATTGTTGTTTTGGTTTCAGGCTGATCTATGGGCTCACAGGGTCATTGGAGGCAAAGTTACACGAAAGGCTACCGTTCAACATCAGAAAAACAAAACATGAACTGTTCAAGCCAGTTCTCTCTCTCTGGACACAAGCCAAATGCAAGTTGGTAACCCGCATGGCATATGGCAGCACACGCAGCTTGCCAAACACTGATTTTGTGCACTGTAAGATTGAGGCTGGTAAGGGTAGGGGAAGAGCAACAAAGTTACTAAACTTTATCTAGAATTGAGCATCAAAATCAATGCATGAGCTTGTTTTGAAGGAAAGTAGAACTATTAGCAGCTGTTTTTAAATACCCAACTCCTACTTTTCATAATTTTATAGAATACATTAGGGTGCTTGTTCTGCTCTCTTGAAAATCTGGATTAGCTTTTTTTTTTTTTTTTTTTCCCCTCTATAACTAAAAAGAGGTTTTGCATTGTGCCCCATGCAAGTCATACTCAGCTGCTTGTACCTTAACTCTGTAGAGCTGGTTGTCCTCCTACAACAGTGGAAGGTTGATACGAGGTAAAAACTCGATACTCTGGAGTAATTCCAATTATTATGGAGTCAGACAGCACAAATGAAAGGAGAATCGAGACCCCTGGGTTCAGAAAACAAGTACCAAGTCATGAAGTCCAGCTTTAGCAGTATAATTTTTGGGGCAAGTCACCCCTAATTACATGAATATTAAGTGTCCTTCCTCTAAGAAGTCATAAATTTTCTTTACACCTACTCTCCATTAAAGGGCATATGTGCCAACGTATGTGCATAATAAGTGCGCATAAGGACACTCACCTAACAATTGCAGTCTGACTGGCAGTGTTTAGTCATAATTAATATTTTAAAGCATTATCTTAATGCCCCCTTCATTTCAAACGTGAGGCAGTGCAAACTTGAAAACAGACGAAGAAAGGTTTTATAGATTTTCTTAGGTATGTCTTGTTCCTCGTCTCCCAGGTTAGTACATTAACTCCACCAAATCCAGTCAGTCAGAACCATGCTACAGTATCACAGAGTAACTAGGCAAGGAAAATAGACAAGAGGGGAAAACAGGCTGGTTTTTTTTACATTAAAAATTAAATTGTCTCAGAAGTAGCATTTTTTTTCAGTTGCTGATAAATGGTGTATGAAACGTACAGGCTAGCACCTGTATATTACAACCACTTACTCCCCAATAGTACACTGTTGAATCTTTTAGGGGAGTGTCAGATCCCCTATAAGACATTAAAAAAAAAACCCTAAAACCCCAAACAGTAGTCAAATCAAACGCCATAAATAACAGGATGCTCTTCAGAAAGGCTACTATTGAAAGAACCTCTTTTCAAGAGGTTCTCTCCTACATCTTCAGGGCAACTGGACACTTAGGAATGTTTGAAATCTTTCCCTAGAACTGACAGTGTGGTATAACAGCTCTTAGATTTGGGGGTTTTATCTAATGCTGAACAGAATGGTGTCTTTTTTGTACTGATACATTTATTTTTGCCAATATACTCATGAGGAATGTAATGAAGTGGCGTTGTACTGCAAGTAGCTCAGCAGATGTTGAAATCAGTTCCAGTTCCTGAAAACGACTTCTTGACAACACAGTCTTAGCATTCACAATAACTGAAACATGTGGGATTCATCTACATCATTCTTACAAATATATTCTCTCTCCCCCTCTTTTTTTTCCCCTCTGTCTTGTAAACCCTCAGCCTTACTTGCTTCCTTGCACTTTATGATCGTATGTGCCTGCATGCTTATAGCCAGATACATATCCCGAAGAATCCACCAGATCTTCTCGACCTGCTTTGCCTTTTCCTTTCCCACTTGGATCAAACCTTTCTTTGTGCGAACCCGTGAATTTTGATGTATCTGTAAGGCGTGATACAGTTGGAGATGAAATGGCTTTCTATTGAAGAAAGAAAAGACACAAAAAAAAACATATGAGAAAACAATTACTATTAACAATACAAGCATTTGTACTTACTACAAGAAACAAGAAATGCTTATTTCTTACCATTACATATATATTGACAATGATCATTATATAGCCAAATACAAAATGGTGCAGGTTACATCCAGAAAGTTTAAGAAGATTTTCAGTATCAAGTATTTCAGACTAATAATCAAGTTTAAACTTTCAAAAATATAAAGAAACTCCAGGTAACAGACATGTTCAAAACCTCTTAAATTGCCCAAGTGTAAAAGCCAAGCTCCACCAATACAGAACAAACTAACCAATACCTCTAGAATTCCAAGAGACTGATTTTTTTTCTGAAATCATGTCATGATTTTAGAAGTCATGAGAGAAGTTACAAACTAGCTGATCTGAAAATTATGTTCAATGTTAGAAAATAAGTAGTCTGTGAAATAGCAAAGATCTTTTCCTATATTGTTTCCTTAAGCCATATCAGGTTACTTAAAATCAAGGTTTTGCTGTTACTGAAACAAAGAAAATTTGATTACACAAACAGAATGAAAAAGATATTTCACAGAATATAAGAGTATGCTAATGTGTGTCCTTGGACAGGGAGCAGTCTCTTTGATGTGTTCTAATTTATATTTTTAAATTTGAGGAAAGTGGGCACTAAAAGACAAGTAAAAGCACATATAAAAGCTGTGTGTTGTAGTGGAAATGGTCTTAAACTGAGCAAAGACTAATAAAATGCTTATCCTTCTTACATTAATCACCCTATATTAGGGTGCATTTTAGAGTCAAAAGTGCCACACTTCTTGTAGCAAAGTAAATGCTTTGAGAAACTTTTCCTTCATTAAAAACTTTATTCCCCCTCTACCTATGCTAATTGTAAATGAGAAATGCTTACTAACCAATTCTATCCAATTCTAACAAATACATTTTTCAAAATAACAAAATGAACATTTGGCTAGTAACTCTTCCATATGACAACATGGCTTGAACATATTTTAATGCTGGACATTAAAAGGTCAGAAAAGATGCCTGAATCTGTAGCAAAAGGACCAATATGGGTTCAGTTAAATCAAAACTAGTAATAAAGGCTACAACACTTAGACACCATGGAAGCCACATATCCTTCACATCGTTCAAATAAAGGCTCTTTTGAAGGGATTATTCTGTCCATATACATAACTACTTTATGAGACTCCCATGTTGTAAGCTTCTGCTCCTTTCCTTCCAAAAATGCTCAGTATGTGCTACACAATAAGCAGCTCTGCAATTCTGCCTTCAGTCTGGGTCTTGATGGGAGACCAAGTCAGAGGCAAAGATGTTAGAGCCTCCATTTCTCAAAATAACATTGCTAAAAGACCTCTGAGAACCTTTTGACCTGCAGTGTTATTTTTCTAGACTGAAAAACAGAAAGGAAGATGATATCTAGGAAGTAGTAATCCTTCTTAATAAATACATGCATTTTTCTTATCCATTTTGGCTTACTAGCACTTTATATCCAGGACACTTCTAATCCCAGCAGAACTAATTTTAAGAATACACCTTTTCATCAGCAATTGTGTTAGCAGCCAAGCTAGATAAAGAAAAAAAAAAGATCACAGTAAGAATGTAAAAGTTAGGACAACAGCAGAGTAAGTTCCTGGCCTGGAGCCCAACCAGGAATTTATTATGTTTTTCAGAGCATTAGTATATCAAACAGGTTTTATACCCAAAATCACATAAGGGATCATCTGGCCGCCTGATACTGCTCTGGCATCTTGGGAAAATCCTCCTCTTTCCCAAAGGACATAGGATGTTTCTTGCTGAAGGGGTGTTCTTGACTATTTGCACACTTTCTCTTCTGTGTTCTTATCTACAGGTGTTAAGAACGCCGGGTTTCTACAGCACTCATACCCTCTGCATTCTCACATGCACAGAAAAGCCTCAGGAACTCAAGGGGGCTTCCTTTTCCTTCAGTAAATTTGTTTGCAGGACAAAGTGTTATTGTGATAAACTGCAGTGCTAAACCTGATTCAAGTGGTTGGACAAAGAAGGGCTATGGTTTCTGCCCCTTTGTCTAAAAAGGGGTGGCATGATCAGTGTAAAATTTGCCTCAACGTCCAAATTACAGTGCAAGCAAGAAAGAATTCCAGTGGTGGATTAACAGAAAAAGTACTAAGACCTGTAGGAATGTGATCTGAATGGAAATGCATGGGTATGAAAACACTAACAGAAAGACCAAAACAAGGATTAACAGAGTGGCCTGTGTTGTAATGAAGGACGTTCCCAGGACATTGTTCCCAGGACAGCATTCCCAGTGGTAAAAGTGAGGAATGTGTTGTTTACGTCTAGATCAGAAGGCCTGCATGCTGATAAGACCAGAGCACAGATGACCCATCAGCAAGAGACCCTGCATCCCAATAGCAGGACTGCAGGAACAAGGCTGTGGGACATCACATGTGCCTTTCCTTTTCCTGTTGCTCTGCCAGGGAAACTGAGAGAGATTTCAAACCAACACAAGACAGCAGAGGTTGTGCAGCAACCTGGCCTGCAATCTATGGCAACTGTACTAAGCAAGCTGCTAAAGCAAGAACCTAACAGTAACTACAGGCTCTTAAATAGCTGAAATCTGTGTTGTTGTGTCAGCAATGTCTTTTTTTTCCTCTTTCCAAGATCATTCAGAATAGATAAAAGTGCAAAATGTAATGTTATAGATCAATAATCACATACAGCCTAGCCACATTTGTTAGCAATGCCACTAACACTCCAGTCAGGAATTCAAAAGTGGCATGAATTCAAGCTTTTTGCCCCTCCCTAAATGTAAAAAAAAAAAAACAAAAACAAAAACACAGTATTGGATAGCTACAGAACAACAATTACTGCTTTGGATGAGAAATGGCCACAAAGAACAAAACTAAGGAAAATGAGAGGCAAGCTACCGGCACAGAACCAATCCTAGGAAATTCTATACCCATACACTAATGTTTGTCAAATTCTTTACAACACTTCAATTTAATTAGAACCATAAAAATCACCGTAACAATTAAGCTTGGCAGGAAAATTTGAACATGACTGTGTAGCCAAGGTACAGACCCTAGCCTGCCCAGAGTAGATCTCAAAACAGGGTGCTCAGGAACTTCTCCAGGCAAGTCGAGAACGCCTCCAAGGACAGAGGTTCCACAAACTCTCTTCACAACTTCTTTCAGTATTTGACTACCCACAGGGAAAAAAAAAATAAAAAAAATCAAATCGAATTACCCATGGGCCAATTTGGAATGGTACCAAACTGGATGGAGTGGCCGACACTCCCGAGGGCTGTGCTGCCATTCACAGGGACCTAGACAGGATGGAGAGTTGGGCAGAGAGGAA
>JAUBNY010000002.1:4428490-4453636 GCA_032275445.1 Crypturellus soui
TGTGCTCTGGGGAGCTGGTCTTGGAACATCAACCAGCTCTCCTGCTCTCCTTTGCCCTCCAGGGCAGTTTCCCAAGGATCTTCTCATCTCCGGGGTTGTAATTCTGCTGTTTGACTGACCCACTCCTCTCAGGACCTTGAAGTACAAAGTTTCCAGGCTGACTGCAGCCCAGGCTCTCCTCAGCCTTTTTTGTCTTTAAACATCTTTCTTGTATTTATGATGATTATGTATAACAGAGCAGTCTGTAGAGTTAATTCAAGCATTGTCTTCACCAAGAAATTATCTTCCAAATTGTCTACTCTTGGCATTTTTCCTTTCCATCTGATTTGGGGATTTTAAAGTCACCCATGAGTGCCTGGGACTGTCAAGGCTTTGCCCTGCTGCTGGGTATCACATCTGTATTCGGTACCTGCTTCAACATGTCCAGGCAAGTCCTCTGCTCCTTATCTGCAAGCTTTCTACTGGTTCATCATCTGCCTCAAGGCAAAACTCCTTGTATTCCAACCATGCCTTTGCATAGAGCACAACCACTATGCTGGCTGCCACCCTGTCTTTCCATGTGAGCCTGCATCCATATACTGCAGGACTCCAGACAGGAGAACTTTCCCATCCTATCTCCTTAATCTGAATGAGGTCATAGTTCTGCAACAAGCAGTCTTCTAATTCTTCCTGCTTGTTCCCCATGCTATGTGTATTTATGTTCAAGCATCTGAGACTGATCCCAAGATGTTCTGCGTTTACAGAGGAAGTGAGAGATCCTCTGTTCTCAAGCAACTACCCAGACACATCTGCTCTGCCGCTTACGCCCTTTGTTCTCTCTGAGTTATGGCAATCTTCCACCTACCCCTTTCTACCCCTAGTCGAAAGCCCTCCTCACTAGGTGAGCAACCCTAGTTTCCAAAGACACTTGGCATCTTTGTTAAACACTTTGCTAAGATGCATTCCATCCCTGCTCGGTGACTCTTCAAAGTCACAGAAACAAGCCACACAGGGCTGACCTTTTGGATAGGTCCATTTCTACTCAAGCTTTTCCTCCTCACTGAAAAGACTGAGGAAGCCTGGGCTTCCATGCTCTTTGCCTTCTCCCAGAACTCTGCAGTCACTCCAGATTACCTCTGGAGCAGTTGTTGGCACTCTTCACTTGGAGCAGCAAGGGGTCCATGTTAGAGGGCTGGACAAACCTTGGCAGTCTGCAATATAGCCAATCGTGCTACCTGTCAAGGAACAAACCTTCTGAGACACCAGGTCAGGTCAGGTCAGGTGATAGGTGTCTCCATCCTCTACAGAAGGGAGTCTCCAGTAACCTGCCTTTTCTCCTCTTTGTGGTCACTAAATTTAGACTCAGATAGCTTCAGTGAATCACCTGACAATTCCTGTTTGTCCTCACCAGTACTCACAGAAGTTGCAGATCTGCAGGTGGAGCAGATCCCCATCTTCTCCTGGCTGCCAGAAATTACAAGTTTCCAACCTTTTCCATCTTGGCAGTATCGCTTTGCTGTGGTCTTTATCTGTCGCTCCTTCCTTGCCTTGTATGGACTGAGCTTTCCACAAATGTCATGTCAGTCTCCACCTTCCCTGATGGTGTGCAGCCTGATAACCTCTTCCACCTTCACTTGGCACCTCAGCATCCTGACCAGAGAACATCTCCAGCATCCTGACCAGAGAACATCTCCCACAGAAGAGGTCACTCACTGTTGCCCTAGAGACAGCAGGCATTCTCCACAGCACAAGACCTAGATAGGGTGGGATCCTTCTTCTGGAGCTCTGTCTGAGTTGAGGCCCCTGATGAGCCAGGGGCAGTGGTCACCAGTCTTTGAAGCAGGAGGCTGAATGAGATGATGCCAGGTCCCTTCCAACCTACATTATCCTACAATTCAGTGCCAAGAATCCCATTAGATATACACTGATGTTCAAATGATTTCATTTTAGGCAGCAGCAAATGTCCAAAGTGATATTCTTTCCAACAGGAGATGCATGGTACACAGTTACAACACCCAGCATTTGGTACAGGGAAAGAGAAAACCTCAGTCCTGCAGATCCTTTGTGTTGGAGTGAGGGCAACTAAAAGACATGGGACCAGGTTTAGATGGCTGATTGCAGTCCTTGAATATGAGGAAATGTCTGCCAAATAATACGACTTGCACTGCATATTTTGCAGTCAGATCATTCCCACACAAGCTCAAAAAGCTATGGCTTAATTAATCCACACTTCTTGCATGTTGTCTTTTCTTCCTGTGTGCCAAAGACAACCATACACCTTCCACTGCAGATAAGAAATGAGCCTAAAATTTCTCTCAGTTTCAATGTCTGGCTGCTGAGCCTTCTCAATCACTTCAAATACAGGCAGTGGTTTTTGCAATTCCAAAAAATTCTGAAGGAAAAAAAAAAAAAAAAACAGAGCAAGATAAAATCCATTATCATAACAAGCCTTACGGTCTTCACACTCCGATGTCAAGGTAATGACTTTCAGACCATCCTGTTGAAGCTGTTGAAGCACTGATTACCTCAAGCAGTCATTCAGTACAGACATATCCCCTCTTAAGAGTCCAGCCCAACCTCCAAATATTCCTCAAGTCTCCTTATCCGTAAGTGCCACTTCATCAGGCTCTCTACTCTCATCCAGACATAGTAGTGTGTCCGTAGTGACAGTAAAACTTTCTGGTTGAGACCTGACGCACACCTACATGGCCTACAGGAGAGCTGTGCAAAGCAGGGTGCATGCTACATGGAAGGACGAAATTATCCTTGGGCATGTTAAGAAAAGCTTCATATTACTCTGCTTAATCATGTAGAAAGCAGTGACAGTCCAAAGTAAAACTTTCAGTTCATAGGTTTCCCAAGGCAAACAAATCAGTAGAATATTTTCACAAGACAAGTCTGCAAGTATGTATATAGACTTCACATCTACTTTACTGGGTTCTGTTTCTTTTTTTTTTTAATTATTATTTTAAGTTTAATACCTGTAATATCTGAGTGTTGATGTATTTTTTACCAGCTAGGAACTAAATTAGCATGATGAATCCAACATATTGTTTTTCTTTTTCCCTGCACCTGAGCCTGCATAAATGCATTTAAGCCCTGCCTTCCACCCCTCTCCTTGACAGTGGGAAGGAGACAATTTTGTGACTTACATCATGTCTTCCCATTTTAAGACCTCCCTCCATTTTTTTGAAACTTCATTTTATCTCCACTGCCTGGGGACTGCTCATGCAATAGAGCCTGAAGATGCACTGCAGACTACAGGCAACACTCAAGACTGCTGGTGTGTATTTTTCCTCCCTTCCTCTAGCCCCGCTGCTCGTGCAGTTGTATAGATACTTAGCACTTACATAACACTAGCCTGCATCAGCAAAGCCCTCTCAGCACCTTGTCATCCATCTAGAGAGAGGCTGTGCCTCTCTTAGCAGCCACTGATCTATCATTTCAGCACCTGACTGCTGAAATACTAAAAATGGAAAGCAGTCTGGAATCAGGCCAAAATGCATATGCACAAGTCAAAGGGAGAATCCATGGATAGATTTAAACTCACTAAAGTGTTTTATATAAGCTTACTAAAATCAGTGAAGGAAAAAAGAAATCTCTGTATCAAAACTACCAATTGTTCCTAATGGTAGCAGAAAGTAACAGAGTCAAATCTTGTAAAAATCTGGCAAACTGTACAACTCAGAAGAGATGCCTGCAGCTGACATTTCCACTGTTCATTTGTGCAGAACCAAATTCTGGAAAGATTACTTACAAATAAATTTTCATTCACAGCTCTAAGCTTATATTTAGGGAGACAGTAAATTTACACAGATGAACTAAATTGACAGGACCATTCAACTTCATGGTACATACTGCAGCTTCTCCTGAGTTACAGCATAAAAGATTGTCCAATCCAACCTTTTAAAAAGACAACCAAGGAACAAAATAAACCAAACCTATCTACATTATGCTTGCTAAAATTTCTTTTCCATGTAAAAAGTTTAATGACACAAAAGTTTAATAAAACCAAAAATGATCAAGATTACAGTTCCATCAGATGTGGAACAAACCAAAACCAGAGACCAGACTCCCCCCCGCCCACACACACACACACACCAAAAAAATAAATAAAAATGCTGGTGCTCCAGAGTCCACATGGAGTATCAGATGTACTTTAAGTTGTCTTTATTTTTGTGTTCAGATATTTTAAACCAAAGTCGCACAGCTTCTGTAAGGAAACAGGTGAGCATAGCAATATGGGGACAGGAGGAGGAGGGCCATGAAAACAGTCACGTACCGTTACTCCAGATATAATCGGGACTTTGCCTTCAATTAGTTTATGTATTTCTTGAACTGCTTCCTCATCGCTCTTGTCTTTAAAACGCTTCTTGGAGAGTTCCTGAAGGGCTTCCTTAAACTGCTCAAAAGTGATAGTTCTGGAAGACTTCCCCCTGATGAAACACACACAGATTGCAGGACATGAGCACAGCAAGGGAAGCAGGAGCCGCTCGGCCTACTCGGGGTGCTGAGTCAGACAGCTCCCGGGAACACTGCATTCCTCACGTACATCGCTAGGGCAGCGCTTCAGAGAGTTTGTGTCTCCGTCGCAGCAAAGGCCAGGGCGCCGAGCGGGACGGGGCCTGCTGCGCGACGGCCTGCGGCTCCTCACAGCCTGCCAGGCTCGCTACACCCATCGCATGTGTAGCCCGCAGCCCTAAAAGCCATGGAGTGAGTGAACCACCTGAGGTGAGGGTGGTTACAGAATGGTTTTTATTCTGCTTTGAATAACTACTTATGACATTCAACTCATGGGTCACTTTATTCATGTGTTTGTAAGTAAACGTAAGGAACAATCCTGTTGGATGAAGCAAATCATTAAAAAGGTCACTAAAATTTGAAAATCATCCTCCTCTATTGAGCACTAGTAAATGCTAAATCATAAATGTAATTTCAGTAATAATTTTCCTTCTCATACCATGGCCCTCACAAAACATTCACAGGTTTTAGGAAAACACAAATTAGCAATCTGATAAAATCATAAAAGCCTCCAGAATTCAGACCTGAAGACTTCCCGCTCTTTTCAAAGCTAACAAGAAGTCGCTGCTCCCAGGATGATGGAAAGTTTAGCTTTACTTCTAGGGAGAAGCTTTTGCTAGAGCAGCGTGCAGTGGGAAGCCTGGGAAGCGCGGTGGGAACCAACGCTCTACGGAAAGCTCTATTTACAGACACTCCTGCAGAGGTTTTACACCTGTCAGGCCAGTGGGCTCAGCTGATAAAACGCTCACAAATAAATCTCAGTATTTATTCAAAGATGTGTTTCGACAAAAAGAGATTCACACAAGTCTGCTTTTTAGCATTTAAAAATACTTACTTTAGACAGGAGAGAACATAGCAGAGCACACGCCGTTCCTTTCTTTTACCCAATACTATTTTTAGTGTTGTTTCAAAATTGAGATATGAGACCACAGCATTAGTAAGATTGCGCACCATAAATATACACATACACACACAACATGTGTGTATATATACATATATATATATATATAGAGAGAGAGAGAGAGATGTAGATGCCTATAGATGTAGATGTTATTTTGGTTGCTGTGAATTATAGCAAACACAAAACACACCTCTTTTTGTTTGTTAAATTATACATTCCTGCATGCTTACAGCAAAAGATCTGCCATATGTTTTAAACTAAAATTTAGCAGATCAAATAGAAACGTTTCAAAAAGATGGTCTGATATTTATGTTGCTGTAGCCTTAAATAGTACCATTTTTAATAGCAAAAGATGTTTTCAATTGCTTTCAGCACTAGGAAACTCTCAAAGAAATATTTGAGGGTCTATGTTGCTGGGAAACATGCTACTACATCAGCTTTGTTTGCAGCCTAAGCATTTCTTTTTATGCCAATTTAGAGTGTGTCTCAAGCAAATTAGCAAAAAAGCCCAGACCAGTCCTTTCAGTAGTGACAGCTGTTTATACAGGAATAAACGACAGACTGCAAGGACACAGAGAGTGTACACTGGCAACCGGGAGACCAGGCTGCAAAAGTCATGCACGGAAACCTCACTGGACTTCACTACTCACGGGTCATGGAGAGCAACTCATGGAGCTCTCCCCAGCTTCTCTCTCATGCACCTTCAACAGCCAGATCACCCTGCCTGCCTCCATGAGAAAAACTGGCAGCAAGACTTCTCCCCTTTAGACAATTAGGTAGCAACAATTAGGTAGCAAATCTCAGCATTTTATAGCATGGTGAAATTGCTTGTTCATGAGAAAACTCAGCACTAATATAACAATTTATGTATAGTTCATTTGCATTATCTTTTGTGTCAAGGCAGCCCAAAACATAGCAAATTCCTATAACCTTCACACTCCCAAATTTAGCCAGAAATAAACTTTCCTTCTTTTTGTTTTTTTGTTTGTTTGTTTTCTGTTTGTTTGTTTTTTTGACCAAACTTTGCTGCTTGCAACAACTTGCCTACTCTTGGTGATGCATATGCTGGAAAAGCTCACAAAATTAGCCAGTAAAAGAGCACAGTGACAGCATAAATGAAGAATATAATCCAATAATTCATTAATCAGAAAGACACAAGAAACATACTGCAATTAACTACTTGGAATTTGTCCAGAACTCTCATTAATAGGATTAACATCCCTCTGCTGATGAAACATTCTTGAAGACTTTTACCTAACTAAAAAGAGGTCAGAACTGCATTTTGTTTGCCTCTCATTAAAATAAAACAACCCTGCATTGGCAATCCCTGCCCAGCTTTCACATAAGGCCCTTGGTCATTACAGACTCACAGCCAAGCTGGGGACACAGATCTTTCCAATGTAATTCTGTGTAGCAAAGAGGCTACTTGGAAGCCTCTCATCTGCTACTGCTTAGCTTGAGCATCAGTCAAGATCCCACCAGGAATGGGACTAAGCATAGAGAACCAGCAAAACCTGTGGCAGTTCGTGCTGACTCCTTTACAAAGACTTTACATTCAGGCTTAGCTTCTTTTTTTGCTCGTTTTTCTAGCCCTTCCCCTGCCCACACCTTTTTTTTTTCCTTTTTTAACATATGTAGGATTCTTACACCTGCATTTATCAATGAAAAGATGAAAACATTTTTTTTTTCTGTATTGAAAAAAATACACATTAAGGATGGCAAGAGAGAAAAAGAGCATCCTCTTCTGGTCAGAGACAAGGCCATTCCCATCTCTCAGATTTGACTTATTCCATGCCACACTGCTGTGGGAAAATGGAATGCCTTTTCTTCCCCCCCCAAAACTTAAGGCATAACCACAAATATTATGTGGTTATGTACAAGATATATACAAATACATGATATAGACATGTACATATCCATATATGTATGAGCATAAAGCAATTCAGTATCACTGCTGGAGCCAACAGAAAAAAAAGAAACATGCTTTATGTTGCCATGATGCTCTTTACACCAGCAAACACCAGTCATTGGAGTGACCCTGGAAACAAGACTGGAGATGAAAGGAATTTTTGGAGCTGTACTCCAATTATAAACACACCAAAGGAAAAGCTGTCATTTTGAAACAAAGGAACCTTTGCTACACTCTTGCTCTGCCTGCATGCTCATGGACTCATGGGGAGTGAGGAACAGATCGAGCAAGTCAAACACAAACAGTGCACGCTACACAAGGCACATTAACCCTCTGCTTATTCCTGACGTTTTCCTTAATGTCCTGTTCATGTTAAAGATGAAGCCACTTCCTGACACCAGCTTTCCAGAGGTCATGAAGCAAAAAAAAAAAAAAAAAAAAAAATTGTCTTAAGCAATTGCTACAAAGAATCAGATTCTTTGTGTATGTTTGTAGCTTGTTTTTAGAAGCTCATTATAAATATCTTGTTTCCATGGGAATAACAAAACAAATGTATTAACTTTCATTTTCCAAGTGTTACAAGTTCAAATGGTCTGACTCCAATTAAAGTATGCCAAGGATGATCTCTCAGCTATTAGCACTCTTCCCTTAGACTTACTGCTCCAGAGAGTTAAGGGAAACCTAGGAAGAAGACAAAATACTGGACATGTTAAATGCATTAAAAACAAACAAATAAAAAAGAGAAATATAATAGAATGTGTGAACAGCTAAAGAAACACCATAGCTAAATAAGAGAGTGGACATGCAGATTAAAACTTTCTGATAAGGGTAATGAGACAAACACAAAACAGCAACAGTGGGGACAAAGTATAAAAAGGGGGCATTTACGAAAATAGAGGGTGGATAGCTACCTCAATGAAAACAGCAAAATATTCAGAAGATGGGTATAAATAATATAATTTTTTAAAGCTCTGTGCTTGCTTATGACATGAAAAAACTTTATGTTTAGGAAAGATACATTCTTCTCTGCAGTTCTCATTTAAGCTCTGCTTCTTACAACTCTGCTTCTGACCCTACATTTGAAAAGAGACTGAATACATTTATAAGAATTTTAGGAAGCTCTTCATCTTCTCCACCTTTGATGGGGCTCTTTGTGCATCTGCTACAGAAGTTAGACAAGCACATTCCACATATCCCATACACAAAATCCTTTGCCAGTATCAAACATGCATCTCTGCGGCCCTTGTGCACTACCCTGTAACAGCTTCCATGCAACCTCTTAACCATTTAAGCCTCCCATCTTAACCTCTGAGCTCCAAATCTGTTACAACTGTATACTTTTCCATTTGATTTTACTGGATTGAAGGGAAAAAAGATGCAAATTCAGCCAGAAAAACTCCCAATTTCTACCTGTTCTATTCATCTCCTATCTCCCTGGATAGGGCATAGATGTTAGGGGGGGACAAGTGCAGCACGCACTCCCAGGGTCTTCTGTCCCAGGCTTGGGCCTGAGCAGTACAGCATGTCTGGCAAGGGCCTGCAAGCATCACAGTGACAGGAGGCAGCATGAGGTGGTTTTGCACATACTTCTGCAAAGCTGCTGAAGAAGTTTGGTTTGTAAGGCTTCTGTAGTCTAATTTCATGACAGGGCACCCATCTCAGTCCATCTAGGAGTGACTTAACACTTGACTGCACTATCTGATGTGGATCAGCAGAGCGAGGACTGAGTATTTCCTGTATTAATTCCCTTTCCAGGGAAGTCTCATCCATTCAGAAGACAAACTCAGAGAGAGAAAGGTATGTTTCTCTTAAACATTTTATTTTCCTTGACTTAAAAAACAGCTAGAGTTTCCTTAACATGTCTGGAAATAGTCATTTTTGAAAAGCCTGCCAGCCTGAGAACTTGCTACTACTGAATCTTTTTGGTTTGCTAGAGGTAGAAGCAGCAAATTATATCATTTCTGGTAGGTTCTTGATTTTCTTTCTTCTAGTGTCTCTCTCTTTTTTTTTTTTCTCCGCTCCTTTCACTTTCAGCTCTTTTGGGTGTAATTAGCTCAGTAATTGTGCAGGCCATCAGCCCCATAACTAACAATAATCCCAAACTAAGGGGAGATCCTTGTGTAGATAATCTGGGCTGCTGGAGCCCAGCAACGCTAGTGGAATATTGGCACATCCTGTGCATCTTTCTGGCCTTATTTCAATCAGGAATGAAGCTCCAAAAGTTGTATATACGAGGAAGACTTCCTACTGAGGCAGGCAATGCACTTCCTGGATGAAACCTGATTTAAGTGAAGGAAGAATGAGGGAAACCACTCTAAAGAAAGGTGCCAGCAAAGGGACCCATAAAGGCACCAGACCCTAAGGTGTTGGCCTGTGCCTGTCCTGCACGATCGGGCACAAGGAACTCAACCAAACAGCTTCGCTTTCCTCATGAGTGCCAGCAATGCTGGCCCCAGCTCCCTGGCGCTGCAGGAGAGCCAAGCAAGCAGAGCGGCCCAGGCACCAGAGCACAGGAGCAATGGGAACCTCACCAACCACACGGACCCTCAGCAGCACCAGAATCTAAATTGCCCGTGTTCTCTCTGCACCACAGTGACAGCCCTAAGTTGCAGTCTCATCTCAGGAAAACTCTCGTGTTTTCTATTTTGACATTAACTATTCTTCTCCTCTCGGCTTCATTTTTTGTAGTATTTCCTTCCTGTTTACTTCAATCACACTAGAAATTCATTTCCATTAAAATAAAATCTCATGTTAAAAAAAAAAATACACATGAGGTATCCAGCAACATAATTAGGAAGGGAATGAAGAGGGAGACTGGAGAAAGAAAATAGCTTGGCAACAAAATTTAGTCCGTAAAGGCTTCCAAAGGGAAGAGGGAAAGAAAAGAGAAAAAAAATAAAAAAAACAACCAGAATGAGTTAAAGTGAATAAGAGAGATTAATGGGACTTATGGAGGACAAAATAAAAAAGTACAGGAAAAAGGAGGCAGGTCCTGGTATGGTATGTCTTTTGTGCCAAAGGAGTTTGCTAGTGCATTTCTCCTGCCAGGCATGTACCTGAGCTTAGCAACTTTGGAAATGAAGCCAGAGCCAGGCACTCAGCAGCTCTTCAGTATTCCCAGTCAGTCTGGGAGCACTTCAGCATTTCACCGTAAACTGGGGAGTCCAGAGAAAAGAGACATTTGTGGATTGACCCGACTGGGGACTCCCTAGAAGTGCACACACACGAAGCAGCAGACAAGTCTCTAAGATACCCAGTCTATCCCAGGCACATTACTGCGACACTCAGAGAGCTGTCTCACACCAAGGGAAGAATTGAGGCCCTGACATGCACCGTGCCACACACATGCTTCGGGAGCACAGAAACCTGCCACTGGAGGTAGAGCGGCCTAGTGCTGCCTGCCAGCGCTGCTGCGGGGAAGTTGCTCTGCAAGGGATGCAGCCTGGGCAAACAGCAGCAGGAGGGATGTGCCTGGATGCAGAAAGATGCAAGACAGGGACAGGAAAGTGGGGCTGGAGGCAGTTTGGGGATGATATGGGCAAGCACGTGCTGGTGCTGCATTAGGAATACAGCCTGAGAACCAGGATTCTGCAGACACAATTTTACTTCTTCTGAGGGTTCAGTTTATCTGCACTTCTCTTCGATTCCTGCTGGATTTATCACAATTGGGAACACAGACACACAAACACAAAGCCTGAAAATCCCCATGGATGATGCCATGGTGCTCATCAAGTCTGCTCCATCACCTGTACTTTTTCTGCCAGTTCAGTTGTGCCTCTGTTCTCACTAACACGAGGGAAAAAAAGGCAGCAATTGCAACTATCCCTCTAGAGCTCACCCACCAGTCCACGTGAGCTGACAAATCCCACCCGTCAGACACATAACGGCAGCTAAATTTAATTTTGCTTCTCTCTCTCCAGCAGTGTGAAAACGTTTGTTTAAAAAGGAGCCCAGTGTCGATACAGTGAAACTATGCTCAGTACAAACAGTGCGGCAAGGCAGCTGCAGGGCCGGCACGGCCAGACAGGCCCCGCACGCGACAGGCGTCACACTTGACCCCATGCCTATAGACCCCAGAAAATGCCTGGCTCCGTTCATTCAAGTTCATATTTTTTTTTATTTTTTCAGGGCTTCTCTTATTAATCTTAATTTTCAGAAATATATGACAATTGGAGAAAATAAAATTAAAAAAAGAGAAACATAATCCAATGAACTTTGGTGCGGATACCCCATCCTCTCATGCAGATCATCACCTTGCTCACTGTTCTCCCTCCAATGCAGCATTTATGTTTTGACTGTGTTGACATTCAAGTAAAGCAAGACACCTTACTTTGGACAAGACCAGTTAACCAATTCCAAGAAAAGTATGTGATGTGTCAGAGAAGAGAGGAAAAAAAAAATAATCCAAAGCCCACACTGGAAATAAAACAGTTCCATAAGACAGTGCTATTCTAATTAACAAGACCAGGAAAAAAAAAAGGCTCAGTACAACACGTAGGAGGAGTACATATGGTATGACTTATGCTATGACATCTTACATGATTTGCAAAACTGGAAAACTATAGACAGTCAGACTCAATAAGGAACAATGGTATTATTAAACAGGATCTGCCCTAGTAAGATCTTAACTAGTCAAGTCTTCAGATACCAAAGCTTAAAACCATTAAGTCAAACACAGTATCACTGCTGCAGGCCCTGAAGCTGTTTACTAATGAAATATTGCCAACACACAGTAGGTTGATTCTTATTTCACAGCCTGGAAATTTAGAAAGCTTTAGCTGAGAGCTCAGGTACCCAGCTGCCCTCCTGCTCCACAGGAAATTTTCTCCTCCTCTTCAAGGGAATATTTCCACTTTTTTTTTCTTTGAAAGAGATGGAGAAGGGAGGAGAGAGAGGGAAATGTGCAACAGCATTTAATACTAAGCATAAGCAACCCTTGGCAGAGGCATTCCTGAAACTAGGCAAGCCCTAAGCAATGCAGGATGATGTCCTGGGACACTGTCAAGGCAGTTCACTGCTCACAGAAGTGCTATGGTGGAAACGAGAGAATCCCTGTGCTCTAGGCCACGGCAAGCTTCCTCTCGGGCTCAGCGACACAGAACTGAAAACCAAGAGACTTTTACCACAACAGTCCAAACTGCTAATACACAAAAATTATCACTATCGAGTAGTTTTTACACCAGCAATATTCCATTGCTTTTTTCTCTCTCTCTACAGGATGTTACAGAGTTGGAAGGTTTCCATTTTTTTTTACATTAATATACAAGTATAAAAGCAATTTCTGAACCCAGTGACAGTTTGATAAGAGTGAACCCTCCGGAGAGGTCCAATAGAATCAGGTAAGAAGAAGAAAAGTGTGTGGGTGGGTGGGGGAATAGGGAAGGAGGCAGAAATGGAAGGCCAGGCAGACTGCAGCCACACAAGTCTCTCCAATGATTTACAATGACAGTGGGAGAATATTTTAAGAGAGATCCAACAAGAAATCACCTGCAATCAGATGGATTATTTAAAAAAGGAAAACAGGAAATCTACTGTATTTTGATGTGCAAAACATTCCTCCTAATCTTAGGACACAAATTTAAAAAAAGAGAAAAAAAAAAGAGAAAAAAAAACAGGTTTTACACATATTTGAGATGTATGCAATTAAAATTTCAATACTTTAAAACATGTTCTCAGTTGAGGTAATACACCTGAGCGGATAAAGCAACATCCAATCAGCTGCAAACTTGCAGAAACATCAGGGTGCTTCAATTACAAACAAATCTGGTTTGTCTTTTCAAAACCTAAATACACAAAGATTTCCAGAAAAGTTATTTTCCTAGCATTCAAAATGAGGGTTTAGCCCCTTTCCCAGGAGACCTATGAATTTGCTGATATAAAAAAATTAGGAAACAAATATTGTAGCATTTTTTTCTGAAAAAAGGGCAAGTCCTTTATTTTCAGTCAAGTATTTTATTCAATTTTCTTATAAGAAAAGAAACTAAAACCCAAATGTACCCTGGTTCCAAGTTTTCACAAGTAGTCTCTAGATTTGCTATTAAAACTTTACTGTGGTTACTTGGCATACAGCATGATTTTTAGTTCAGATTATACCCAAGCCACTTCTTAGAACAGTACGAACATAGATCCAGGCTTTGAAACAACAACATTTTCATTTGCTGAACACAGCAAGAAGAGTACATATGTAAAATTTTGAGGAGCATATGTGTAAAATTGCAAACAGCTAAGAATGTGTGTGAGAATCAACTAACTGGGATGCACTCAGAGAAATGTCAAGCCTATGCCAAGAGCACAAGCTTGTTTAGCTCATCTTTCACTATGGCTTTGATGTGTCTTTACCAGAGAGCGAAAACACCCTGAAATATAACAAATTAACCTGATACTGAAACACAGTGAAAAACAGCTCAATGAAAACAAATTGGGCAGATAGTTTTCAGACAGATGAAGATAGCATTAGGTGACAAGAAACAAAAAATACTTAAGAAACCCAAACCATAATTAATTATAAACCAGGACTTCTTCCACTCAAATCAAAGTATAATGCAGGATAATTGCCATGGCAACTGGGCCTGACTTAAGTCCTGTCCTTTAAGTTCTCTGTATGGATCCAAGAAGTTAATTTGGCTTTGGGTGGTTTAATTTCATACATATTCTGCCCTCACTAGAAAAGTTTACCTGCAACACTATCATGAAAGAACAGCGCTTGTTTATTACAGAATTTTCTTCTGTTTACTCAAGCATCACTGTGATTTCCAGAAAAATCTTTTTGCTATTTTGCTGTGAAATAACCTTTCTAGGTTACAAAGTGCTGAATATTTACTGAGTGCTGAAAAATGCATGAATTTTTCATGCAGAAGATGAAAGGGTCATTATTTTGCAAACACCTGTGACTGATCTTAAAACTTTACTACCATGTGTGCCAAAAAAATAAACACAAGTGAGAGGGAAACACCAACTTCATTGCCTTTCAGACCAATACTAATTCTCACCTCTTCCCCCTCTTATTAATTTTTCCAGTACCAGCTTTCTTTCCTACACACCGAATTGAGATTAGGAGAAGTTGTCTATGCAGCTGAGAAGTCACCAGGCTAAGCTGCATAGCAGCAAAAACTACCCATTACCTGAATATGAGAAAGGTGGGGTCTTACTTCCCCTATGGATGCCCACAAGCCTGAAGACGACTGTGTGTAGGCTACTGCCAATGTAGAGAATGTTCTTCAGGAAGCTCTCTGCAAAGCCGCTCTCATTTCTCCTCAATGCAGGTGCCTTGTGCAGATATCCACCATCATGCACAGCTTAGGGGGAAAAATGCTAATGCATCTGCCTACTTACATATTCCATATAGCTCTAGAGCCTGCCAATTCCTCTTTATGTGACTCTCAACGCCCACATGAAGATGCAGTAAGTATTCAGCAAGGCCATCATCAGACTGAATGAATCCTACAAGTCATAACAAGGAATTTCTTCAGGAATCACTATGTACATGGCAAGCCATAAACGCAGACCCTTGAGCGGTGAGACCAAGCCAGTTAAACGCAGGAAAAGTAGTCACTGAAAAGAAACAGAGGGCTTGCAAGAGATAGAGTTGTATCGGTTTCCTGATATATTGAGGGCAAACTCTGATGGAACAGATACAGTTGAAAACCTTAATCTAAGGTTTAAACCTTAATCTAAGTCAAACAAACTGCAGAAAATTATGACAGTTGCCAAAACCGCATATATTCGTTCATTTATGTCACATTCGTCTCGAATCAAAATGAAAGTTCAGAAAAAGTTCAGAAAAAAAACAAAAATTTAGAAAGCATTTGTAGAAAATTGAGATTCACCCACAAATTATCCACCTTGAGGTCATCACCATGATGAACCACAATGACAAGAAACAGTTGGGAATCCCTGAAGATGGCACAGGAATGAACAGTAAAAGCAGACGAGACGGTGAATGCACACGTATTCATTTCTTCTGGAAACCTAACTTATTTAGCTCACCAGCTCCTGAAGGAAAATACTGAGCCAGTGCAGGGACAGATTCCAACAATTTTGGAGATGTCTGACATAACCTGAGTGAGTGAAGGAAGGAAGGTGTTGGAATTACTGAACTACTAGAAGAAATTTCTGCCAAATTTAGCATCCTACATCTGCTGCAAAATCTACCAGGGACAAGATCCCCCTCTGCATGTCAAGATGAAACAGAAGCTGCCTTAGAAGAGCCCAGTTGAACAATGTTGTTGTGATCAGACACACCCCTAAATAATTAAAAGCATTTAACAAGACCAAAACTCATCAGAAGTTTTTGGTTTCCCAAACTCACATAAAAAAACAAGCCATAGCCATTCCACATATCAAAAACCTTCCTGAAGTGGAAACTCCTTTTCAATTCTTCTCTTTTCCCTCTCTGCAAGACTCTCTCTCCAGCTTCTATGTCTGTGCTGCCCTGTTTGTGCTCTGTACAAAGGGTACTGCCTCTCATTTCCAAACAGAAATATCAATAACGAGTTCTTTATTCCTTATTTGCAAAAGTCAGAAACAAAGATAGGCTCCACATTTTTTAAACTATCATCTCAGCTATGAAAACTGGCATTTTCCTGAAGGCTGATTCTATCAGCTGAAACAAGAAGGCCAATTACTTCAAACTGTCACTTGCTATTTTTTGTATGAAAATGTGTTATCTTTTAGAGTGAAAAGAATGTTCAGCACAGCACTACCTGTTCTTGTAATGCACTAATCCAAAGCATACTGCCATCACATCCATTACTAACTCAAATACCTTTAAAAAAGCGAGCTATTTATTAAAAAGTTCACTGTCAGGATACATGCTGTAAACAGAATGTCAAACCAGACTCACATTCAGCAGTAGAAAGTCCATGGAAAAACAATGAAAACAAAATTCCTCAAAATAATAATGCTCTTATTTAGGCTTAAAAGATCCATTGCATAAAGGACAACAAGAGTAGATTATTTTCCAGAGCAATCAAGCGTGAAAGTCATGGAATTTCTGTGCGAGAACACTAAGATGTAGCAATGCTTACACATGCATCCTCCCTATTTCCTGGAAGGCACAGGATCAGATGTGCAACAATCGCTTCCTCATTTCAGTGAGCCATGAAGCCTATAGCTGTCCTATGTTCCCCTGATAATTTAAGACAAGATCAACGTTGGTAAATTTTACAATTAAAACAAAATGGAATGGCCAGGTAATAAACAAAGGTCAAGGACAGGAAAGAAAATTAGAAAAGAATACAGTTTCACAACTGAGCATAACAAGATTAAGCCAAATGCGCAAAATAGCGGTCTAAACCTGCAAAGCAACATTTTGTAGGGGAGCAGGACACTGGGATTCGGACAACGGGAGGAGGCGATATGAGACAGTGAGTGAACTGTCTCATACACTTCCATAATTACAGTAAAATACATGACCTAAACAATGATTACTTCATATTGCATTGCAGTGACTCCTGGACTTGCTCACATTGTCAGCGCCAGCTAGTGCAGTCTCCAAGAGGCAAAGCCCCCAAGCCCAGCTGCTCGCTCAGCGTGTGCACAGCCACCACAGCCCTACTGGCACAAATCCTGCCTGGTGACTCCCCAGGAAACCTGCAGGAAAAGTGGGGAAGATTATTTGGGTTAACAACCCAGGGAAGTGAAGACCTGATGTCGGCTTTATGCTGGTTAAAACCATTTGCAGTACTACAGTGTTACTTGAACTCTCTATTTTAAGTCTGCAGGTGAGTAATTTTCTAACTTGTGGCTGGTTAATGCTGCAGGTAGTGCTGTAATTCTGTGCTCTTATTCTAGGACATGTCAGGAGAGTATAGCCTGATGAACCATACCCTTATAAAGCTAATCACATGGAGCATTTGTAATCTTCTCACTGATAACGGAAAACTTGCTATGGAAGTCTGATTCAACATCCCACCTCTCACATTCCACCAGTGGTGACCATGATATGATCTATCGATTGCTATTTTAGAAACACGTTGAAAATATCTTCGTAGCCTACGTAGCAAAAATACCAAATGACCGCTGCAGAAAAAACAGTACAACATAAAAATAATAGATTAAGACAATGTCATGTACATAAACACAGTTAAACTCCGTGTGCTGTGCAGCACATGCCATCCTGTGCAGAGTCAGTGTGGGAACCTCCCGTAACAAGCAGTGGACAAACACCTTTCCAAGGCCACATGCTAGCCATTTTTTATCACAAAGCCTCTATTTGAGGAATGTTTATACTAGTAGTTAAAGTAAAACTGGCAGGCAGATTTGACACAATTATTTATAGTTGAATTAAATTCCCACAGTAGTGATAGTAAAGCAAGGAGGAGCTCAGCAGTTTCTGCTCCAGGTCAGCTCTCTGCTTTAGCTGTTGCATGAAGACTGCTAGGGTCACACACAGCTAAAGCAAGGTCAGGCACTGCTGAACACCTTGTCCTATGCCTTTGAGCCCCAAAGGTCACAGCCCTGTGCAACCACAGCTATGAAAACTAAAAAGTGCCTTTCTAGCCTGCAGCACACAGATGCCTTTTCAGAGGCATCTGAAGTCAAATCTGCTCAGTCTTCATAGCTTCAAGAAGTCTCACAAGTTTTAAGAAGGAGTTCTACAAAAACGTGGTGAAGAAACCAGAATTTTTCTAAAAGTGGGCAAATGAGGCACATCTTATTCGCTTCATTTTCTTAAATGACAACTTCTGGCAATAAAGATAAATTCAGTAAAGCTGTTGGTACCTCCTTGAAAAGTCACCATGTATGCAGGAGATACAGTGGTAGACAGTAAATGCCTTTATCTGCTCTGCCAAGGATTTAGCGGGAGGATCTGCAACAAGCTCATATAGGAATCTGATTAATATTTGGCATAAATCAATTGGATAACTGTTTCCAGACAATACATGTGGTCATCTTCATCTCAATGCTTTTGACAAACCAAACTGCAACACTTTCAAAAACTGTCAATATCACGGTAGATAACAGCAAATGAAACCTACTTCAGAGTCTCTAACATTAAAGACATCCAATTCTCTATAGCCAGTTCCTAAGTGAGACAGTCTTTCATGTATTTCTATGACTTTCACTGAAGCACCCCAGCAAATTTCAGATTACTGTTTCATATTAGATGGTCCAGCTCCACCATGTTTTTCCAGTTACTAATGAGTGTCCCTAGAATTTAGGAAGCCAAAAACTGAGTGACACTTTGCAGCAGGTAAGAAGAGAAATCTCCCTTGCACACAAGAAGTACAGTATTGAGGGCCTCAGAACACAGGACCAAATCAGAAAAGAAATTATTAAAACTAGATCACCTTGACTGAAGCTGTTGCCAGGTGGATTTGGAGGTCACACTCTGCAAAAGTACAGTAGTATTACATTAGCAAACAGACTTTATGTTATCAGAACAGCAGGATGAAAACAAAGGAACTTAAGTCAACTGACTGCTTACCACCCTTTTAGAAGAAAGTTCTACACACTTTCTCCATTTGGCTGGAAGAGAGGCAATAAGCCCTGCTCTCTCTTGACAGAAAAGAGAATCAAGCTAGTTCTGTTCATTTTCTTCCAATAACTTTCCCAGCTACTTACTTCAGGATAATGAGGATTTCTTCTATTACTCTCATTTGTGGAGAAAGGATGGAAGAAGAGTGACATGCCTCAAAGAAGTTGCTACAAAACCTGAGTCTGCAGGTTGGCTAGCCTGGTAAGTAAGGCTTTAAGCTAGGAAAGATGAGGGAAAGGGAGAGTTAGAGACAGGGCGATCAGCTCTGCAACACGACTCAAGCCAGGATTCTTCCAGCATGTGCATACAGATGAGGAAAACGTACAACATATGACTGCGGAGGGTCTTCTTGCACCCCTCTTGGGAAACCTGCAGGCTTGACTGGCTCCCTGAAATGCCTGAGCACCAACATGCCCAGCACAGGGAAAACATGGGAAGACTTGGAGATCTGTGTGTGACTGCATGGCCATGACCTCCTTGCAGTTACAGAGACATGGTGGGATAGCTCACATTACAGGAATGCTGTCAGGGATGGCTGTGTGCCTTTTAGGAAAGGGAGGCCATGAAGATGAGGTGGGGGAGGTGCTTTGTATGTGAGAGAGCAACTGTCATGTACCGAGTTCTGCCTAGGGAGGAAGAACGAGTTGAGAACTTATGGGCAAGGATTAAAGGCCCGACAAATATGGGTGGCACTCCTGTGCACATTTACTACAGGCCACCTGAAGAGGTAAAGCAAGTCGTGTGGCCAAGTACGCCAATGGCATACTGAGGTGCATTAGGAAGAGTGTTCCCAGCAGGTCAAGAGAGATGAGTCTCCCCCTCTACTCAGCCTTGGTGAGGCCACATCTGGAGTGCTGGGACCTGTTCAGGACAAGAGAGGCATGGAGCTACTGCAGGGAGCCCAGTGCAGGGTTACAAAGATCATTACGGGACTGCAGTATCTCCCCTGTGAGCAGGCAGAGCTAGCTCACTTCCTTACTGTGATGGTGACAGAGCCCTGGAACAGGCCGCCCAGAGAAGTTGTGGGGTCTCCTTCTCTGGAGATCTTCCAAACCCGCCTGGATGCCACTCTGTGCCACATGCTCTGGGTGTCCCTGCTGGAGCAGGGAGGTTGGAGTAGGTGATCCCTAGAGATGCCTTCCAACCTCAACCATTCTGTGATTCTGCGAATGCAGACAGGAATGCTTCACACAGGTGCAGATGTCTATTTGGAGTCATCTACATTTTTTTTTCCCTAGATGCCCAGGTAGAGCTGCAAACATTAATCAGTGAATCCCACATGCAAGCCAGCCAAACCTTTTACCGAAACCAGGTCAGCTGAGAATGCTGCAACATATGCAGGCTGGCCCACATGAGCGCATGGACCCTACCTACGCTAAAAGTGTCATTACAGGCATCTGTTTCTATACAGCATCCATTGCAAAGAGAAAATATAAACAGCTCTGGTTGAGAAAACATAAATAGCTCATGTCTGGAAGAAAGGTTGAAAACACCTGATCCAAACAAAGATACAATGAAGACTGAGCATACGGGGCATCATACGGGTTCATTAGGTTCCTTCAGGACCACAAACTAGTTTGGCACACACCAGCTTGTACTGTATGATGGGAGGCGATCGGACAGGATGGTAAAGAGTGCAGAATCTATCCTCCCATTTCATACCACAGAGCCTCATTCTTGCAGGAGGGAGCACACCCCACTTTTTTTTGTGTGTGTGTGTGAAATATGGACACATTGCATGTGACAGTGGCTCTGCAGCAGCAAGCTACACTTTTGGCAAGAACTGCCTGCCTGACAGGCAAGATTCCCACTTCCACAGCCTCTCACATTGCTCCCATTTTGGTCTGAGTCACACAGTCAGCTAAACCATCCATTCTCAGCATTATCAATACTATTAACAGACAACAGCCCTGCCAGAGTAGCAAACACCTTCAAATGTAATGAAGCAGACAAGCTCATGGCTAGCTGGGATTGCACTGGCAATTATAATGAATATATCTGGAGATCTTCTGGAACTGAATAATATTTCTATCATTAAGCACAGACCTATTATGTTTTCTCCTACTGATTTTTCAGTTGTGGTATAATGAGCCACTGCCATGTTACAGAATCACTGTGCAGCTTTTCTGTTATTGGCTGGAAGAAAAACAAGGTTTTATTGTACATTCTTTGATGATGATAAAAAAGCCACGAGACGCATCTTTTGCATAGCATAAGAAAAATACAGGCACTATTGCACATCAACTGCTCCTCTCATTAGTTTACTTTCTTTTTTAAACAAGATTTGCAATTGTAGGGCATAGAATAAAGATGAGACATCTGGGCAGTGAAGCAAGTGCCATCATGTGTCATGGGAGTCACTGCCTGGTGCAAAGGATAACCCTGCTCTGCAGCTGCTGGTGCTCGGACCACAAGTGGCACGAGGTGACACAAAGCTAGCTGCCTCAGCAGGGACAAAGAGCTGAACTGGCCTACAGGATTCCCTTTTCCTACCACATGATGGGCACTCATTCTTTTCTGTAGTGCCTTGCACTTTGGGGGCTGTTTAAGCCCTAAAGGATTGCAGGAACATTTCTGAAGTAGACATATTGGCAATTAATAAACTGAAAGATTCTTCTGGTTTCTTTACAGCACATAGACTTCCTGGGCTTAGGGGACTCAGGTTAGTAGGCTGCCTCATCATTCTTTTCACTATTTCATCTCCTAAAATGAGGCCCACTTGGAGAACCTTGCTAAATGTTTTCCACAGATTTCCATTTTCCCAGGAACAGAAATAGCCCTCAGGCCACGGACAGTAAGCAAAAGCTGACTTTTTAAAAAAATATAGATACATTTCACAACAGCACAACATCTTTCTTTCTTTTTCAAGTCATCTCTGAAAATACTGGCAAATCTTGCTTTCTCCCTCAAGACAACAGATACAAAAAAGACAAGTTACCAGAGCAAGAAGAACTAAAAAGGGCCAAATATCCTGGTTTTGCAGTGTCAAGAATTATTCCTAAACAATTATGGAAATCACTACCAAACCTTATAGAAAAGTGGAAGCAAAATTAAAAGGCAACTGGGATACAGAAATCAACAGCACACATTCCCCCAATACTACTGCAGAAGAACATAGGAGTTTGACAAAGAAAAATACACCCACTGAAAACCATGCATTTTCACCAACTTGACCTGCTGGTTGCAGAGAAACTGCACCAGTGTAGTTAAGTGAGCATGAATTTTCTGGATTTAATATGAACTCTAGGTCAACTTCGGCATACAGATTTAAAAGGATCCTGAAACACTTGTGCCACAATTTTGCAAGTCAAGCAACAGTGCAAGGCTCCAAGATTAGAACCAGGTACCACACCCCAAAGGATCTCCAGAATCAAACAATGCAGATTAAATGCAGCAAGAAAAGCTACTGGACTTCAGGGATATTACACATTCAAAACAGAAATTAGGTGAAAAGGCTTCCACAGTGAACTCATCTCACCACTGAAACTATTTATCTGACAGTATTTTCTGCTACTTGCCATCACTGGCAAAGACATTCAGATTTGATGGTGTTCCACATCCTAAATAGAAAGTTACTGGTTTGATGCAAGACACTGCGGTAAGTTTTTCTGGCTCAAGTTACAAAGGCGGCCAAGGAAGTCATGCCAACATAACTTCCCTGCATTGGGTATTGTGTCTTTTTAACAACAGCAAGGCGAATGAAATAGTGGAGACAAGCATTACTCAGCAGAATGGCAGACTGAACACTGCTTGGCCTCCCACCTTAAAAATATATAGGAATACTAATAAAGAAAAATTTTTAAATAACTTTTAAATAACTTAGAAAAAGAAAATATCCTCCAATTTGTTCTAAATGATATTAGAGTTTAGAAAATTACCCAAATGGTTACTCAAAATACTGTTCAATGGCTACCCAAGGTATGACTACATTCACCAGTAGCTCAGCAACTCTAGTTCTACATAGAAAAGCAGCAGCACACTGAGAGCAGCTGCACTACTAAGAACACTGCAATGATGGGTATTAGATAAAACAATGATAGCATCATCTTTCCTTAACTCTTTATTTAAATTTTAGAGCTTTCTATACATGCTGCCTCAACCACAACACTTGAACATCTACTAGTATTTATTTCTAGAAAAGGTAGCCATAAAAATTTCTGTGTAATCCAAATTTTCAGGGAGCCTTCAGAATCAGCAATGTTAGCAAACCTAACAAAGCTCTTAAAATTACTGATGATGATTTTAGGCTTTCAATCTTTATTAAGGCTTTGAATATTAATAATTAAATTACTTTCCCCTCCCTGCCCCCCAAAGGATTTTTTTTTTGATTCTATCAGGACTCCAGAAGAAAACAGTTTCTTTTAAATTCATTGGCATACAAGCATATACCTAAAAACACTATACAAAGTCAGGAGCAAAGATCAAATTTAAAAGAAGCTGCTAGATTTCTTTCACATTTCTTCAATTCAGCACAAAACAACAATAAAAAAAATGGAAGTGGTAAATAATTCCAACCTAATAAAGTCTGACTGATGACTTTCAAAGAAATAGTTTCCAGTAACATCAACTTGGGTGCTTTAACACTGCAAACACTGATTCTATATATAGCACCTAAACCTTCTCACTGATGAATGGTCACGCTGGAGCAAGCTCAAAATACATTGAGAAGGTGCCTTCTAGCTGACATCGCTTCC
This sequence comes from Crypturellus soui, assembly GCA_032275445.1. NCBI lineage: Eukaryota > Metazoa > Chordata > Aves > Tinamiformes > Tinamidae > Crypturellus > Crypturellus soui. The sequence continues at coordinate 4,451,974 of JAUBNY010000002.1, forward strand.
AGTAACAAGTTCAAATGGCCCAGATCTAACACCATCAAGGCAAGATCACGTAGTGCCCAGCTTTAAGGGGCAGATCAAATGTTGCACACTTAACAAATGAACCTTTCCATTCCTTCTCTGTAATATTAGCCCCCAGCTCCACCTCCCTTGCATACCAAGCTCCAAGCAACCACAAATCATGGTATCTAGTAGCCTGATTAACATGACTTTTCATGAAGTTGAAGACATTATGCCAACACTTCTCTAGGAAAGACTTCTACATTCATATTGGTGATGAAACAAAATGCGGAAGATGCATAGCACAGTTTCCCTAGATTTTTTTAAGTTGGGTGCTTCGCCTACATAATGTTATTGTAACTCTGAAATGAATCTTGTTCCAATTCAGTTGCAAAGCTGTCCTCTAAAAGCTCTGAATAGTAAGACCATCTCAGGAATCTGCGAACTGGATAAAACCCAGAGGAAGCTGAGAGATGGCAAACTGTGTGCTTCCATTTACCATCACACCATCAACCTAAGTGTATTACACCTTAATTTTTTCAGCAGCTTTATGTGCATAGACAGACCAAATACATCTTAATTTCAGTATTAATATTGTATTAATCTTCTTTAAGAGATGGTTAATTTATAGTTGATGTTCTTATGAGTCACGAAACTATACAAATATATACTTTGAATACTTTGTTCATGTAAAAATATCCCCTCTAACCTTACTACATCCAGCTTCACTAATAGAACTTAACTATGGTTGTATCCCTAGAAAGAGGATAAAACATGCATATTTTTAGCTGTCACAAATACTGTTACATATTGTACCAAATGGCTGATAGCTGTTGTTCAACAATGACTCCTTCTTTTAAGGTTCAGAATAAATAAAAGTGCAAAATGTAATGTTATCAATCAATAGCCACATGCAGCCTAACATTTGTTAGCAATGCCACTAATACTCTAGTCAACAATTCAAAAGTGACACGAATTCAGGCTTTTACCCTCTCCTCTCTAAATGTAAAAATCACAGTTTTGGTTATCTACAGAACAAAAATTACTGCTTTGGAAGAGAAGTGGCCACAAAGAAAAATAAGGAACATGAGAGGCAAGTTCCTGGCACAGAACCAACACTAAGAAATTCTATATCCAGACACTAATGTTTGTAAAGCTCTTTACAACACAGTCAACACATTGATTTAATTAGAACCATAAAAGTCATAATAATTAAGCTTGGCAGGAATATTTGCATATTTTTACTCTGTAACCAGAGTAAATCCCTGCCCAGACCAGGTCTCAGGGCAGTGTGTCATGGGACGTCCCCAGGCAAATCTTGAACACCTTCAAGAACAGGATCCATAACCTCTCTCTACAACTTCTTCCAGGATTTGACTACCTGCAGGGTAAACAAAACAAAACAAACAAACACAACAAATCCTGACATCTCATCTAAATTATTCATGGACCAACTTGGGGAATTCACATGGTCCAACTTGTCTGTTCTCTCCCACCCCATTGCTGGGCACTCCCAAGTGCCCAGCCAGCCGAGTCTGGCTCCATCTTCACTGTCTCTTCCAGACAGATAGCTGGCAACAGCAGTAACGTCTCCCCTCAGCCTTCTCTTCTCCAGCCTCTACAGAGCCTCTCTTCTCCCTGCATGTCACATGCTCCAGCCTCCTGA
>JAUBNY010000002.1:4454360-4471260 GCA_032275445.1 Crypturellus soui
TGTGCTCTGGGGAGCTGGTCTTGGAACATCAACCAGCTCTCCTGCTCTCCTTTGCCCTCCAGGGCAGTTTCCCAAGGGAACCTGCCAAGCAGGACCATGACCAAGCCAACCTCTGCTCTTCTCATCTCCAGGGTTGCAATTCTGCAGTTTGACTGTCTCACCCTTCTCAGGATCTTGAGCTCCACAATTTCCAGGCAGACTGCCGCCCAGGCAGCATACAAACCTAACCCATATAAAATGGGTAACAATGTCCATATTTATGGTGAATAATCTTGCTTGTTATTCAGTGTAGTGTTTATCTTTAAGTAACACAGATTTTACATAACTTTTTACAGACACGTAACAGACAATTGCAAATGGTGGTGCAATTAATGAGCAAAGAAGGCTGGCTTGCCTGTATGAGATTTTTTTTTTCCAATGCTTCTACCCTAAACCAGTAACACCTTGGTGCCCACCACTGGTATATGTGACAAACTGTAGCAAATATCAGGCAAGGCTGGTATATGATACCCTGTATGCTACCCTACAGCATTACAAACTGACTGGGAAACAAAACACCCAGCAGTATATCTTTATGTTTTAATGTGTATATATTTCAGCACAAAAGCGTGTTAAAAATCATCAGCAGCAACATATAACAGTTTGGTTAGACTATTCCTTGACTTCTGCTCAGGGTTTGGGCCTAGCATAAAGCTCATGCTAAAGCTAATGATGTATGCTGGGAGCAGCACCACTGAGCTAGCCTAAGGGCACCAGATGCCCCAAAGAACAAAGCCTCCTGTGCCTGTGGTTTTATGAGTAACTGCTTGTAAACACCTGATAAGAGCAAAACTCTTTGGAATTCAGTAATGTACTGTAACTCTGAGAGATCACAATGGACCGTGACACTTTGGGTGGAGAACTTACCCATTTTACACGCACAAAATAAGCCTGGATACAGTTGCTGCTGTACAAACCCATCTCTTACCATTCATTTCTTGTGTAAGAAAGGAATTTGGATGCTAATTTCAATTAAAATAAAGTGTACATAGTATGGTAAAGAAGAAAACGCTCCGTGTTGTAACTTACCTACCATAACTTAAACACACCTTATCTACTGCTTCAAAATTTGTTGCGAGAGAATTATTAGCATAGATTTTGACCTTGTAGACCGTTCTGTATCCACTTAATACTTTTTTCTTGACACAGATATATTAAAGCACCCAAGTTAACTTTATTCCAAGCATAACAAAGGATTATACAAATCATCTTCTGGGACACTATTAAAAGAATTCCTGCAGTAGAGAAGTAAAATACAACATTGAACTATATTATGCTTAATATAAACACCCAATTCATATACCAGACTATGTAATGAAATGTACCAAAAACATTTAAAGAGGACCTCAGTAAAGCATCTATGAAACAGAAGACACTCTGGAGCAACTTCATGGGTATATATTTGTTCTGAACAAGGTCAAGCGGCAAAGTACAAGTCCTTCCAAATACCCGAAGAAAGGAAGAAATGCCATTATCATTCCATACAATAAAAGGACAACGATTGCACGACAGCTAGCAAACGGCCAAGGCGCACACTCATTCCTGCCAGCAGTTATCTTGCCAGCTGCTCAGTGTAGACGTCACCTGTTCTATTTCTTGTACAGTAACAAGGCAGCGACAAGCTGCTGCGGGAGCGGGACGGGGATGGGCTCAGGCAGAGGCACCGCTGCCAGGTCCAGGCTGTGGGAACAGGGCTGACAGGCGGGATGTCCTCAGGACAAGCAGCGCGGTTCCCTGCAGCAGGCCGGTACAGCAGAGAGTGTTGGGAGGAGTCTCCATGGGAACAAACACTTCCTTTCTCGAGAAGATGGAGACAAGCTTTCTGGCCTTGTGAACACACAGCTTCCTCAGCAACAAGGAAACATGTTGAAGCAACATAAGAAACTATTGCTGGAATTTAAGAGGACAATTATGCCTTCACTTGAATTTTTCCAAAAAATATTTTTAGAGGGTGGGGTGTAAGGTATATTTACAGAGCTTCTGTAGATTAACTGGTCTTCAATAACAATCCAGTATAGAACCACAAAAATTTGTTTAAAATTTAACACATAGTAACATCAAAACAAACAAATGTTTCCATGGAGACAACTACCTAAATAAATGCTTACAATGGATCCAAGGCGTGACGTCACCCAGGCCTGCCTGCAACCATAGCAACGTGCCAGGATAAACAGAAATATTTTGATTTTTCAATCTAATCATGTCATAGAATTAGCAGCTTTATGGCAGTGCTTAAACCATTTTCTTGCAGTGCTGAGTGGTCACACTTCTATAATAAGCGCAGAGGTATTTATATCAGGGCTATTACTATTACCATATTAACTGCATCCAACAAGTGGAGTATGTGCATGGCATAGCTAACATATCAAATTGCCCAGAGCAGTTGTTGACCCCAATAACCAAAGAAATTTATGTTCCTAAAGGAACATGCCAGTATGCTGGTCAGAGATCAGTAACATCAATTCTTTTTGGATGTTCTGCTTTCCTTAATACAAAAAAACACAAGTTCTTAGACTAACCTGTTGCATCTCGCCCTCTTGCTGGATTAACAAGAATGAAGCCACATGTTGCTTTCCATACCAAACACAGAACATTTCTGTGCCCTTCTCCTGTGTCACCAGTGAGCTTGCTTTCTGCAAGGCAACAAGATTCACTAAACCCATATTATACTCAGCAAGTGCCCTGCAAGACACACAGCCTCTGAGCTGGTACAACTCTGTCATTAGCAATATAAACAGCAATATAAAAGGGACTGTCAGTTAATGAGAAAAATTACCATGAAGGAAGGCAACTGCTTCAGTCACAAAGATGCCTCATTTCCATGGAAAATGTCCGATTTCAACTGCTACTTCAGGTCTGCAAGTCATCTCTATAGTCAGCATGTTCAGATTGAATTATCACTTTTAAAAAATAAAAAATGTGTCTACATAAAATTCAGACATTGTATGAAAAAGGAATGCTTTGAGTTAGCTAATATTACCAAGACATTTATATTATATTCCCATGTTTTAAAAGAAACCTTAACTACAGGGAACAGAGTTATTACAAAAATAGTGAAATGCTTTTGTTTCATGAAGTTTCACATCCAATAATTTGTGAAATGTTTCCTTCTCCTAGAATGTGGCTGTGACTTCAACTTGTCCGCAGGTACAACACCGAATGTACTGAGAAATAAGGAACCAGTTTAAAAAATTACATCCCACAAAGTATTTCTAATCTTCTTTTCTTATCTACAATATGCACAGATTTCTCAGAGAAGAGGTTTGCTTCACTTTTGCCACATTAAGGAGAGAAAGTCATCTTGACAGAAAGTAGGAAAAAAGAGACTTTGATATAACCTCAAGCAAGGAGTTAGCTTTGAAATTAAAATGTAACCCACAACCATCGTGTTGCTGTTGTATGCAGTCCAAGGAGGGTAGAGTCCAACATTTCAAGTTTTGAGTGTGACACTATAAAACACAGCTAGGGAAGCTTACTATATCATTGCATTTCCAATCATATTCTTTTTGTTGGCTTTGATGCATTTTGATAGATTTCATAAGACGTGGTAAAGCTTTGTAATTCACTATTCAATCTTTCTTTTGCTTTTCTGGATGCAATATGCATAGAAAAGCACAAACATAGGTGGTTTTCCTCTGATTTATAGGAAAGCAGAAAAATATGCATCCACATGGCCACTCTCCAAACTGCATTTCAGCTGTTCAAGTAATTTCTGCGCAAAATTCACTGTTGCTTTTTTTTGCATTTTCTTAGCTGACTATATAAAGTTTTTAAAACAGAAAAATAACAAATATGCTAGAGAAACAAATCTTATAAATGAAATTTTAATATAGCAGTAGCTGTTATATCAGTATGTATTAAAATCTATCAAACTGTTAGAATTTGAGACACTTTTCTTATGTAACTCCAAATCACTGTTGAATAGAAATACTCAGGAGGGAGGGGAAAAAAAATCATCAATTTACTGCTTTTCTTACTGAAGACCACTTCCAGCAATTCTTCTATTGTGCCTACTAGTGTGTATTCTTTGCATTAGACCATTTCCCTGCTCTTATCCTAAAGTACATTAAAATGTACTTACATGAAGCCTTTCAGTGACTCTTTTATGCAAGATAAACAATTTACACTTCAGCCAGATGAAAAGGGAAAACAGCACACTACAGCTATTCTCTTGCTTGTAGCAAAGCTCCATCAGTATCTCCTCAAATTTGTAACAGCATAGACCTAACCTTAATTGAACTAAGGGTTGGAAGACACGCGCACACTTTCCAAAATTTAGTTTGCCTATTCCAAGAGGGGAGGGGGTTGCTTCGGGAAAAATGATCTTTATTTCTCAGAACTAAACTGGTGAACACTCTTCTGTAACAAAGGAAGTTATTAATCAATGAATGAAAAACATCTTTTAGGAGCTTCTGAGTAAACATATCAGTTTCCAGAAATTAATCTTTGCTCTATCAGCAACACACTGTTCCTATCCAGCATTTTGAGAGCATGAAAGCAGGGAAGTTAGCAAGATGACAAAGACAGGCTTTGCACACAGACGTAATTCACAGACCCAAAGAACAACTTTACAAAATTAGTTATTTTTGATGTTCAAACAACACATTCTATTCTCATAAACAACAAGTACTGCTGGCCAGCAAGCAAGCCCTGCCAAACATGCTCATTTCATAGAGAAATACCAACTGAAAACCTGTTTGGAAAGTTCACCACCGTCCTAGGTGGCAACTGTAGTAAGTATTGCTGAAGAAACTGAAAACAGCAGTGAAGAGTAGAGATCTAAGATACCCACCAGCATAAGTCACACTGAGGTGAGAAAGTACTTTGTTGGATTTTTTTTGTGCCATGTTAGAGATTATTTTACAGAGTTTGATTAATGTCTTTCACGTAATAAAGACAGGGGAAAAACGTGGGTTGTCAAGAAACGCTAATGCTAATATGCCTTCTAAGGTCAGCCATATCAACAATGCCTGAGCAACCAAAACTATTAAGTCATGCCTCGCTAAAAATTAAAATACTATATGTGAAATCAGTGTGATTTGGGGTAGAAAGAATTGCTGAAATACTCTTGAAAACAAGATCTTGAAATACACTTAAGAAAATCTAGATACATACCTGTTGAAAGCATGGACACAAAAAACAGATCCTCCTAATAAAGTGTGAGATAGATAGCAAACCTCAGCTCTTGACATTTTCCCTGTCCACGACTAAGCTGTTATTAATTACAAGTATTTAAACAAAACAATGCAAAACATGTGCAGGTAAGGAAGAGACAAGTAATTAATAAACAATACAGAAAAATAACTTAATCAAATGCATAATTAGTTTTGCCTTTAATATTGCCAACCTTTTAATTCTGGATGGAGAGAGGAAAAGATAACGTGATTCTTCAAACAGAAATAACAGCACTTTCCAACCATAAGGAATCAAAGTGCTACTAAACTGTCACACTTGCTGTACAGACACAGCCCCAAAGAGGCAGATACAAGAAACCTGAGCTAGGCCGGTACTGCAAATATTACAACAGAGAGGGTATAAGGTGACATTCCCCTTTAGCCACAGATCCCCAATACTTCCCAGCTCATGCTTGCAGAACAGAGCTGGATTCAGTCTGTGCCAGAAGGCATCTAAATGGACACTGCTTTAAATCTATGTGCACATTTTATGCCACACCAGTTGCTGTATGACTAACTTGCCCAGAACCTGCTATGACAAAGTAGCTTTGACATTAGTTATTTCCTATGTTGACAGAAATAGAGAAATCTTTAAGCTGATGAAACAAAGGAATATCTGAAAATAACTACTGACATCTTCCATCATAAGTCAACAGCGAATTAAATAACCCTACAGCTTAAACATCTCATTCAAATGAGCTAGTTCACTGCACTGTGCCTAACTCTGGCAACACAGAAAAGTATCAGTAGTCACTCAAAGGAACAAAGAGACTAATCCAAGAACAAGAATGTCAGACTGTGCATAGGAGAGCTATCTATGGCCTAGATAAGATCCTGAGGAAAGAGACAGAAACAAACAGCTGTGAAAAGTAACATACTTGCCACAAACATCACATTCTTCTGCTTCAAATGCTGGAAAGGACAAATGCTGGAAAAAATAGCATATGAGGTTCTTATAAACAATGCAATAATTCACACATCTAGTAAGTAACGTCCTGCTAACTGCGCATGGTACTTCGGACAATTTGTGAAGGTCAAGGGTCTTTTCTTCTTTGTGTTTCTCTACCTTGACACACTCTAAAAGGTCAGTTCTTATAGCAGGTTTTCCTAACCTGCCTTGTAGGCAATTCTGTTTGCAAGTCCTCTTCCTAGCATTACACCATTACAGCATTGAGAGCACAAGTCAAAAACATTCTCCTACAAGGTGCAAAGACAGTTAAGCAGCACACCTCAGAATACAATGAGGTGTGAAAGAACAGCTACACTGGTAATAAAAAGAAAAAAAGACAAGGTCAACAGATCAGTTAAAGAGTAGGACATGAGGAGCAAAAATGATCCTATCATATAAACAAAGTCAGAACAAAAAATGATTTGGGTTTTCACAGAGAACATACTGAAATAGCTAAAAGCTTTCCCTTTAACTTGAACACTTTCTGGATCAAGTCTTGCCTAGGTTTTCAACTCTGACAGAAATTTTCACAAAAGCTTCAGCCTACTCACAAGAACAGGTTGAGACCACTAAAGCAATCCCAACCAAGAAATATCAATTGTGGGAGTACACAGCCCAACTCCATCACCAGCTTGGTGTCTCCAGGACCTTCTACTTTAAACTTAAGCAAGTTTTGTGCTGGACACCAAGACTGTGGTACTTGGAATTCAGGCCTAAGTACATATCCAACCACCGCCTCAGATCTTTTGAGAATCTGTTTTGGAAGGACTTCAAGATTTGCCTGATTTGCTTCAGAGATCTTCCAGAAAAACATTTATAGCATTTAGTGCAGTTAAAACTAGCACATTTCTCAGATTAACGTGCATTTGTCTTCATCATATGAAACCTCTGCACACCACAATACTTGCAACACTGAAGTCAGTTTAAGGTAGCAAGACAGAAATTGAAAGGCCTATCTTAGGGTGAAGCAATACAATTTCAAAAAAGGAACATGAAAGACAATGGGAGATAGCACACAACAAAATATCCATGAGCGACAGGAGATAAATTTAGATGACAAAACAGCAGGAAGGACATAAGAAAATAATGACAGAAAGAAACTTACTTGATTTTACTGAAGACAATATCAACATCTGTGATTGTCACATTCTTCCCATCTATCACATGACAGTCCTTACATAGCTTTGACCAGTTCTTCCCATGCATTTCTTTTCCTGTGGCTCTTGTATCGCCATGGATGGCAAATTTTCTAAAAGCCTCTTCTAGAGCACTTATTTCTCCTGCCATAGCTCCCTCGTGTGAGCTGTTTGAATCATAGGATAATCGTTTTGCTGCTCGCTCCTTTGCTGGATCTGAAGGAGACTTCGGAGGAGTCTTATTCGCAGGTTTGGTTGACTTTGCTTTATTGTCAGCCATTGTGCTACAAAGAAGAAGGAAAACATTACATTAATTTGCACAATTTTACCTTTTACTAAGCTGTTTTTGAGAACAGGACAGGTTACAGTCCACGTCACAACATATCAAAAAGTCTATAAGGTTAGCAAGAACTTCACGCCCTCCACCATCCAACAACTATTATAGCTATACATGCAACTGCCCAGCTTTCTGCTCATCTAGGCATTCTAGTATTCTAGTTACAGTCTAATAAATAACAAAAAAAAAAAAAAACCTTTGACATTCCCCAACAGGGGAATACCCCAACAGGGTATAAATCTACTTTCACCAACATTACATCATCTAATAAGAGAATACTTACCAACATTTTTCTTAAGATGGCAAGCTGAATTCACTACAATTCAGGTACTATCCCCCATGGCACCTTACTGACTGAGTAGACGTTTGTCTTTTACATAGTATATATAACAATTTCCAAGAGAAAATAAACCTTTGATTTCCTGGACTGTGAGTTTTTAAACAACTGTTTATCAAAAATGGAAACTGCAGTGGAAACGTTAATGTTTCCAATGGCTAACAAGTAAGGAAATTCTCAGAAATTCTTGGACAAAACTCTCTCAATTAGCAAAATCACTTGTTTCTCAAATTTATGCCCAGAGAACTGTAGCTTCAGTCCTAGAATAAAGTTGTAGAGAGAAGAGATGGCATCACTGCAGAGAACAAACTTCAGATTATCTTATGTCCACACTGGATAGGTTTGCTGTTCAAAAGCAATCTTAAACCAAAGAACAGAATGCTAACAGCTATATTTAGGTGACATTACAGAAGGCAGGAAAAAAAATAAAGAAAAGGAAGACCAAAAAAACACCAAGAAGACTATTCCTTACTCTTCCTTCATTCGTTCAGTGGGAGTCACTGCTTGCAGAAGAAATGCACGCTGCCACCAGAGCTGAACACTCTTCATGTGCAGCAGAGATGCCCAAGGGGTGTCCTACAGCCCACGAACATGCCATGATGGCACCAGCAGCATGCCACAAAAGTGCATGTGTTCTGCCCATGCACCCACGGAATGGCTGAGACCAGAAGGGACCTCTGGAGATCACCTGGTCCAACTTTCCTGACCGCAAAAGGTCATCTGCAGCACATTGCCTTAAATCCTGCCCACGGGGCTTTTGATTGAGCCTCTGCTCATGAACGGCTGCTCACCGTGCAATGCTTGCTGCTAAGCTCGAAGCCCTGAATATGGAGAGATCCCTCCCATATGATCTTAGATTGTGACGTGAAAAGGTCGGACCACACAAGAACATGCAATCCACACCAAAGCATCGCGCTGCTAGCTGGAGTCTTCCATCCTGAGCAAATGAAAACAGAGCTCCGTTTGGGAACAGTAACTCCACCCCCTTCCTTTAAACTTAATGCTATTTTTCCCCAGAGGATAATATTGAAATCATGTATTTTTGGAACGGTTTGTCTTAATTCAGTCCCCAGCCAACAATCACTATGTCATCTTCACTTTGACAGTGGAATATTCTACTTTTTAAGAACATGTACTTAAAATAAAACATTGGCACTGGACCATATAAATTCCTAGGAGCTTGTCTATTATCTTGGCATCTTTAACAACAACTATAAACCCATATTTGAACTACTATAATCAACTTGTATTGAAAGGAAAATCTCTGGTGAAAACAGGAGTGACAGCAATCTGATAAGCATGCTGAGTTTCCTGAAACAAGACATACAATCCACAACTAGCAACACCTTTTAATAAAAATTACTTCAGTAAAGGATCTTTGTCCTTTACACTTGAACAAACGCAGCACAAAGTAGCATTGTGTATTTTGAAAACATTTAAGTAAATGCTTAAAAAGCTAGTAACCTATTAAGCCTAGGTATTCTTCTGTCTTGTTTATATGTTCAGCACAAGCCCTAACTAACAATCCAAAATGCTAAAATAAAAGTTAAAGGGATCGGAATTTATTAACTGTAACCTGAGAGTTATACGCACACATATAAAATAATATGAAAAGCAAAGAATGAACTTAAATATTTAAAATGCATTAAAGAGCTAAAAACATAACAAATTCTCATTTCCATTACCATTTTACCCTGTCAGCACTCAGAGCAACTATATGTATTTTTTTTTTGCTGAAGGTCTCCCAGCACTGAAATTCTAAAATAATAAGCACTTCCGGAGTAAACTATAAGCTGATGCAAGTATTATATCACATATAGATGTATACTGAAAAAAAAAAAAAAAACTATCCACACCAGTCTTAACTTTCTACTTCAAATGGCTACGCATATTCTTTTGCTACTAGAACAGGTTATGAGATAAGTTACAAGGAAAATAAAACACTGCTGACAAGCTGTGGAAAAGAAATTACATTAAAAATCAAATCATAAAGAGCTACAATCTACCTCTGTCCTGTGGAAAGCATGACTTCCAAAAGCAGAAGTCTCTTCTAGGTGTACATCATTTCAAATCCACAGGAGCTGGAAATTAAAAGCAGGAAGTCTCCACGCTAACCTAACTGTCTAGGCAGAAGAAGAGAACAGTATCTGCAAAATGACTGTATGTTAATACCTGTGTAGGCTATTAAAAGCCAAAGTTAACTCCATAAGCAAATAAGAGGACAAGAGTATGCCCACTGCTATAGTAAGTAGTTATATCATTGAGCAGTCTTACTATGTAATAAATAAACCCACCGAGAGATTTTCAGGGGAAGCCTCTTCTTGCTGCCAGCAATGCAACCTAGAAGCTCAGTGTCAATGCACTTCCAAGGGAAGGCAGTTGCACAGTTTACAAACCCTATGCAAGAAAACCTACATGCCACTACAAACATCTGAAATATTTTTGCAAAAGCATCTGGTAACTTAAGACTCAGATGGAACACTTGAAAGGGTTGTAATTTTCTGAACCTAGTGGAATTCAAGTCAGGTACATTCTCTCAGCCTGTAGGACAGTCTTACACTGTCTGCAGGATGAGAATTCTATTTAACAGCTTTTTTACCTGCTTTTGGTTGCTGCCTTTTCCCTTGTCCACTTCCCACACTTCAGGATACCTACCTCTTAAAGCAGATGTCTAAGCAGGCAACATGAATTTCCCCGTAACATTAAGTACACATAAGAGATCAAGCTCATACAACTCTCTAAATCCCTGCTGAGCCCAACCCCCAAAATTCACATACCAAACATTTTCTGCAACTATTAAAAGTGTTCTCAAATTTGCTAGCACATTATAGACAAAAGAATTAAAAGATTTTAAACTCAGTATAGGAAAAAAAAAAAAAAAGCTTAAAGGTACATATTTGGCCTTGAGAAAGAAAGTTCCCTTCTAGGTTTAGTTCTCTCAGCCATCAAAAAACAGCTTCACACAAGCATGTTGTGAGAAGCTGAGGTGGCAAAGACCCAGGTAACAGAATGGACTAGTTGGTCTGTGGAGATCCCTTCCACCCTCACTCATTTTGTAACACTGGGAAGAGGTATGGAGAGGGAGAGAGAAAGCTAGGGATCAATCTGATGGAAGTTACGAGTAACTCATGTTAAAACTACACTGAGAATGCATACCTCTGCTCTCAGGGGAATCTCCATGCCACTAAAGGAGCTTCTTTGTGTCAATGAACTTCCCTTCAGCCAGAGGTTGCAGTACTTACTCATCTGCAGCACGATGACAGCTGGGCAGGAAATTCCCCTGGATTAAGCTATGCACTAATCCAGAGTCCTTAAAAAAAATCAGAGGCCTGGAGGCTATTGCTTCTGTGAATTCCAGTATGGCATTTCTCAATAGCTTCATCAACACAAGGCACAGAAACAGGCCAGAACCTCAGTACTGACCGACCCTGAGCTCCATAAAGGGATTTACATCCGTTTACATTCCTTCACAATATCCACATCTCCAGGTGACAACCAGTGCTCACGGTAGGAGTTCATTGACTCTGCTGATGTAAAATAAATAGGCTCATTAATTGGCAAAGTGTTAACTAGCCCAGTTAATGACCTCCAGGCCAAACAACACTTTTCTAAAAAAAGAAGGAACTCTCTGTAAAGCCAGGAGGCCTACGTTTTCAGGGTGTGCTATATATTTTCTCATCTCCTTTGCCTAGCAAATGTAGGTTGAATTGCTTTCATTTACAGCATTTTCAGTGGAAGCCCTGTTGCATTATCAACAGCCCTAGAAACAAGTAATAGTGTATTCCTCTTAGCATAAAAGACTAGAATAAATCAATCATCTACTCTGCTAGCACTAAAATAGAATATATTAAAGACCAAGACATAATTAAATTAATAGAAAAGGTGGCAAATATTAAAACCAGATGTTCTTTAGAATACAAAATAAAATCTATAGAATTTATATACATAACCAATTGGCTAAGACAATGTCAAAGGTCCTGTAAACTAAGCAAAACCCACTTTTTTTTTTGTAAGAGAAAGATATTTTAAAAAACACATAGAAAAATGTAAAAGAATCAAGCAGGCTCTATTTAGCCAACTGCCAAGAACAACAAAATTAAGAAAAAGTGTCAATGCAGTAGTGGTATTACTGACATCTACCCCTTCCTATAATACTGGCTTTTGCATATGCCAGCCTTATTTGTCACTTGCTACACCCAAGTCCATTGCAACTCAAGAAGCTCATCCTGAACACCATTTCCAAGCACATGAAGGGTAAGAAAGTGATTGGCAGTAGTCAGCACGGATTCACCAAGGAAAAGTGATGCTTAGCCAAGCTGAAATCCTGTTCTGCTGGAATGACTGCCTCGGAAGATGAGGAGAGATGAGGATGTGTCCTGCCTTGACTTTAGTAAGGCTTTGGACCACTGCTAGCCCTGCAGCCAAGAACCACCACGAGGCTCTTCAAACTCTGTAATAGACATTCAGTGCCAAAATATTTCCTAAGTTCATGGAGAATTTTCAACTGGATGATTATCCTCATCTTCCAAAAGGAGGAAAATGAAAGGTTGACACAGTCTTGCAAAAGCACCTGTACATTTATTTATTTAGTCAAGAAAAATAACATTCTCCATTCAGTCAAGTGGTGGTTTGTAACATGGTATGATGTTGAGTAAATGTTTAAGAAATTAGCGGTCAAAAATCTGCTGATTTTGTCAAGAATCAGAAAATACTGTAGGGAGGAAGGAATGAAACAGCTTGATCTCTGGCAATGCAATTAAGAGTGACAGAAAGGTGAAATAAATCTGTAATTGCCATAAAAATTCAGAGTACTGTTGCTTGCTAACATTAATAATTCTACTTAGATTTTAACCTCATAGTAAGATTACTATTTCTGCTTGATTCTCCTGTCATAAATACCCACCTCTACCTCTTCACATGTTCAATCTCATCTCCTGGGCCTAGCCCAGCTGCAAGCATTCTTATTTCCTAGATGATCTTAACTCTGAAAGGTCCTTTATGTTTAAAAATAGGCAAATCATCTGTTTTTTTGCCCCGAGGCTCACAACCTAGTGGTGTTATGTTAACCATTACCTGCTTTTACCTTCTATTCTTCTTCAAATCTTCCTTTCCACCAAGTGTTGGTAAGGATGCACTTGTAAGGGTCACTTGTAAGGGTCACTGTTTCTGCCTTCTTGATGAAACTATTTCCAATGCACCATAAACAGGTACCATCCAGTACATCTTAAGACCTTCCATCAAATCCAAGCAGAAGCCAAGACAGCAAATTTTTAAAGAGCCGGAGAGATACTATTTGTGTATGAGCAAACTGGATTCATTAACATTAGCACACGGCAAAAGGCACTATATTTTAGAAAGTACACCAATTGTAGTATTTGATCTATGTTTTTGGACCAAATTTAAAATAAAAATATTACAGAATTAGAGTTAAGGGGAATTCTAATTTATTTTCTGCATGTAATTTTATGCCAAACAACAACAGTAGAGACAAAGCACAGCAGATGGAATTTTTTCCCATATTTTCTGCATAAACATTCAAGCTGAGGAACAGAATCAACAGCTGAAGAAAGGCAATCTCCTCCTAATAAGATGTAACACAGTCAACAACGCTCATAAAGCTTCCCCTAAAGCTTCTGCACAGTCATTAGCAGGAACCAGAGTCACGGCGCTCCCCAGTTCTGCTCTGGGCATGTTTCTCTGCACGTGGAGTCCAAGTGATGAGAACCACACACATCTAACACCAAGTACCAAGCACAAAAGGAAAAAGAGTTGTGGAGTCTTCAGAGCAAGCAGAACTGCCACAGTTCTATCCAAATCTTTATATTCAGCTATACAGACTCAAATTCTCTCAGAGGCCTTTGGAGGAACTGCATGGCTCGAGCCTTTCGAGCCCTCTTAACAGTACACTGTATCTAGCACTATGGACAGGGCAAGGCTGTATAGGGCTATAGAGATGCACTAACCCTGTCACCTGGACTCACACGCTGTTCAGTACAGTCCATTACTCAATTTACCCAATGTTTTTCTTCAGCAAAACAGTATTTCAGACTCTGGTGAAGTTATATACACCATTAAAGGAACAACTTTGAAAAAGACATTATCAAGTACAGATTATTTTGACTGTGGACAGGAATATCTTTCTATTAAAATAACTATTGCTATCAACCTATATAGTCAATATTACAAGACCACTGACATACAAAAAAAATAGTTTATTTCTTAGCAAATTACAGTCTTTGTCTTCAAAATTGCTTCATATAAATCTCTTCTTTATATATACATAATTGAAACATCTATACACATATGCAGAGCATTACTAGCAACTGTTCCATTAGAACATATTTTAAAAATATACTTAAAGCATACTTTCAGCTAGCAACACTTCAAGGAAGAGGGGGAATAAAAGTCTTTCTACACTCAAATATTTTTAATCACCTCTACAATATGCTGTAATGCTACCACATCCCTTACATAAGGCTTCAAGTATGACAGCAGCATCAACACACCCATCCATCTGGGCTTACTTGCTGGTGAACTGTATGCTGTTTCTCCCCTTGCCCTCCCCATGATGTAGCCTTATACCATTTGAGAATCTCACTCACTAGGTGTTGATTCCCAGCTCTGTTCTGCTCTGCTGGACCACCGTGTTTGTCAGGCAAAGAAATAAGCAGGTCCAAAATGTTCTGTTGTTCCACAGAGTTGCAAGGATACAAGCAAGCACTCAGAACAGTGAATATTGGCCCTTTGTAAAGGAAGAAGAAGAAATTTACACTGGCTAAAGCAAAACAGAAGAGAAGCCTCAGCCACTTAGAAAAGATGTATTTTTCATGGCCTATCAAGAAAAGGCTGGTCAATCATATATGATCTCAGTACAGAGATCTCCTCAAACGCCATAAAGACAGGGAGCCTTTGCGTCAACACCTGCAAACATTTTAAGAGAACCAGGCTGATGCCACTGATAGAGAGAAAATTTGATTAGAGGAAAATTAAGTTGGACACTCACAGGGACTGAATGCACCCTGAGACTTAACACTCACAGCTGACTACAGCTCCTGTGCATGAATGCAATACAAATGAAGAGCAAAATGTCTCCTTTTGACCAGCTGGCAGAGGCACCTAAAAGCATTTATGCCCAGGCACAGCACATACCATAAGAATGAACTGAGGAGAGAACAAGGGGGAGAGTTCAAAGAGAACTTCCACTGGTGAGAAAAATGGGAATACCAGACTGTAACAGCACTAACACTTAACCACAGCTGGGCCACAGTTCAATAGTGCTATAGTTCCCACTACCAGTTCTACTAAAACGAATGTTAAATATAAGTAGCTGAGAACTGGCAAATCACACCAAGCACAATGGATCTTAGTTACTTCTTTAAGTCCTAAAAGGGGAAAAGTCATTCCAATATAACAGGAATGAGAGTTCCAAACCTGCATTTGACTTCAGTTGGGCACTCCAAAGAAACGGCTTTGAAGAAAAAAACAATCTCTCTGTAACTGCTGGCTGAAAACCCGTGGGTCCCCTTCATTACGTAAGAGCAGCAAGCAGCAGTTCTGCACCAATAAAAAGGATAGCACATTAGCAAGCAACTGCCCCACAGGAGAGAGCTTTCTTGCTATTTCTTCAGTGCAGTGAAACAGGCTGCCAGACACAGTCACGTCCTCACACTGGAGACTTACATAATCTCAGCATGCCATGAAACAAAAGTATTTGAGGGAATATTTTAACTTAAATCTTGGCTTATTGTCTAAGAGTAAGTGAGCAGGTCGAAACACTGAGCGGTTCATTCTCCAATGCGCTGCTAGACTTGAAGTGCCACTGGCTGTCTCTGCATGCACCCAGAATACATTTATATTAGCATAAATAAACAAATCTGCCCATCTGCCTTCTTAAAAGAACCTTCTTTTCCAATTAAGCATGAGCTTCGAGTAAAACAATTTCTATCATACATCTGGATACACATGGCTACATGAATTTAGCATGAAAAACAAAACAAAACAAAACAAACAAACAAAAAAAAACCGTTTTTCAGCATGGTCAACCTGCAGCTGATTTACAGCTGCGGGAACAGCAAAACGCGACATGGATATTTGCACTCTCGGGGGCCTTTTCGCACACTGACAGGGGTCAAGCGCAGCCCGCGCAGGGGAGATGCCTGCGGGCGCTCCGGCTGCGCCTCCATGGCGCCCGGCGCTCCGCGGCGCTGCGCCCCGCGCTGCAGGGCCGCCACGCACGGGCACCGAGGCACCCGGCGCCGCTGCGGCTCCTGCGGGCGAGCACCTGCGCGCAGCACCCCTGAGAAGCGCAACGTCTGCGCGGCGCACGCCAGGCTGCGCGCGGGGCTGTCCAACCTGCGCTCCCCACATCGCAGCCGCGCAGACCCCGCGGAAGCAGCGGCGGGAGGATGGCGTCGCGGGCCCGCTGCCCGCCGCGGCACCCCAAGCCGTGCGCACTCCGGCACCCGCGCAGCCCGTGTCCCGCTGCGCATCCCGGCTCGCCCGGGGCAGGAGAAAGGCGGCGACTGCTGTTTTTAGGGGATGGAGCGGGGGGAGGTGGATTTTTGGGATGCTGTCAAGCTAATGCGCAGCATCCCTCCCCCCGCCGCGCTGCACGCAGGCTGCACCTGCGCTGCGGCCCCCGCCGCCTCCCGCGGCCCCTCGGAATAGCGCTCCGGGGGCTCCCTAAGGCAGGGGCACCGCCCGCGCGCACCTCCCCGGAGGGGCCGGCTGGCCCCGTGCCGGGGCGCGCGGGGGGACGCGGCGGGGGGGGCGGTCGCGCCGCGCCGGGGAGAGGGCGGCAGCGGGGGGCGTCGAGGCCGCGCTGGGCGGCGGGGCCGTCCCCCGCGGGCGTTATGTAACGGGCGGGGCGCAGATGCCAGCAGCGCCCCCCGCACCGCCGCTCCCCCCGCCATTAGCCGCGGGGCGCTA
>JAUBNY010000002.1:4471386-4483478 GCA_032275445.1 Crypturellus soui
CGCCCCCCGCGGCGCCGCCCGTGCGGCCGTTGCTGCCTTACATGGCTGGCTGGTCTCGGCGCCGCGGCCGGGCTGTCGCCGCGCGCAGGTAGCGCGCAGGGGGGCGCAGCGCCCAACGGCCCCTGGCGCTGAAGCCACGGGGGCAAAGTGTCCCTGCGGCAACGGCAGCGCGGGGGCGTCTCCGCGCTGGGGTAGGGCTGAGGAATACCTGGGGCACAGCCGAGGTGGAGCTGCGCTGGAGGTGAGGTAGAGCTGGGGTATAGGTGGAAGAAACCCAGCACTGTCCTGGTGAGGCACAGGGCATGGCCACACATGCACGCTCACCACGCAGGGGTTCACATCTCTCCAGTCCTCTTTTACTCCTGTATTCCTCTATTTTCCCATGCCTGTCCCTCCCCTCACCAATGCCTCTGCTGAACAGCCCACCGTAACCCTCATGCGGTCCCAAGATGCTCTTCCCCTGCACCCCCAAGCGTGTCCCAGACGCCGAGGCAGCGGCACCCCAGCCCGGAGGCTGTGCCAGGCGCCTGTCTCCCTGACTCACCCGGTGGCTTTTGCACCACGACTGTGGTGCTCCCCATCTTGGGAGGTGCTGGACCAGGGACAGCCTGTCTCCAAGAGGGACCTTAGGGATGTAGTGAGGTGGGGGTCGATCTCCAAAATAACTACCAATAGGACAAGAGGAAATGGCCTCAAGTTGCGCCAGGGGAGATTCAGGTTAGATGTTAGGAAAAATTTCTACACGGAAAGAATGGTGAATCTTTGGAACAGGCTGCTGAGGGAAGCGATGGAGTCACCATCCCTGGCAGTGCTCAAGAAATGTGTGGCAGTGCTCAAGAAATGAGGCGCTTGGGGACATGGTTTAGCAGGCAGCGTGGGGATGGCTTTACGGTTGGACTTGATGATATTGAAGGTCTTTTCCAACCACGATGATTCTATGATTCTGTGCTGTAGTTCCTAGGACTAAGTTGTCACATGTGAGGAAAATGTGCCATCATCCAGTTTGGGTAAAGACAGAAGCCCTTCAAAAGCTAAGTCAAGGATACCTCAGGGCAAGCATGTTCTGCCAGCCTAATCCTTGCTGGCCTCTCTTCTGCTTTTCAGTTTGCAGCCAGGTAGCTCACCCTCCAGGGATGAGGGTGGGGTGGCACAAGGGAATCCATAGGGAAAAAAAAAAAAAAAACTTAATTTTCTTCTTCGTCTGAAGTTTGTTATTCATGACCCTTGTCATCTGCAGCTCTCTAACTATTTTTAGAGAAGTTCAACATAAAAATCACAAAAATCCGTTTGTAGAGTTATCATACTACCACAATAATGTAATTTGTGCTAATTTTAATCCTGTGTGCAGATTAACTGCTCCCATTCTTGAAAGTACGAGAAGAGACACTTGCATTTAGTTTCATCTGTAGTTCATGCTACCATCAAATGCTGTGGATGCCTTGGACATATCTCCATCAGACTAAAATAATGTAAATGCCATCTATTTTGTGGATATCTGCAGCACTCAGTGCGCTTACATTACATGAAAAAAAGCATCAATATAGGAAATTCCTAGAGCTCCCAGAAGTCTTCTGTTAATAGCAGAAATGCTCTGTCACAGAAAACGACCTCACAGCAAACCCTGAAAATAGTCCAACCCTTGATTAGTCTCATCTCTGCTGGAAGTCCATTCATTAAAAATAAAAATAGAAAAACCCTCAACCAGAAAGCATGTTCTTCAGATCTCACCACTTTGTCCTAAGATTAGCTGCATTTCCTCAGAGCATTAGCACAGCTGTAGTAGGCTGCCATTGGGTTAAACTTTCTTCTTTTCCCTAGACACAGGCCCCTGTGTAAGTTCAGCTGTGACCTGACCTGATAATTCGCTGGTGTGACCTAACATTTTAAATCTTCTTTTCCTCTTCTAAATAAACATTTGCAGATACGAGTGATGCAATGTCCTTCCCTCTCACAAGCGCTGGCTGCGCGTTCCCAAGCTATTGCGGCGGGAGCTCGTTCCTTTAGGAGGCGAGCAGAGGGCAGGCACCAGCCCTAACCCGGCTCTTGCAGGGCTCTCTGAATGCAGCCTTCCCTTCCAACACTCCTGCCTCCACGCTCGGGTCTAAGGATGGTCTGTGTGGCCCCTGGGCTGATGGCTACAGAGGCTGAGAGCCTGGGCCTGCAGTTTCCCTCTGTGAATTTCCACAGTAAGGAAAGCACAGCCGGATTTCATGCTGACTTCCAGAATGTTATTTATTGTACCCATCTATGCAAAATTAACTGGAAAGACATTTCCCAGCATCATTCCCCCTCCAGCTAACTTACCTGAAGATAAAGTCTTCTGAGTGTGCTGCAGACCTGCTTCCAACATTTGGCACAGCTTCTCTTCAAAGCCACAGAGCCATCTTTGGTCATACTTCCCAGTATGAAATATTATGAGCAGTTCCATTTATATTGCATTAGATTATATTATATTACTATTACATATATGAACGATTCCTTTACTTCCTTTTATCTTCACCTTTCATCAGCAGGAAGCAATTTTTTTTGCTCCTCACATGTTGCTGTTCTCCTGTAGCGCTTATCCCCATGTGAATCCTTTTCAAAGGTTTTGTTCTTTTTGGTGTCTTTTGGGCTTTCCCTCCTCCCTTCTCTAGTCCTCGGTAAGAAATGAGTTGTCTTTCCTGCTCGGACAGCTCGTTTGCTAAAGTGCAAAGTTGGTGTCACCAGAGCAGGAGACCTTGATGGCCAACATCAGGCCCTGGATTAAGAGAGATGGGCAGCCTGGACAAACATGGCACACGCCACAGACACAGAGTGGGCAGAGAGACAGCAACATCATAACTTGAAACAGAATTGATGAAGAGTAAATAAAAAGCTTTTGCAAGGTTTTTACCTTGGTAGTGAGAGGTATCATAGAGACTGCACTATTATTATGAATGGCCACTTTCTACCTGCAATTTTCAAACATGAAACAGATTTTAGTCAGAATATTTTTATGAAAGAGAGTTTTATTTTGTTTGAATCTTCCATGAAAATGACAAAATCATTTCAAATATCCCATTCCACTGAGGCACTCCATTGAGAAAATCTGCTGTTGTTTTTTTAACCACTTCTTGGAATCATTGCAGAAACTGGAATTTTGTCAAGAGTCTACCCCAGCATTGTTTCACTGGATGAGAATCAAATAGAATTTTCCAAGCTACATAAAGAGTCATATATATGTGTATATATATATTTTTATTGTAATTTTTATATGTATACGCGGTATGAATATTGTCAATAGGTTACACATAGCCAATATACATACAGCTACATACACTATCACAGTCATTTATAAAAAGGCAGAAATGATTCGAACCTGACAGAACTCCACTAGCAATACAAACATGTTTTCATAGATAAAACCGTGAGGAATATTTAGCTGTATATATGTAAAGAATAATAATAAAAAAATCTCACAGCAGCACTTCAAATGGGCAGGCAAGCCAAGCAGAAAATGCTGCTTTTCTACACGAGAGGTTGGGCACAGTGCGTTCTGCTTTTTGCAGGGTGTAGAGCCGCTAACACAATGGTGTTTATGGCACCAGTGCCATAAACGTGTCAGCTTTAGTGAAATACAAGTTGAGCTGAATACAAACAAGCTGATGCAGACGTAGGAGCTAGAGCGCAGAAGAAAGATGTGTGCATGTGTTAACAGAGTAACTGGGCAGCGCTGACAGAGCAGGGCACAATCCCGCACCTGGCCAGCCGTGAGGGAGTTCCTGAATTATTTGACCACTCCACGACACAATAGCATTAATCACTATTTGGGGCTCACAAAGACCCAAACCAAAGCCCTCACAATGACAGAACCCACCAAGTTAAATCCAGCCCGTGTTACTGACTCTGCTCGGTTACACAGGGAGTCTTTTGGGGAGGACCTTATTGTACACTCTTCCTTTCGTATGGGATGTCTTTCTAATTCACATTGTATCTATCCTTTGCCCCAAGAAAGAATGGAAAGGAGTGAAATAGGGCAATGTAAAACAGAGATAGAAAGGACAGGCTTCTGCAAGTAATAGATCCAATCGGGGTTTAAAAAGTCTACATTCTAGCTGTTTATTTGGTACAGCAATGAGCAAAACATTGAATCTCCTTCTGCTTCTGTTTTGCAGGTATAAATTAGAGGTAAGCCATTTTTCAGTAAAGATATCTGCGAGGTACACAAAGATTGCAGCACAAAACTCTTATTTAAATGGAAAAAAAAACTTTATTAGAGAAGTAAAATTAGAGATGTGAAGCCAGACCTTAGTTCTATATGAAATAAACAGCCTGTGGCTTAAAGACTGCACATTCAGGTTTGAAAGCCCACAACTCTAAATACTGAGAGCCTGTATCATAAAGACTAAAGTATCATAAAGGCTAAAGTTGCTAACATTATCAATGTTACAATCTTTTTTTCTGTTAACAATTGAAAACTATTTTGTTGCGGCTTTGTGCTAGTTAACTCTATTCCATTTGACACGTGTACTCCCAGCTTCGCTCTATCCTTGCTAGCTCAACAGCTACAGCTTTCAGAGCCTGAAATGCTCTCAAGAGGAGACAGCCGTACATCACCCATCCTTTCTGCTGCTGGGAGGGGAAGTGGCCAAGAAGCAAACACGAAAACTGCAGTGAGAGTAAGCATTGGTGAAGCCCAAACCCACAGATTTCAGCGGTTTGCAGTTAAGAAAAAAAAAAAAAAAGAAAAAGAAAACAGAAAATGAGAGTATTCATAAGGAAATGGACACACCAGCCTATTTTCTTATTGGGGGATTTTTTCAGCACTGGTGATCTGCATTCTCCAATGCTTCATTGAGAGGTGGGGAAGTCAAAACCTTATCAAAAGTCCTCGCCAAACAGAAGAGGCCCTTCAGATCCTCTGCTCACATCTGGGAAGTTGTTGCCTGCTTGTTGAGTTTAACCTAAATTATTTGTTTCATCAGCTTTGAGAACATTAGAAGCACTTCTTAAGGTCTGCAGCTTGCTCCTCTCAAATCTTGCTAGCTGCCCTTGCCACTAAATTCCATAGCTATCGTTTTTGTGCAAAAGTAAGAATTCTTTAATTGCTATATTGAATAGCACACCACTGCTACCAAGCGTTCATTGATTAGGAAATAAAGTGATAAAGATGTAGATTTGTGTTAAAACTGTTTGTAATCCTAACAGCTTCCTCGTGTCATCTGTTTTTCTTAACTAGAGACAAAAAGGTGAGCCTCGTCAGCAGCACTAGTTGTGATGCTTTCTTTTCCCAGTATGCTGAGAAGAGCCAAGATTTGTTAGGGCTCACCCATCAGAATGAAAATATGTTGGGGTGAATGTGGGCTGGCTGTGATTCAACCTAGAATCAATGTGTAAGGGTCTAGCTCCACAGAAATTAAGAATTTTACCATTAGCATGAAAGGAGTTAGCACTCTATCTGCAATAGCCACCCTTCCTTCTACTTCTTCATGTATTGTTACTAAAAACAAGCTACAAAAAAGCTGGTTAAAAAACAAATCAAACAAAACCAAGCACAAAACCAACCCGATATCTCCCACCCTCCATCTATGCTATGCCAGCAGGGAGCATGTGATTCCACATAACAAGAAACAAAGAGTCTTTTACAATCAAGTATTGCTAAAGATTCTAGTTCTAATGACATATTTCACCACTTTATGCTAATTCTGTAGCAACATTTGACTAGCTGAGGCCCCCTCTTTATCTGGTCCTTCATAGATCACACGCAAAAGCCAAGCAACTACAAAATACAATGCAAACAGTCAGCTAGAGTCAGAGCAAGCAAAATTTCAGAAGAACAGTTTGGAAATGGAGAAACATACATCAAAGTGCTACTGAAGCCAGGTGCATTTAGGCCAGGCTATTTCACACCTGAGGCACAGAAACATGCACTGTGGCTTGCACTCAGGGTATAGAAAGTTGCAGATGGCTATAAGGACGAAAGGAAATCAGACATTAAAGTGTCCCCATCATGAATTCCCGAAGAACTTCCAATGCTTCAAATCTAGGTGTCTTCTGTGTCTCTACATTTTTATTTTTCAGGTGTTTTTATGTGTGCTTGCATCAGCCAGACAAGCCCTGTTTCACAAAGAGTGAATAAAGCTAGACCACTTGCATTAGCAGTCTCCAGCATGGGATCAGGTTTTTCCTAAAATAGTTTCAGATCACATTTAAATGATAATGGATAAACTGGATTTAAGCATTATAAGGATAAATACTGTACTTAGGCATTATTGGATTTATTACTTGATGTGTTGCCAAAAATGCAGTTCTAAATTATGAAACAAAAGTCTGAACACTGGAAATCCGTATGATAACCACCCATAATCACACGAAGGATCCTTTATTACAGAAGCCAAACTTCTCATGGGAGCCTGAAAAAGGGATTAGTCTCATGAAGTAGGAAGGTGTGAGAATAACTGGAAATGTCAGAGCAACTTCTTCAGGACATCCCAGTCCTTAGGGCGAGATGAATGCAATGCACTCCAAACTGCAAGTTAACAACACAGTTGTCTTCCCAAGCACAAAGCTATGTTGTTCAGTTAAAAAAGCTCTGGCACTGTGGATTGTTACACTGTCCTCTATGACCATGATTCATAAATAATTGGCTTGATATAATGTTACTTTGGTTTAATAAGTACAAGTGGAGAACACTAAAAAAGAGCACTACTTGATCCACCAGCTGGATAAAACAGAAACATGTTAAACAAACAAACAAAAAAAACAAATGAAATATAAGCGTTATAAAAGAGCATCATGCATTGTGAAGAGATTTACTGTGAAAAGTATTTGGCAAGGGTTACATGTACAACACAAATGTACAACACAGACCACTTTATTTTTTTTAAATAAAGTCAATATGAGCAATCCAAGCAACTTTTTTTGCACTGGCATTCTTCGTACATTGCACTAAACTCAAAAGCATCTCAAAAAATAAGATTATATAAAGACTGCCTCAGACCACTTTTGCCAATTACCCATGTCTAATACAGTCTTTTATAGTAATAAATCAGAGAGCATTATGTTTCAGGGCCACCGGCCTGAAAATCCAGTCTTGTACTACTTCTGATGGCAAGAATGGAAGATGTGATGCACTGACTGGTGCAGCTCTGTATTTTGGGCTTTAGTGGTATTTTAACTAAACAGACAGAGCTCTATCTTCAGATTTACATATTTTAAATAAGGCCTTTCAGAGGATAAATCCTTATTACTGTATAGCTTTTTTTCTGAATTGATGTGTATAAAAGCAATGTGTGAAAGAGAATTTCACCAGGTCTTTCACCCGGAGCAGCACCTGAATGCAACATTACGCAGGGATTTGTAATAGAAACATCAAGACTAGTATGAATTAAACATGAATGAGAGCATGAGAGTGATTCTGAGTATGTAGGTATGAAAAATGGCTATGAAAGAATGAGTTATATGTACGGGACTGAGCACGAGGGAAATAAGTTTTAAAATAAGGATCATCTTCCCTCCCTAAATGCTCTTTCATAGAGTTTTCTTGTGTTAGTTGCAACATCAGTTGGCCACGCACTGAACCTTGCTAGTGGAGATGCAACAGTCTATAACAAATAGTGGCAAATATCCTCAGCTAGATGCCTGTGTCCTATCCTGGTGCGGGTTAAGAAAGCATCTAGCTCTGCTGTACACGAAGGCAGCATTGTGCAACCAAGTCACATCCATGTTGTTTCAGTGACAAGTACCTGAGTGTCCATGTTAGCTGCCACACAGCTGTGCCCAAACTTCTCCATACCCCTATAGCTTTACTTATTTATTTATTTCAAAAAGTTCCTAGACAAAATACATTAGGGAGGAAAGTGGACATAATTTTAAGGATAGATAGTAAAGAGAAGGAACAACAACAAACTTCAAGTCTTACAAAAAAAGATTTCTTTTTTTGAAAAGTCTTTCAAAAAAAAGATTTCTTCGAGATCACATAACAGCATAACAATATTTTATGTCCTGCTCTGATCCTTATTTAGACCCTTACAGAGTGTGTTCCTGTAAGCTGAGTTTTTTGGTTACCATACTTAGTAACTGAGGCCTAAAAAGTGGGAGTGTTCACATGGAAACACAAAGCTGGGAGACATCATCATTTTTCATCATTTTAGAGAAGGAAGATATAAAACAATAAAACCAGATGACTGAGAACTACGGTGACAGGGTATGGACAGTACAAAATATGCGTCCCCTCCACAAACTCAGAGAAATGCATTTGAGGTAGAAAGGAGCTCTTCAGTGTCACGCATTGGCACAAGACCAGGCGCAAATTGATCACGAAAAAAACTGAGGCAGATGTTCGGAAAAGGTCGTGTACTTGTTGCTGCAGTGCTGCAGCACGCTGCGGTGGCAGCGTGCGGATGCCTCAGCACTTCTCCGGAAAGGCAGTCCCAGCCGGGCTGCAGAACGAGCCAGGGGCTGCATGGATGAGAGCAGAGCTGACTGAGAGCAGCCTCCAAGGTGCCTTTGCACTGTGCTCTGCTCAGTACCCCAACTGCAGGAACACCCTTTGGAGAAGCAGAGAGCTTCCCCTTCCCGGATCTACGTACATCTGATAAGGTTTAGTTTGTGAAAGCATCTGTCTTTATTACAGACCCAAGAAGAAGCACAGTCAAGTCTGGGTCACACAGCATGGGAATATCTGTATTTACAGCACATTTAATCTGTAGCTCAGAGAAACTGTGCTCCAATAACTGAAAGCTAATTTTAAAATGGGGCTGAGTGAGTTTGTCACAGGGGTTGTGAGATGCACTGGCTCCAAAAGCAGGAGTCTGGAATCCGTGTGCCACCCTGGTCCTGTGCTTCCTAAATCATGTTGGTGTCCTGGCTGCACAACTGAGCAAGCTTGTAAGAAGTCTATGCAGGATTTTGTTGAGAGTAAACAGGTGAGCACATGCACATCTCTAATATATCTCTCTGCTGCTTTTCCTTCACTTCTTTCTGCAAGACCACCATGGGTAGTTGTACTTAATACTTTAACAAAATGAATTAAAGAGAGCAGCTTAGAGAACACTGGTAGAGATCTGCCTTCTCTTTACCCTCAGACCTGCTCTTGTGGACACCAAAGCACAGCATCATCCTACATTTCCTTGACACCTTACCAGAACAGGCAAAATGGAACACCATAACATGCAAAATGTACCACGTACGGTCTAGTGTGCACAGCAAAGAAACTCTGCCTGCTACTGGCAACACTGCTTAAGCCCGTTCCCTCCCCCGAGCTGTGGACTAGGTACTACCCTCTCCAGACTACAAGGATTCAAACTGCAGAATAAGTGCTGTCCGCCAGCTTGTGTACAGAGAACAAATCAAGCCATTGTTTATTTATTTGTATCCATGAGATAGGATGGCTCTAGAGCCAAACAGCTTTGGCTAGTATTATTTCCCTCCTAAAAAAAAAAAAAAAAAAAAAAAAGTGCAAAGAGCTTTCAGGGGCTTGTTTTAGAACTTATCTATCAATGAGAACACATCAGTGAGAACAATTTCTTCCTTGCAAAATTCTTTTCTCTTTCCCTGCATGAGCTCTCCTAAGTGATTACATAACCTCATCAAAAGTCAGGGAATTCTACAGTAGTAACTTACGAATCTGCACTATCCTACTACCCTGGTCCTTCATGCTAAAGGGAATTGGGTTCTGACTCCTGAATGGAGTCCTATGGAGTCAGGCATCTGGAGACAGCTCCATAGGCATGGAATCAGTCACACTTCAGAACTGCAGCCTACCTGCAGAAATTTCACTGTGCCTCATCCTCATTTTTTTTCCAGATTTCATTGTCTTTCATCTTTCCAGTTTCATCTTTCCTCAAGTCACAAGACTTGAATGTGTCTGTCTCATACCACCAGTGTGCTAACAAGAAGAGGGGAGGGAGAATTAAAAATGTAAGATCAAGTCTCCTCATGATGACAGCACAGCAGGATTCCAGGTGATCCGACAGGGATCTCTATAGCCTGGCAACACCTTTCAGTCTTCAGATTCGAGCTTTAGTAAGTCTTCCAAGTGTGTAGATGTGTTTTCAATCGGGAAAAGTCCTCCAGCATCAACAAAATATACTACTCTAGTGTCAGGAAAATACCCTTCTCTCCCACTTCCCCAAACAGGAAAGCGTTGACAAATAAAGGAAGAAAAAGCCTATAAAATGAATAGTCAAGTCCCATCTCTCCTTTAATTCTAGGACCACACAAATTCTTTTGCAGAACTCTGCCTACGCAAGATTTGTATCTGCAACTCATGTGTATGTCATATAAAATTTCAGTCTGTGTGATTTTACATAGTCACAAAGTATTGAAAGCCCAGTGTTGTTACAGAAAGTGCTGTGCATGCTATGTTTGCTGCTTATTACAACCGAGGTATGTTTAACTTCCTCACCGTCATAAAACAGGACTGGAAACAGAGTCCATATCTCCTGTCTGGAAGGTCCTTGATGGGTCATATTGTCGTCCTCTGAAGAAACAGTCTGTGCATGCTGCCCTAGGAAAGAAGTAAGTGTGATCAACGTAAGATTAACAATTTTATCCCTTTCATTTCCTTAGCTGTCCACACACATGCATTACATTAACCCTGGAAAAAAAAAGTACATTATGCTTTCCCTGACACCACAAAAATGCAGATTCTTACATGGGCCTTCAATTATTTACAGTGACTAGAAAGACAAATGGGGGCATCTATTTCTTATTGTGTCCGTGCAATTCATTCCTGAAGCAAAAAAAGCCTACATAAGAAGTTAAAAATCTTCACCCAGCAAAGTCTAGCAAAGAGTCTCTTCTGAACACAGATGACAAAGCAAATAAAGAAATAAAATGGTGGAAAAAGGTCTAAAGGTTAAACTACACTATTTGGGAAATAATTAACATGGAAACTCTTTGCCTTTAGTGACCTTTTTCCATCAGTTAATCGTGTTTCTCTTAGCAACAAGCGTATACACTGTAATTACATTGGTCTATACCACAAGATTTATGTGATGCAACCAGTGGCATGTCTATCCTGGATACAGACAGGTTTTGTCATTCCAAGAGCCATAACATAATTAACTGTGCTGTAAGAAGACTATGCTCCTGTAAATAGGCTGTTTTCTAGCACAGGTGTAACCATAAAGAGCTGGCAACATGTGAGGCTGTCCTAAAGGTTTGGGTAGTGAAGCTATCAGAGGGAAAGAGGCGTCTTTCCATTGCTCCAAATTCTACTCTTCCAGTTAAAGAGATTCACGGAGTCACGCTAGTTGCCACTGACCTAGTCGAGTGGTAGGAAGTTGCATGCTCAGCTGTACTGGCAGGCATGTGAATGATGAAGCTACTTTAGAAACCTACCCAAATCTTTACAGCACAATCACTACTTCTTCCCTCTCTCAGATGCTCTGTCTCTGCAATTTCCAAGGGTTATCCATACAGATGCCCATCCTGGTGTGTCCAAGATAGCAGGATTTTCATACCCTGTGCACAGGGCACATGACTGATCTACCATTTCCCCACACAGAGCTGGCTCAAACCCAAAGCTCCATTCAGATTCACTGTTTTGAGCCCAAGTGCCGCAGCCACAGAGAGGTGGAGGAGCTGGAGCAAATGAGACCTGGAAAGCTGTTCCTGCTGTACGGGGATGGTGGCAATGTGCGACTTGCTCTTCCTCATTAAGAAACTGTGAGCGAGATCCTCAAAAGCTTGTGGTCTTTTGGAGAAAGAAGTTCACTTCCAGATCTACCCCGCTCTGGCTGTCCCATTAACTATTGCAAAGTAAAAACAAACACTGCTCAAGACATACTACAAAATGGCCTAAAGTTATGGAGAAAATTGCAGATTTAGATGAGGTAGTTCTGATCCTATAGTACAGTGACATTTTGTGAACTCCCAAGAAAGTCTGCTGCTTAGAGGGAACTCTGAATTTTGTGTTTTCCATCTTTCTAGTTTTGTACAGCCATTCTTTCACTCCCTTATCAGAGAAGCACAAATTAAAACTTGATTAAGCATCAAAGAT
Organism: Crypturellus soui; assembly: GCA_032275445.1. NCBI lineage: Eukaryota > Metazoa > Chordata > Aves > Tinamiformes > Tinamidae > Crypturellus > Crypturellus soui. The sequence goes on from JAUBNY010000002.1 coordinate 4,483,355, forward strand.
ATAATAAAGGCATACACAGGAATACATCAATAAAGATAATTTTTAATGCTGCCATTAGCATTAAGGTTTTTTAATTTTACTTGGTAAAAAAAACTCTAAAATAGGATACTGAAATCTTGCAAGA
>JAUBNY010000002.1:4494237-4510630 GCA_032275445.1 Crypturellus soui
TATGCCTGCACTAAGTATCAGTCCATTTCAGTACAGTGTCTCCGGGCAGCAGGGCACTGTCACTATGGTGAGTGACGTCTTTAGCTTTAAATCCATCTCTGATGACAGATTTCTGTCTTTCTAACATATCTATTAATACCTAGTTCTTTTTCCATGTGACTTTTACCCTTAACAGAGGTATTTAACTAGAGATACGAGCACGGTGTGACTGCTGCAAACCTACCTTTTATTGTGAAGAACTACTGGACGCACTATCTCTCTAGTTGTCTTTGCAGCCCTAAGTTTCTGGGGATTCTTCCCCAAACGATGCAAAATCCAATTGAAAGCAAATTCATTCTTTTGACCAAGATATGGGCGCATGTTGCAACACGAAATCAAAAGACTTCTCAATTTAATTGGCCCTTGTTTAAACGAACAGGTAAGAAGCTCCTACAGCACAGACCTCACCACGGCTGCAGAGAGAGCCCCACGGCAGCAGCCCGGGAAGCAGAGCAAGCAGCAGGACCAGCACTGACTGACCATGGGCAAGAGTCACGCGCTGAGAGGCAGCACTGCTGGCTCGCCTCCTCACCTCGCCTTTAATTCGTCCAAGGCAAAGTTGCTTCCCTGACTTCCTCTCGGTAAAACTGAAAGTGAAGCAGGGAGTGGAGCGGCTTGGGTGCCTGCGCCCGCCCCCGTAGGGGCTCCCCGGCTCTCTCGCCCTTCAACGAGGGGTTGAAGCGTCCTCGCCACTAGATCCAGAAAAGCTGATTGATTTATTGAAACATGAACACTGGATGGTAACGAGCCAGGATGTCACGTCCGGGCCATAGGAGGCTTTTGTTCTGATTTTTGGATTGCTTCCACCACAGGAAGTTGCTTCAGTTGTTGCTTTCGAGTTTTCTCAGAATCACGATAGCAACAGAAAAAACCTTAGGACAATTAGGCTTTCTGATTTTATTATAAGCACTCATTGCTTTATTGTTTTGTACCACGAAGGTACTATGAGATCATGCACATGTTTCCAGCTGATTCTTTCCAAACTGCTGCATCAGTTTTCATTAAAATAAAAAGAAAAAAAAAGTTTCCCTATGCTGTGCATCAAAAAAAAGCACACTAAAGAGGAAAATATTAAGCTTCACAGATTTGGGTTATTGAAAAATAATCATCTTGGTAAAATCTGCTGTTAATCATATCTACAAAAATATGGTGCTGAAATTTTAAGTTTTAGCACTTCAAAAGAAAAAAAAAAGAAATAAAGAAAATCTACGTCTCCTATTAGAAAAATTGATGCTTTCTCCGTTGATTGTCTTCAGACAATAAATAAACTAAGTGTCGTCTCAAAGTTAAACCTTGGCTCAGCTGCGAATTTCAAGGTGATGATAAGGGAGATGTATTTGCCTAAAAGACTGAAGTTTCATTTGTTCTATTTAATGGAGAAAAGAGTAGCAGTTCACAAAATCTGAATTTTGCTTTAAATTAACAGTACTATTTAAGTGAAAACCTTAATTCTATGTAAAATAGATCTTCTGTTTGTTTTAAGTCAAATAACATTTTGTGGTTGATTTAAAGTGATTGACTGATCTAAGGTTTTGCTTTTTCACTTTCCGGAGAAAGCTTAAAGAAAAAAATCCCCACATGCTTGCGTATTTATTAGATTTTAAAACTTCCTTTTGCTCTTTCATTTTCAAATGTCAAAATCTCTCTTTCAGTCAGGATAAAGGAAGCGCTGTGCCAAAAAATCATCATATATATGCATTTATGACCTGTAACTTTTGTCAGTAAAAATACTGTTTTAAAATCTGTAATCACACATTTTTGAGATTCTTATCTTCCATCGTGATTTTTTGCCACGTAGTTTGAGTGTCAGGTTTTAGTGTTTTGCTATATTGTAGCTGGGGATTTTCACGAGAAGTTGTCTGCATTACCCCCAGTACAGCTAGCAGTGATAGGAGGAAGGTTTTAATTAGCCTTGAAATGCTCCTGTACTACAAAATCAACAGAAATTAAGAGCAGCTAAAGATGTTCCTTAGTTCTGGCAGCACACCAGAAGAGGGTATAATAGTAGGCTTTTAAAGAAAACTGATCCAATATATCCACTTCCCAAATGCCGGATTAATTGAAAGCTAGCTTTCCTTCAAGAAAATCTAATTTGTAGATAGGAATTCAAATTGACAAGAGAATGTATTTTTCTTTTTAATCCAATCAAAAAAAAGTCCAGAACTGAAAATGATGGCAGGGTGCCCTTGCAACACAGAAGATCTTAACAAGCAGATTAATAAAAATCAAATTGATATTTATAATTTAATTTTGAAAACAGATGTATATAGTTAAGAAAATACCGTGCCTTTACAGTTTCTCAGTTTGTTTTTCTTATCATAGAATTAAAAAAAGGTCTTCAGCTGAGTGCTTTTCTATAGTAACTTGGCACTCCTGATTTGATTTAGAACTTTGATAAAATCAATTACTTGCAAAAAAATTCAACCTCAAGTGTGTGGGGGAAATGGCAGATATAAATCTATGTTGAATTTATATCTTCCTCTTCCTTCTCATTTATGAAACAGTGGAAGGAAGAAGGGTGCTTTTTTTGTTTGTGTTCTTGAGATAAGCAGTGTTTTAAAGGAAGGTAATTCTTCATGTTCATAGATGAGGAATTGAATGGATTTAAGTCATTTGTTTTCATGTGGGATAAATTTATCTCAACTTACATCATCAAAAATCATCAGTCAATGAAACTGCTTAACTGAAATATTATCAATGCTCAATCCATTGCAAACAGACCAACATCCTATGTCTAACATCCACAATGTTAGAATATTCTGAATTCAGTTAAAAATAAAATTAACTTATAAGAATACCAAAACAATTGTGGGGGGAGTAAATGTGCAAAAAATTCTTTGCATGGAGAAGGAGGGAAAAGTATGTTTAAAATAAGTTACAGTAAATACAGTACTTAAGAAAACTGGGATTTATACTGGTGGGAAGCAATATAGAGCTTTCAAGTAACTGAATACCTAATAAGTGTTATAGCAGTTGTCCAAATATTTGATTGTCGCAGACATGGTTTAATTGAAATAAGCAGAGCATTAATTATGTTGTAGACTACAAAAAAAAAACAAGTGCGTGAATTAAAAAATGCAGGACAGCCTTCACATTCGTCAAAAGCCACTGCAGACACACCGTTCATAGACAGAGACACATTCTCATCACGCAGACTGAGAGACCAGACCTATGCCCTGTGAAGATGCCAGTTATTTCCTCCATCAGCAAGGAAGCCTTTCATTTGCAGAAGCTTTTGATTTTCCAGCCATGATTAAGGGGTTCTGACTGGCAGCTGGGAAACTGAGGATTTTCCCATTTGCTCTGCTGCAGGCACTATGACCTGCAGTGCAGTGGTTTAGCTCTCAAGAGGATTTAAGTAATATAATTCCTAAGTTTTACAAACATCAGGTGTGTCTACAGGAAAAAAAAAAACTAGTACTTATCAGGGCACTGATATTGTTCTAAAACTGGGCACTGCAGGTCAGGAACTGAAATATCTAAGACGCTGCACACAACCAATTTGATTTTCCTACGTTCAGTATACCAGTAATGCGAATGAAAGACAGTAACATGACGAAAACTGATGATTCTGAAAAAGTACCTGAGCCTCCAGAAATATATAAAGTAGACAGACACAACTTAAAGTAGACAGACACAACTTAATATCCTATAACTTATTATTACGAGGTTAAAAAAAAAAATAGGAAACTTATTTTGTATTCTCTAGTATCCCCAGCCTTAAAGTGCATAAAGTGCATCCACCTTATGAATAAACAGAAGAGTCAACAAAAATCAGCGCCAGAGCTTGACGACAGAATACTAGCTCTTGCCTTTAAAAGTGTAGCAAAGCACATTCTACTCTGCTCCAAATGTTGTATTAGCTACAGGTCTGCTACTCCACAGTTGTACCTTACCTACAGATTTACCATGCTATGAGCTTCCTCTCAGCGTTACCCCACACCTTAGCAGAAGACTATGATTTATCACGTTCCTCAGAAAAAGAGATGCTGCAAAAATAGCTAGCAAGCTATTTTTTTTTAAGTCAGTATTTCTGTGCCCACACTACAATGGACACCTGTGACAAAGTACCAGCTACCACAAAAAGCTTCCTTTTAAGGGATTTTTTTTTTCTGTTAAAATGCTTCTTCAAGAAAACTCTGAATTGGTTGGTTTTGCTTACGTTCAATCTATTGTAGAGAAACTCTTGATTAAAAGATAAGGTTTCTACAAGCACTCAAAGATTTCTTCTGAAAAGTAGTTATAGTAAAACTTCAGACAGCAGCTGAGAATTGAACTGCCCTAAAACAGACAGGCTGCAGTGCTTGGAAAACTTGGTGGGAGCTGATAAATGATCTCTGAAGACTAGACTGTTTTCCTGGGAGTTCAGCTCAGATACAGTGAGTCTTTTTTTTTTTCCCCATGAAAGTGAAAAGTGGACAAAGGAAAACCACAGTGCAGTACTTGATGAAAAAGGCAATTTAGCAACTGCAAATAATTATAAAACTATTGCTATGGTCTCACAGTTTTGAAAGTTTTGACTAGGCTTTTCAAAACAGAATTTAAAAATAAACATGGTCATTAAAATAAGTGGTGTATGAAGGAGGGCCTTCATCATATCTTTCTGTTAAGCTGAAAATGCCCTTGTAGTAGTTGTCTACATAACACGTGTTTAATCACTGCCTGAGTCTACGCATATAGGTTACAGAGTTTGTTTTTAAAAGCTATGCAAATCAGTTGCTGTAGGTATGGGCTAGTTGCTAACTTAATCATGTCAAAAGTACTTAAAGACCAGTTAAACAGATGGAGTCCAAAAAGGCCAGTTTGTTAATATGTAGCGTAACTACACTTAAAGGCTGAGAAGAATAATATTTTAAAAATAGTAATAAAAAAAATCAATATTATCACCTCAAATGCTTTTCTTTCTTCTTTTATATATATAAAAAAGAATAAAAAAAGAGGACAGACATAAAAAAAACAGCTGCACCTCTCATGACATTATTTAAGTAAGTAAATATACCAGCAATAAAAAATTCTGCTCAGCAGCAATAATTTACTAGTTTCCTCCTTAGAAAGCAAACAATGATAATAGAGATCTTATAATAAAACTCCTCCTTGGAAGTTCTTTGAACAGTCAAGGAACTGTTTCAGGGAGCTGTCCCATAAGGAAGGTCTGCTCTAAAGAAGCGTCTGTCCCTGTTCTCTGATCTTCTTTGTGTGCTGGGAAACCAGAGAGGCGGCCCAACTGAGTAGATATTTCATAGGTATACTCCAAAATCAACAATCAGAGAAGCACCAGTGCAGAGGCGCACAGTTCAAAAACAATTCAGGCCAAAGAGAGAAAGAGCAAGGTTGGCAGTATAGGACACAGGAATATGGCTTTTTTTTTAAAAAGAAAAGAAAGAATTCCAATGAAGGTAAAAGATACGTATATATTTTTGGGAGAAAATCTACAGTGGTCAACCACCTAAAGTAAGTACATATAGAGATAACAATTAAACACTACTAAGTGTCCTAGACAGAGCAGCGATGGGCTTCCGAGGAGTATCATGACCACCATAATAAACAGGACTCCGGCTGCTGTCACCTCCACTGGAATAAATGGAAGAAAAGTCAATCTAAAACAATTATTCTTTCCACTGATTCCTTCTGAGGCAGCATAAGGGGAAAACCACCAAAATGTTTTATCCTTCCAGTAACAAAAACAGCAGCTCATGACTCCCACTGTATTTCAAGTCTATACAAAAAAGAAAAAAAAAACATTTTCACTTTTGTTTCTGTTTTCTCTTTGCTTCAAAAAACATTAAACTTCTTCAGGGATAAATCCTATTGCTTTTCAATATCTTTTAAGTAAATTGATACAGCAGAATCACCAAATGACAGAACAGTTAAGGTTGGAAGGAACTTCTGGAGACCATCAAGTCCAAATGCCCTGTTCAGCCAGCGCAGCTTGCCCACAACTGCCTCCAGTCAGGGTTTGATTATCTCCACGGGGTGATACTCCACTCCACAACCTCTCCTCCCTGGGCAACCTGTTGCCTCTTCTGTCTGGGCACCACTGAGAAACTGGCTCCACCTTCTTTAGCCATGAGATTCCTATACACATTGGTAAGATCCTTGCACCTTCTCTTCTCCAGGCTAAATAATTTCAGCGGTCTCAGCAGCTCCTCACGTGAGGCCTGTTCCTGACCTTCAGTCATCTTTGTGGCCACTGAGGTACTTGCTCCAGGAAAACCAAGTCACCCTGTACTGGGACACATTATCCAAATAGGGCTGGCGAGAGGGGAAGGATCATCTCCGTGGACCTGCAGGCAACACCTGCCTGCTGGCAGCTCGGAATGTTTTCCTAGTGCTGACTTAATGCACCACGGGATATTTCATGAGCTTTTCATGAGCAATGATTTTCCATGCTTTTGAAATATTTATACCAGAGCCCAACAACTTCTGAAATACAGATTAATGTCCTGAATCAGCTCAGAAGCATCTTGGCTAAGAAGGTCATACTCCACTCTTCAAAACAAAACTCTGGATCAACATGGTTCAAAAATCTGCATGCTCAGGAATGTCTGTCAAAACACGCTCTAGGGAAGTCTCTCAAAAAGCGCTCCACTTACAAGATTCCAGAATTCAATCTGTATGTCTTCAAAAATTGGAAGGTGACCCTATAGACCAGTGGTCACCAGAAGTCCCACTGCCATTAAAATCTATTGTTAAATGAACAATGACAGGAACAGAATAAGCTAAAGCTGAAGAAGTTGGCCTGACTGATGAAAAGAAATTAAAGCCAAAGAAAGTAACTCTCACAACCCCCTACTAGTCCTGCGTAGGGCCGGGCAACAAGGAATCAGCAGCAAGCCCTGAGCAAAGGAGCAATCACAGAATCACAAAATTACAGAGTCACAGAACGGTTGAGGTTGGAAGGGACCTCTAGAGATCATCTACTCCAAGCCCCCTGCTCCAGCAGGGACACCCAGAGCACATAGCACAGGGCAGCATCCAGGTGGGTTTGGAAGATCTCCAGAGGAGACTCCACAGCCTCTCTGGGCAGCCTGTGCCAGGGCTCTGTCACCCTCACAGGAAAGAAGTTCTTCCTCACATGGAGGTGGAACTTCCTGTTACCTACAGAACATGAATTCTATCTACAAATTCTATCTACAGAATCTGAATTATCTATAGAACAGGAGGTCAGAAGACAGCAACAACCCCAACCACCCCGACAGTGCAAAAGCAGGCATGAAACCCTGCAGGAAACAGCAGGGTTTCAGCAGGGAAGCAGCTGAAGACAACAGTCCTAGAAACAGGAACTATTTTCCATCTAGAGAGCCACTAGAGAAGACCAATGGAAGAAAACCTCATTTATTGCTCCTCATGATCACTGTCACAGCCCATTTTGCCCAGTACTACACCACTATAACTTCTCAGCATCATACACTTTCAGCATACACTAAAAAATCTCAGTAGCATACACTTTCAGAAATTTTGAATGCACAAAGCATGAAAAGCAATTTGTCTGGGAGCAAATACTTTTATAAATTGTATAACAAATAACATAAAAAACACACTAAGTAGAGATATACTTTCAAATGGAGAATCTGTACAATGTTCTGCTGCATTTAGAAAATAATGGGTGAAAACACAGAGCATCTGCCTGTCTTCTATGTAGAGAAAGTGGATGTGAACTGCATAGGACCTGATACTTAATATGTGAACACCCTGAGCTGATGGCATATCCAGATAAATCAGGATCTAAAGGGACAACAGGAGGCCTGATAAAGGAGATGAGGGAGGACTTTCTCCATTTACAGGCACTACCCAGACTGTAAAGTGATTGTACCTGGTGTGTTGCTTCGGCGAGGAGCAGCTTGTTTCTCTTCCACGTGTATCACAAGGTCTCTGTATGCAAACATTGCCTGTTCTCTGCACCTACCTCACCAGGGAACCACTCTATGAACGTAGAGCTCATGGGCTCTAATATTGCAGAATCTTCTTCAAAATATTTTGAAAATCACCAATCTGTGCCTAGACAAATAGAATAGTTCCATATTATTTCCCCTCACCCCCCAAACAAAGCTCCAAGTCAAAATAATGAGCTGTGAATCACTATGCCAGTGTTCATTATAACCAAAACTTCTGCTCGGTCTAAAAACTTGGAAATGGTGCTAAGAGGCATTCAGATAAGCAGCCTGTTCAACCTCAAATGCTACGATCATCACAGCCAGAAAGCTTTTAACCCAAATTTTGAAAATGGAGGTCATGACAAACATGTCCTGCCTGCTGATTTTCTTTCTGAATATACCGATGCATTAAATACACTAAGCGCTAACTACTGATTGCCATCTCATTCTCTGTGCAGTCTCCATTTCTAGTATGTCAGCTGTGAAAGTAATTAAAACGTAATGTGAAAACTGGTCACAGCTGTTTAACTAAAATTTGGTTCTTCTATTGTTTCTTTGCATTTTTGGTAGGTTTAGTGAGAAGTAAATAAATGTGAATTCTAGGAATGATTTTGCAAGAATCTGAAATTTTGTTTCTCTGCCCTCTCTTCCTTGGGTTTAATATTAGAACTCTTGTTGCCACACCAGGCTTTACGGATTTTTTGAACTGAAATGCAAGGACACCGTTCAAAATGCTGACAGGTGAAGCAGAACAAGTACTAAATGCAACAGACTTTGTGTCCATTTTATCTTTGTTGTTGGATCTAATTTAGGTACATGAAACTCCATCTAATATTTTATGAAGTAGCATTATTCATTTTATTCTATACAATATAGTTACATTTTACAGCTATTTAATTTCTTTACCCAATATTCTTTTTAGCTTGATCCTAAAAATTTGAGTAGAGATTAAATGTTAGTAAAATAGGTATTGTTTTAAAAGTCTTAAAATAACATGCTATTTTGACAATTGGTAATACAAAGAATTATACTAATCATGGTATTTGAAATAAGACTTAAAGATCAGGACCTGTTTTTCACAGTAATTAACTCCAAAAACTGATGATAAGTTAATAATTATTCTGAAACAAATGGAAATCAAAATAATTTGGATATTTATAGAATGACTCGAAACAGACTGCAAACACAATAAAAACTGAAAATTACTGGCATGTATATGGAAGGGAAAAATTCTAAGCTGATTTCTTTTTAACCTACTGAATAAAGACAGATGATGCCTTTTGATTTGCAGCGAATGTGCTTAACACTGCCAAGCCGTAAGATATTACCCGGAAGAGCACTAAAAAGAAAAATAAAAGCATCCTACTCATTGCGAAACACACTTAGCTCTCACTGATTCTGCCCAGACAGCAAATATTTTTAGACCTAACCCACACTGGTGCGCTAGTGATTTCTGCCTCCCACGCAGCAACTGAGCTACTTACAGCGGCGATCAAAGTCTGCGATGCACTTCATGGCAAGCACTGCAGTGCCTGCCTTTTGGCTCTCGGGAAAAGGGGAGGCAAAAACCACACTTCTAAAATATTTTATTTAATAAAATAGACAAGCATCTCACAGACTAAAAACTCGCAGTGTAATTTTTTACCAGCCAGCTGCATAACGGGTACAGAGGCTGGGCCACCTCCCCTCGGGTTCGCTACCCTTCTACATGTCAGCCAGATTTGTCTGTTCTTCCCTTTATGGCTCTGGCAGCAGCAGGGGCACAAGCAGTGGAATGTCTCCTGCTAGGCCCTTGTAATACCCCAGTAACAGGTTGCTTTATCAGGAATATCATGGATTTTTCAATGCATGATCATAGTACATGTAGGGCAATATCAATGAGTTTTCCTAATCCAGGCAGCAGAAAGGGCAAAAAAACCCTCAACAGACAAAACTAGCCCACCCTGTCCCCAAAAACCCCAAACCCATTTCCCTGATGTAACGTCTCACACACTACTGTCTCTGCAGAGATCACAGTGCCGATTCCGGACGGCATGTCTGTGCTTGCTTCTATGGAAATGCTGCCCCACGGTTACTGCCGTCTTTCTTAGGCAGCACATTTGGTTCTGATGGGTCAGTAATAGTGGCATCAAGGTGAGAAAGGAAGTGATGAAGAAAAAGTACACCAATAGCGTGTGTTACAATAAGCTAAGAGAGCACCAGCTGTTTTAAAGAGAAACCATCCCGCAGAGGAAAATTAAATGTGAACAAACCCTTCTAATAGCTTTCTATCATACGTTTTATAACACTTGCTTTATTAGTAGTACATATATATATATAATGGAAGAGAAAAAAAACAACTAGCCCAAAAGGAAGATAAGCTATGGAAGTGAGACCTCTGCTCCTTTTCCACCTTCTCTCTCAATTTGCAAGAGTATATTTTCAATATTATGAAGGAATAAAATATTGTTTCTGATTTTTTTTTCTACTTAATGAAAGCTGAATATTTTTCTCTACCATTTAGATTTTAGGAATCGCAGAAGAACTACTTACTAGATTTTCATTCAGTCTCCATTACAATCTTCTCTTTCATCCCTTTGAAGTCTCCTCCACTCCATCAAGTCCAAAAGAGCCAAGGTCAGCTCACTTTCCTCAGAGCAGGAGTTATTCTGCAATCTGTGAGAAACCTCTCCTTCCCATTTTATTCCCCAGCTCAGTAGAATTACAATATTTTATAATGAATAATATAATATTTTATAACTTATAATGAAATGTTTTCTAGTGTCCAGAGGTGTATGAATTGCATGCTATAGCTTTTAGTGTTGGGTGTTTGAGAAAGACTTTTACAAATCAACTTTGGCTGGTAGAGAAGGCAGAGCAACAAAGGACATTTAGCCATTATCCATTAGCCATTAATGAAGTCCAAGTAAAACAAACACACAAAAAAACAGCCCAATCTCCAGCTAGTCTTTCCCCCACACCACACTCTTCACACAGCTGTTCCTTCCCTGTCTCCCACCACTTTCCTGGCTGTTTTGCTACAGTCATGTGACGAGAATCTTGTCCACAAATCCTACTGTGACACCACATGGTGGCCACCACTTCTGGACAAGGCCCTGCCTTAGCTTGTTGCTTGATTCTTCTCATGCTCCACGCCAGAAGGACCTGTTCAGGTGTTGCCAGAGCCCCTGGTATTTCAGAGTTAACCTCTTCCCTGTTAATTCCTTGCAGAGGCCTTCAGGGCTGTGCAAATAGCTGGGAGTAAGTGTGTGACTTTGTACTGGTTGGCCTGTCGTTCCCCATCTGCAACCCAGGTATGGAAAAACATTCCCACACACCCAAATCCGTATGCATGGCACGCCTGGAGAACTGCTTGGAAAACATCGATCTGCCCGTGCAAGGTTTAAACCAGAGGACACCTCCAGCCCTGGTTCAGAACTACAGTGATTTACTATCAGAGGAGATATCACATATGCAACGCTGAAAATAGCTGCCACACCATGCTTTTGTTTTGTTACCATGACAGCAATTACCAATATTTTGAAGAGAAGGACTGCTCACTAACACAACAAAAAGGGACAATAGAAAGGTGTGTTTTCTTTACCAGTCCAGGAAGTCTCATTGTATGCCCAAATGCAATTATTTCCTATGGTGTTTAAGATAAAGTTATTCTTCATCAGAAACAGAGCAGCAGCTGATCTGGTGTAAAAAGTCTCATTCAGGAAGAAACAAGAGGCAGAGAGGCATCCGTTTTAGGACCTTGCCTCTTCAAGGTCCATTCGAAAACCAAAACAATAAGAAAAAAAAAAAAAAGAATATCATTTTTTTAACATATGTAAATTCTCCTGTCAGATATAAAAACACTTTGCTAAATACCAGGTTTTATTATATTTTCTTTTAAACTTCTAGTTTTTAAATCAAAACCTCTTGCTACAGCTTTCATGTGTAACAACATTCTTTTGAAAGTCTCCCTTACAGAAAAAAACAGTTTTACAGTACTTAGTAGGAGTCTTAAAGTCTTCCTAGCTTACACCCTCCTCCTCCTCCAGAGAAGGAAGAGGGAGGAACCCTGAGTGGGTGACCTGATCCACCACTCAAAAAATCCTAAACCAGGCATGCAACACGTTCCTAGGATTGCATACCCACAGCTCTCTTTCCTCGGGCTCTGTCCTGCCTTGCAAATACAGCAGTGGTTGTACCAACACACACAACTCAGTCACTCACACCCGTCTTCACAGGACCCAAAAGCAACATTGCGGGAATAAAGGAAAGGTGTAAGTGCTATCTGAGAAGCAATTAAGTGCAATCTGTTAATTACACAGGTGTACACACTTGATATGCATCAACATCCTGTTTTTCCTAATGTACTTTAACTTTTTTTTAGGAAGAAGAAAGGACAATTAATGGACTATTTTCTCACACACAGAGCAAAAAGATTTGAACATAAGATCTGCTACTGTGCTGGCTCCTCAGTCTGTTTCAACAAGAAATATTGTGCTGTCATAAGAATGATCCACTACATCATTTCCTAGCAACAATCTATGTTTTGTACATAAGGAGTGGATAAAATGCCACCTATCAGTGTTTTCTTTCTCATTGCACCATTAAACTTTTCCCCTTCTCCTTTCTAAAAGGAAAAGAGTCTTACAGGAACATATTGCAGAACTTCAGACATTTCTCTGCAATAACCTCAATTATCAGAGAACAAGCAACTAGTTGAGAGGTGGTTCACCTCTTTCAATCAAGGTTACCCCTCTAAAAATAAAGTGTTAGTTCATAAATTCCCTGCCAATTCACTGGACTGTAACCCTGCAATGAACAGAGTTGCACAGGCAAGTAGAGATGGGCGTTCTGCATGTCATAGGGCTGCCCCGGGGGTTTCTCTTCCCTTCAAGAACACTATTCAACCTTATCATTCAAATTCTTTGCAAGTCAAAAGACCAGATATTAAGGATGAGCGCAGATGCTCATGGGGTTGCAAATAAGCTTCCCATTTTAGTTCTGCTTTGTGTTTGCTTCCCCTACTGACCCCATGGACGAGGGACTTCACTCTGGATGGGCTATTTTTTCAATTGCTTTCTAACATTTTCTTGCAAATTCTGTTCCTATGTGCAAGTCAAAATCGACGATGTGGGAGGGTTACCCCCTGTTTATAAAGATGCAGATACACTTCCTTGAGGATGTGAACACTGCATTCTCATGAACACAATTTCATATCTCTATTGCCACCAGGGAGGGGTACGCTGAAGCATGGTATGAATTATAGGTGTCTAAATATATATATATCCCTAGATATTTAGGCAATTATTTCATCGTTATAAACCTTTGGAAAAACAGAACTAAATTGATTTCTCTTACTGTACCTCACCTTGTTGTTTCAACACAACTTTTGATATTTTGATACAGCAGTTCTTACAAGAGGAAAAAAAAAGCAAATCAGTCTTCAATATTCTCTTAAAATCTTTGGGTGCATTTTAGAACAAATGCATTTTCTCAGTTTGTGATACAAACCCTGGTCTGAGTTTAAAATTTTCCTGGAAAAACCAACTCTGTTTTCCATGGCATCACCAGAAGTATAAATTCAAACTGAGGGTACCTAACACAAGATTCGTTTGCATATGGTGCCATCTAGCTAGAACTCTTAAACAAGAGCAAGCTACATAATATTGTCATGTGCTATAGGCAGATTTGAATTGCTACAAACATACAGTCTTCTTACAAATGAGCTAAAAATGAGAAGTCTGTCAGAAAAACATCAAAAAGCTTTTTTTCTAAAATATGGTGTTTCAATTAAACAGAGAGGAAGTTATATACTAAAGACCAAACTGACACACTTCCAATGAAGTTCTTGTTCAGATTCTTAATATTCATACAGCAGCATAAGCTTACAGCACATAACTGATTACCTCAGTTTTTCCTACAAACAAAATGAACTGAAAATAGTCGCTTTGGCCACTTGCTTTAAAACTTGGGGAATCCCTTTTTTCACCAGAGGCTGAAATCTCTGAGCCCAGCCTTTCTATAAAACATAGGAGAATGAGAGTTCTCAGAGATGAAAGCAAGCTTTCCTTGAGGCCTATTTGAAGCCATATGTATCAGTACATTGAGCACGGCGCTTTCAAGGCAATGTCTGTCATTGTAGCATACAAGCAAACACTTTTTTTACTCCTAGGAAGAGGCTTTATCTTAAAAGCATTTATATATATATATTTTTTCACCTGGAGAATGTAGCAATAGGTCTATTAAAAGGATTGTCTGACACTATTAGCAGCTGCAGTTAGACATTCCTGTGCAGAGCTGACATTGCTTAAGGGCCACATTTGCTGAATAAATAAGCAAACCTTTTCCAGGCACAAAGTGCTTCCTGGTACAGTAATGATGCAAGGAAGATGCAGCCTTTTATACACCTCAATCCATGGATCCCACAAAGACTGCTTTAGAGAATTTCAGCAAGTTTGGATAATGCATTCTGCCTGAAATCCAAAATGGATATACCAAAAAGACCCTGTGTTTTATTTCAGAATTCTATAGCAGATACAAAAGCTCAAGTGAAAATGAACAAACAAAACACAGGAGCATGTCCCTCTGGAAGAATATTTAAAATGTTATATTGATTTTTATCTAAGAGCTAATGTAGGTAATTCAGCAGCAACTGTTTCACTAAACAGTTTCATACTGACTATAAGTCTTAACTTGAGTGTATTACAATAATCAGTGTGAATTTATTGCTCACAGGCAGTGACAAATATGACAGCATTTTTTAATTGTATGCAGTGGATAAATTGAACCTAGGGAACTAGAAACCAAAAACAAACTACTATTTTTAAAAATACTTTCCAGTGAAAATTCTGTACAGAGATATAGACCAAAGCAAGGTCTTCCTTGCTTTGGTCTTTCCAAGAGACACTGTGTACAAGACTGTGTACAAACACAGAGCAGAGAGGGGAGCAGAGATTCTTTAGACTTTTGAGTAACAAACAATTGCTCTTACCATTACCTTTTAATTGCCCCCATTTCTTATGGGACTCAAGACTCCAGGAAATAAACTGGTTCCTTTATCTCATTACCAAAGCATGTTTTCCTGCAATACAGAACTTTTGTTAGGGAAATTAAGTAAACATCCCTGTTTAGTTTCAGATGTGTCTCTGACAATTACTGCAACATATAAATCTGTATATATATTTACATATATATATCTATAGGTCAAAAAGGGCCTGAACTCTTTCCTGTGGCACCAGTTCCAGACATAGAGAATTTAATCATGGATCCCTCACATCTATTTAATCCTGGATATATTGCTCCAGTACTTACTAAAAAAATATTAATTATTACATTCCCCTGCTGAACGGAAACCATGGGGTCAGTTGTGGAATCCACTTAATCACCCCCTGGCCCCACCAATCGAAATCCTCTGTAGTAAATGTAAGCAAAACTGCCTACGAAACAGATACAGGTGGGTAACCCAATTCTCTGGTTGCCTCTTTGACAGCTCATTTCTTACAGGGCCCCCTTCACTACAAATTGCACACTGATTCCTTCCCAGTGGGATTCTACTTCCTAGATTCCCTCCTGCTGTGTGTCCTTTTCCACCCTGTCAGCCCCTTGGAAAACCCCTTTCCTGAGAGAATGTTTGCGCTCAGTCAGCAGTCCCTCCTCAGAAGATCCACCTGAGGGACTGCATGGCTGAACATCATCTATGGGTGCAGCACGCAGCCGCCGGTTCCCCCCACCGCTTCCCTTTCTGCCCCTTCTCAGAACATCAGGATGAAGCGGCTGCAGAAAGAGCCATCTGCAGACTGTTCACCAAGTCCAGCCAACCACCACAGGCCAATAAATAAAAGAATTCCTGAGTATCAAGTGGGAATTAAATCTTGCAATGGATGTGAAGGACAACAAGAAGGGCTTCGCCCAGTACGAGAAGAGCAAAAGGAAAACTAGGGATGATGTGGGTCTGCTGAATGCTGAATGGGCTGTGTGGGCCCTGGTGACAAAGGATACAGAGAAATGAGAGTGACTCAATGCGTTCTTTGCCTCAGTCTTTACTTCTAAGGCCAGCCCTCAGGAATCCTGGACCCTGGAGAAGAAGTCTGGAGAAAGGCACACTTTCCCTTGACTAAGGAGGATCGGGTTGCAGATCTTTAGGCAAACTTGAGAGCCACAAGAGCTGAGGGAGCTGGTGGATGTTATTGCTGGGCCACTCTCCATCAACTCTGAAAGGTCATGGAGAACAGGAGAGAGGCCCTGAGGACTGGAAGAGGGCCAGTGGCGCTCCGCTCTTCAAAGAGGGCGAGCAGGAGGGCCAGGAGAACTCCAGGCCAGTCAGCTTTTCCTCCATCCCTGGGGAGGTGATCCAACAGCTAGCTCATCCTGGATGTCATCTGTAAGCATGTGGAGGACTACAAGGTCATCATGTGGAGTAGTCCGCCTCTTTTTGCCAAGGGGAAATCCTGCTTAATGAACCTGAGAGCCTTCTGTGATGGCATGAGAGGCTGGGGAGATGA
>JAUBNY010000002.1:4518636-4535174 GCA_032275445.1 Crypturellus soui
GGAAGGCTCAGGAAGGGTAGGTTAGGTGAGTGGACAGTGAGGCAGACAGAAGTGGCTCAACTGACAAAGCTCAGAGGATACTTGTTAGTGGTGCAACATCTAGTTGGAGGCCTGTGGCTAATAGGTAGCCTGTGGCTAATAGGTGTCCCCCAGGTCTCAATACTGCATCCAGTCTCGTTTGACTCATCCATTAGTGACCTGCATGAAGGCACAGAGCTCACTTTCTGGGTGTTTGCTGATGATCTAAGCCTGGGAGCAGTGGCTTGTGTACCGGAGGAATGTGCTGCCATTCGGAGAGACCTAGGGAGGCTCATGAAGTTCAACAAAGGTAAGTCAGGAACCTATGCCTAGATGGGTATCATCCCATGTATCAGAACAGGCTGGGGTTGAGCTGCTGGAAGGCAGCTCTGCAAAGAAGGAACTGGGAGTCCTGGTGGATAACAAGTTAACCATGGGCCCTCAATGTGCCCTCGTGGCCAAGACTAACTGTATGCAGGGTTGCATTAGGCAGAGCATTGCCAGCAGGCTGAGGTCCCAGAGGTGCTCATGCTCTCCACTTCCAGGACCCAGCTGAGGAGTTGTCTTGGCCCACATCTGCACAGGACACGCAGCTGTCATCCCTGGAACAGCCAAGTATGGCACTGGGCGCTCCTGCAAAACCATGACTGCCCTCTCTCCGTGCACATCTTCACCAGGAAGGCAAAGGCCACACAATGCAGTCAGTCACCCTCCCATCACCAGCAACACTCAGGCTTTGGGACACATTTCTCCTTCTCCTTTAGGCAGCAAATACTTTGCCCCCCTATCCTTAAGCACAAGACCCGGCCAAAAGGAAGAGGAACCTCCCAGGGTCTCAAAAGCTAGAGAAGAGCCTCCCCTGGAAAGTCAGCACAGTGCTAGTGCTCAGAGCAGAACAGAGAGCAGCTTGGCTCCTCACCTCCCCCAAAGTGCCTCTGGGCACCTGGTGTGTAGGGACACACTGAAGCGCCAACAGCCCCAACCTGGCTCCCTCCACTCTCCTTGTCCAGGGCAGAGCAGGAGAGAAGCGGCCCTTGCAGGCTATTGCTGCACTCAGGACACTGGTGCCACAGACACAGCTCCTGCTCAGCCCCCAGCAGGGAGCTCCAGTCCTCCCCCCTGGGCCCCCAGCCCATGAGGCCCTCACAGCTTTCCTCCTGGCCCTGAGGGCTGTGGTAATGCTGGGTCAGCCAAGAGCTCCTGCCAGAGAGGCCCCACATGCCCTTGGCCCACTTGTGCCTCCAGGCTACTCCTGGACAGGCTCAGAGACCAGCAGAGTCCCACAGCTGAGAGGCCCCTTCCCCTACCCACACACACACCTGCCCCCATGGGACCACCCGTATGCAGAGAGTGTTTGGGAGTTCTTGAGAGGTGTGAATCAAATCATCTACTTCTGCCCTGGTATGTTCAGTCTCTGTCCCATACCATTTATAAAGACTACAAAGCTGTTGCCTTTCAGTGTTTCCATTTTAAATAGGAATTTCTTATTTTTTTTGATCTGGGGTCATGTGATATTCTAGCACTCATTGCTAAAATTCAGCATTTTTTTCTTTGTTTTACTTTCTTGTCTGAACAGCCTGAGTGATCCAGTCAGGCTACAGCCACAGAAGCATGTTATTAAATGAGTAATTGCAGTATTAGTAGCTAAAAGCTATAACAAAGTACTCACAGGAACTCTACAGCATAGAGTTTAACTTTAATTCAACCCATTAAAATTCCAGTGACCTTTACATTCTCTCTTTTCAGCCAACTGTAATGTAGAAGTATTCTCCCCATTCTTACGGAGGTTAATAAGAAATCTCATGTTGGCATAGCCATCTTCAGAAAAGTTAGAAAGAAGGTAGTATCTGCTGATTCTAAGAATTCAATAGAAGTTTGCCCTGTAGGGAGCAAGGAAGTAAGGAAGGAAGAAGCAAGTAGATAGAGAGCTTAGCTGTGCTGAGGAAAAACTGGGCTTTACTTTTATCTTCAGTATCATTTGTTTATTTTACTGTAATACCAACTTGAGCAAAATTTTGTCCCTGATTCTTCAGGGGCACCCCCTTTATAATGAGTGTATTGCTGATAACCTAATCTGGCCCTTCACAGTCCCACTGATTCAGCATAATACAATAAAGGCACTTTACATGGTTATTTCATCCTTGCTATAAGAGTTTTAGGACATTTAATAAAATCTAATTAAATTGTGCAAAGAGTCTCTAGAGTGAAATGACTTGCTTAGAGTTACACAGAAAGTGGATGCTTTTGAGATGTCACCCAAGCCATAGACTCATGACAAGTTCTGCTTGTTGAAGCCTAGGTGGACTCTGATAAAAAGCCCCAGTGCAAACAAAGCAAAAAAAAAAACTCACTCAAACCAAAGAAAATCAGAAGCTGTTTTCCATTAGGATTACACAGTGCAGCAAAATCACTCATCCCACCTATGACCTGTTATTTTCATTTCTGAACTATTTTCAGCAGGCTTCCCAAGGAAACAAAAATGTACCCTAAAAACTGAGGCAGTTGAAATGCTCCCATGGTTGTCATTCTTTACAAAGGTCTTTTGTTTTTCACTCTCCTTGCCCTGAGTTAGAGAATTTCTTCTGTCTTGTTCCTGATGGCTTGAATTCATTGCACACTTTTCCTTCACATGCTGCCTTCTCTGCTTGTAAATCAGCCTTTTTCCTTCTCTGATCACCAGCCTTCCTCCCTTATTGATTGCATTCTCATTCATTTTCCTTACCATTCCAGTACATATACCCATGTCCAGATGTTTTATAAGTATTGCTTTCTATACATGTTTATGGACTGCTGAAGCAGGAAGTCCTATTTCTATTCAATAAGTCAGCTTTTTTGGTTTTTTTCTCCTTTGGAGTCATATATCTTTTCATTGTGAAGTGTGATATGTAAGAAATAGAAATTTAAAGCCATACAGTTACATAGCTTTGGCAAAAATCTTCTATTTCATATATTCATTAAAAAATGTCATACATATATATACATAAATACACATTTATATAAGTAGGTTCTTCTGTAATTCTTCTTTCTGAAAAGGTTCCTTCCTTCCACCTGGGAGAATGTCTATATTTAGCTCTGGCTTTTACAGTGACCTTGTTAGGACAAAGCTAAAGTACCATTTAGTTGGCCATTAATTAGATAGATAGAGTTTTATTAGATTAGATTATTAGGCCATTATTAGATAAATAGAGTTTTTAAAGGAACCTTTTTAAGAGCATTAGTAATATTAAATGCAGTGAGCCCCTTCTATCATATTATCTTTTTAAAGGTTCCTTTAAAAACTCTCATCCTCAGGTTTATGAGCATTTTTTACAATATGAATCTTCTGAGCTAGAAAGAGCACCTTAAGCAAACCTTTTTGAACAACTTCGCTTTAGAAGATGGTATTTTTTGAGAAACAAAGTTCCTGCTGTCACAACTACAAACATACCCAAACAAACATGAAGAGAAAAACTAATGCAATTCCATTTCTGATTTCAGTAAAATGCAAGTTAGGATCATACAAAAAATAAGAAAAAGAGAATATTTTTTTACCCATTTTTACCCATTTTACCCATTTTCCCTGCAAGTCCCCCGTCTTTTTTCCTTTCTTTACAAAAATAAATAAATAAATAAATAAACATATATATATTTGTCTGTTTATTTATTTGTTGCAATTCTCCACCAAATGGAACAAAACACTGGGAGATAGAAAGGACTTAATTTCTTTCCACTTCAGCTGAACTGATGCTAATGCAAGTATATGTAAAACTGCTGCTCTAATCTTCCACATAAGTCAAACAGCCTTCCAGCAAAAAGTTCATTTAATACATAAGAAAAGAGCATGGTTGTTTCCAAATAAACCTGGCATACTGTCACCACAGTCTGACTGCTGCCAAAATGAATGAAAGCAGGAGACATTCCTAAGCCAAAGATAAGCCATCTAACTGGCATTCCAGAGAAAGGTGTTGTCAGCAGTTCTTATTTTTGCAACTCAGAAGTACTAAGTGACAGAATTACATTAGTTTGGGAAAAGTAATCTCGGAAAATGCAGAATTGATACTGAGAGTCCATTTTAACATTTAAGATGGATAAAGCACAATATTCAGCTTATTATTTCCCTAAATGAATTAAAAAATATATAAATTTAGCTGTATGTAGTATGTATGATACTATGCAAGAGGAAGAAAGGATATCAGGCCTGGCGTGTATAATTTTCACTGAAAAAAATCATCACCTCTGAGACTTAATAAGTTTGTTTCACATAGTTTCACAAAAACCAGTATTTAAGATTTGTCTTTTCTGCTTATTTAATCTTCATATAAAATTGATGAAGGGGCTACATTTAATATAAACTAGTTCTGGATTAAAATTTAACAAGATTTAAACTATATTTCCAGTAATTATTGTTTCAGAAATTAAAGTAAGACCTCCTGTGTTGCTAGGCACAATCAGAAAGTAAATAAAAGGGTAGAGATCAAGAAATATTATGTAACTAGACCAGATAACCAACAGGTGGGTTATTTTTCCATAAACAAGCAAAAACTGCATTTCATGAATATGTAAAAGGATGAATCTTTAAGAGATTGTTACAAGAAAGCTCAGTAAGAAGTCCAGAACCCAAGCCAACTTTTATCTCACTGTAGGTTGGTAAATCTGCTTCTCTGCACATCCACTGACTGCACTGGGGAGGGAGCTCTTTCTTCAGGTGAAAGTTTCTTTCTCATAAATCCTATCATCTTATCTGTTGTTCCTAGAGAAGAGCAGGGAGAACTGGAGTTGCCTGTTATTGAATATATGACCCTGAGCTGAAGCCCAAAGGTTACATCCATTGCTTCTATCACACAGGAAGAATAAAGTGCAGAGACCCATGTGTTGCTGCCGTGCCATTCCTGCAGCAGCAAGAAGCCTTTTGCAAGGCCATTACAGGGCAGAAGGGAGCGGGGCAGAAGAGATCTACCAATCTTTAATGGAACTGAGATGGAGTATCCAGTAGTTTCTCAACTACGACCTTATATCTACATATCTGTTCTATATTCCTTCACCTGCCACATCAACACTCAACGTCACCTTAAGATGCTCTTTCATGCATCCCGTAACGTCCCCGCTCCTGCACAACACCCCCTCCCGTTGCTAGACCAGGTCCCCAGCACGGATCTGAGCGTCATCGCGGCACCCTTGGGCGCCCTCCCTGCCAAGCCAGCACATAACTCAGGACCAGTCACGACACATATGCACCATGACTGGCAGGAAGCAGAGAAAAGCAGAGGCTTTTACAGACCAATAAACAAAATAGACGACACTTGAAACAGCCATAGACACATTTATATACTACATAAAGTAATATTTTTCAGTGTAGTAATTAGTATCTTTACGCTAGAGAATTACAACACTAGAGAATTGCAGCTCCAAAATCAGTACCTGGATGTGATGCAAATTTAGCCCAGGTTTTAATAATTGTGTAAGAAACGTTATGAGAGGTAATCTTTTTCTAGCGTTATCTGAACTTCCTATTGCAAGAGCATCTAAGTGTATCTGATGAATGGTGTTTGGAAACATGCTTGTTAAAGTGGTTGCTTATGGTTCTTCCCTCAAAAAGAAAAGTATAAAGTGATGACGATGGGAACTTTTTCTGCAGTGTTGCACCTTAGATTCTGTCAAAATACTGAAATGCTTAGTAGCCTGGATTTTGCTGATGAAGTAAGGCAAAGGTCTTGGAGATAAATTTAATCCATTAAAAAAAAAAAAACTTGGCTTCAGAATTTCATATCTTACAATCTTTCCACTGTCATGTTTGGTATTTTGGTATTTATCATGGTCTGATCAAGATATTAACATGCTTTTGTGAAGTTTTTCCACAAACTCACAAACACTTGCATAAAAAAACAGAAAATTCTCCAGAAAACTAAAACTAACTCACCAAAATAACAACAACAAAAATGCACACATACTTTAAAAAAACTAACAAACTTAGTCTGTCTTCCCTGCAAAAGTACTGACAGTATTGGAAATATCTGTAATAGAAGACTATCAGCACACCTTTTGCATTGAAATGAAATCTCATTTCTTTACAGGAATATGGTGATTTTACTTGAAAAGAAAAAAAAATGGTTACTGGCAAATTATTCAGGACCCAATCTCCCAGAAGAATGAGTACAGTTAGTCAGTAAAGAAGATCCAAAAAGATCATGCTATGCCAAGAGTTGAATGTGAAGTATATCCTGTATTAGTCTCCTCTTCCATGCAATTCTGCTTTGGTTATTAGCAATGGGAAGGTTCGTTTTACCATCTATAGTCTTAAACAAATTCTACTGATAGGAAAACTAGACTTTGACTCCAAACAATCTGAAGCTGTTGACCTTCAAACAATGCCAAAAAGCATATGCCCATATACACTTTTGACATTTAAGAGAAAGGTTTACCGGGAAAAGAAGAAGAAGGAAAAAAAAAAAAAAAGGCAGGTAGGGCCAGGTTGCTCAGTTTAATTGTCTTAAACTACAAACTTGCAGAAGTCACCAGGATGTCCTCAGTGCAGAAGACCTCAGTATGCAAATACCTTTTGGAGCTAAGATTAGCAGTGAAAAACTTTATGACTACAGATCAAAATACAAAAAGAAAGTATTAAGGAAACAGATAAGGAAGATGTAGACAAGGCCAAACTAATATGAAAAGGCAGGATTACTCCTACAACAGTACCATGCATTTCAGCTGTGACCTGAAATGCTCCCACTGTCCCAGTTTTAAGTAACAGAACTCTTGTTGAGTAATCAGAACTCTTCTGAAAACAGAACAAGAGAGAAGTTCAGACATTTAAGATTATTTCAATCATAAACAAAAGAAAGGTATTTCTATAGTTCTATACTTGTACAGGTGCAAGGTTTTTTACTGAAGTCTCTGTACAATACTATGGGTACAAAGCAGTTAATGATAGTACAAGTTTGTTTATTTACCGCCATAGAGGTAGATATTTGCTGTTTACATACTTGAGAAGCAGGTCTCATCGCAAACTTTTTATTGTTTGCAATATTCATACATCATAAATTTGCAGATACCTCAAGAAATAAAACATAAAAACTGTTATTGTTAAAAATATAACAATAAACTGGATTACAAATGGCACAGATGTATGCTTTATGTAAACCTGTCTCAAACAACTGTATGATCAGTAGCAGCCTTTAATCACCTTGAAATAAGATTATAATAAAATTATGCAAATCCTAATCTTAACTCACACTTTCATTCAGATGTAGATCTCTCAAATCTGCATTAACCTGAGCCTCATAAAAGCTATATAAACAGTATTATTTTCCACTTTTCCTCTACAGTTTTATTTACCCATTTTACAAAATTACATTTCACAAAAATCTATAGCTCTAACAGGAAGAGAAATGCTGATTTATTTCCCAAGTGCAAAGATCAGGTTGCAGGGACAGCTGATCTCTATCACATTGACAAGACTTGTGCTGGCAGCTGATAACCACCTTTACTAGGGCTCACTCCCCTTTTCCTTGTCAAAGGTCTCCTGCCAGAATAAGGCAACTAAAAAAGCGCCCTTAAAGCACAAAAGAATCCTGCTAGAATGAGCAGCAGCAGCAGCAATAATGAAAGAGACAGTGATGGTGTCTCAGGGACCTGAAGTATCATCGAGTTCAAAGAGTCAGACTTCCTAGTACTGCACCCAAATCCAATTTATTTTGAAATAAAAATTCAAAGGAAAGTCAGTAATATCAACTTTGCATTTGACATGTAAGACACATCAGACAAGTTGTAAATACAGTTATTCTTAAGATACTATTAACATTTTAGAATGATTTTAAAATGATTGTATCAGTATTTCTGCTACAGAGGCTTTCTGGTTTCGCTTACTTCACATATTATTTTACAGTTTGTAGTAGTGGGAGTGTCACAGTACAGTAAAAGTTTGATTCTTCCCCCTTCTGCAAAAAAAGTCAGAATTTTCAATGACAAACAATACCTGGGCTGTGTAAACAAATCTGGGATGAAATCTTTTGTTTCTTCAGCATAAGCAATCATAAAGCTCATAAAATATCTGAAATGGTATACAGAAAATATTTTAAAAGGAATAAGGAAAGAAATGCCCCTGTGCTCTGATAGAAGTCTGCTAAGTTGTTCAGTCTCCGCTGCCAAATACATTTTTATTATAGGAAGGAAACGGTTTAGAACTAAATCAGATTACAGATTTACATACTTAATAAATACTGATTTACATACTTCATAAATCACCAAGTGCAACTTCAGTGTTTGTTAGCTAATCCTGTTATGCCAGTAGGTTTACTCAAATCCCACTCACACCTGGCAATTGAGGTTATGACTGATTTTCAGTCATCACTGAAAACTTCCTTGATGTATTACTCTGTCCTCAAATGGACAAATCTATTAAGAAAAACATACTTTCATCCTACCATATTTTGTCTCCTTAGGCTAAATAGAGATGCTTTTGTTTTAGAAAAAAAATAAGGCTACTTACTTTAAATGCAGTCAGGCACTATTTTTTATAGTAGATTACTAGATTTTTGCAAGATACCAGATTGTAGACGTTCTTACAGTTATGGCAGGAGATATTCAGTTTTAAATAGAGCTCTGACAGAAATTTCTTTTAAAATTATTCCTTATTCTTTTCTCCCAGTGGTGTATTCCAGACAGATCTGGTAAATCAAGCCATTTCTACAGAGAACAAGCATATACACCTTTCTTTCCCCCCCCCCCCCAAAAAAAACTTAGATAGAAAAGAGCTTGCTTATAAGGGGCAGTGTCAAGTAGGAGAAACACCTTGGCAGCAGATAGCCATTTAGAAAGGTTAGATTGGCATTTTGTTTGAATTGTTCTTTTGGTAATAAAGTCAGTGGCTAAAGTGAAGACTGATAGACCTAGAACGTCATACAGAAATCTAAAAACTTCTGAAGACTTAATTGATGCATGATTTTTCTTAACATATGCCTTCATATCTGAAAAGGGTGCTGATTTTATTCATGAAAAGTTAAATGGGCAAACTGCCTGCTATGAAATTCTCGTGAAGTTTGAGAAGAGGAAAAACAAAACAAGAAGTTGTTACATCAAAACGTTACATAAATACTCTTCAACAAGGTCACAGAAGACATAGCAAGGCCTCACGATTAACACACACTTAAAAACAGACATCTTACTATAGTGTTTGACTTGTTATCTTCACTTTCTGTGGCTTTTGATAACAATAACAAAGTGATACACTACAATATGGATGGCAGATCAAAGCAATATTATAGTAATTCTGTGGCGCTATACAAGAAAAGAAAAGCCAGAACAACTTCCCAGGGGAAACAGGATCAAGTTTTCATCTCTTACGTTGCTATAGGCACAGGATAAGCATATTATCAAAAAGTTTCAAATGGTTGCAAACAGAAAGGAAACAATCAAGCTGTCTTATCAAAACATTTGTGTATACAGTTAATCTGTAAATGAGGTATGCACATACCTGTGAATGTAATTGAATCACATGTTCATAAAATTGTAGTACAAAAGCTTAAGTGTTGAATATAATAATGTTTTGTATTCCAGGAGTTTTACCTTGACCTCTGCTTCAAAACATGTTTAATCCCGACTCATATTTTTTATTTCCAGCATATGCAGTCCAAACTGATAAAAATAACAGCGACGTATTCTACTGAAGTCAATGGAGTCTCCCCAAAACACAAATGAAATTTATGCCAAAGGTGAAGTAGTATTTAATTTAACCCTAGATAACTAAATCTTTGCAATTTAAAGGTCATCCGTTGGTGGATTTTTGAGAATCCTTGTTTTACTTAAACTGATGCGCCATGCACTTGAAATGGTTAGGTTAAAGCTGTTTCTTGCTCCCCCTTTTCAACTTTCATTGTTTACGTTCCTGCTACAGTCTGCATTCTAACAAGGCACAACACCGACTTAGGTACTCTGTAAGTCAGATCATGTTGGTGATGCCTGAACAATGTCCCTGCAAAACTGGGGGCTTGAAGTAGATTTGCATTTTTGACAAAATGTATTTGTCACACTACAGCTCTGAAAGCCCTATTCTGCCTGTTACACTGCCTAAGGCAAGCATGGGCACGTCCCAGTGCAAGTAATACCACTGAAGTTATCCTAGGACTGTTTCTTTTGCTAGCATAGATGCAGCCTGTATGGTTTTGAGGCAGAGCTATGTGGAAATAGAGAGAATTTCTCAGAGTAGAGAATTAAATATGCACTTCTCATATCCTAGGGAAAAAACAGATGGATAAAGTGGTGTGAACGGTTTTACTGAAGAGGAAGGAGGAGATCAGAAAACCTACTGACCACTCCACTTTGTCTTTACGAAGTGTTACCTGCTGTTAATGGTTTTGCTACAAATCTGTCATGGTTGGTAAAAGTGTTTTGTATTCCCAAGGGATACGAGTCAGTTGTATAAGCAGGAGATAAAAATACCAATACTGCGGTTGCGTTACAAAGGTTATATTATGTCACATACTGAAACCATGAAATACATGATCATAGTTGCTACACGTAAGATTTTTAAGCAAATTCCCAATCCTAAACCCCACTTTCCTTAGAATTATCTATTCAGTAAAAACAAAATATATTTTCCAAGGAAACATGCCTTGTTTAAATTTGTCTAAGCCTAGGAAACATGAGCACTACAAAAAGACAATAATCAGCTTCATTTTTTAAAATGGGATTGAAATGCAAGCCCAAATCTCGGGTATGCAAATAAACTATGAAGTCTAAATGCTTCTGATAATGCTGAGGCATAGCTGAAGTTTTCTGAAAAGTCTACATTCTGAAATACTCTGTCGAAAACAGAAATCAAGTTAGCATTGGTACATCACTTCCATAAAATACAAAACTAATAGCTGGAAGATTTTGCTGGATGACTCAATAGCATCTCCTAGGTATATACAACAAAAGCTGGGAATATTTTCTACCAATTTTAAATATATAAAAAAACTAATAAGAAATCCTGGATAAATGTGTTCTGCAGTATGTCAAGAACTAGGACAATATTTTTGGTACTAAATGAAAACAGTAGGAAAAAAGACACGCACAAAAATCCTCTTTTGTGGAGCTTTATAAGTCCTAATGAGCTTAGCTGTAATATCTAGGAATAATATTCCTAAGCAATGTGAGGTGTGTGAACATAACATTCCTTTTCAACACCTTAGGTTCACAGGCAATAAAAACAAAGCAAAACAAAACACCCAGAGCAATTCTGTTTGCATTTCATCTTACTTGAAATTCAAAAAACAATTAAATACAAAATATTTGAACTATACAAATTAAGCTAGCTCTTATCTGGGCTCATACTGAACCCAAGCCAAAATTCACTCTTTCCCGTTCCATCCAAATTAAAAATATCAATAGAAAAAAAAAGTAAAAATATGAGAAGTTATGAATGAGAAAACTGCACTTATCAGACATGATGGTATCAAATCTTAGTCATAGATCTGATTTTGGCACAGATGTTAATTCTATATTGTAGTCTTAAGCATGACAAAAGAAAAAAGAAAAGTCCTTTTCTGTCAGTAGCATTCGAATGAAGAACTTAAAGTATTTCAAATCCCTATCCAGTGTCTACCTGTCTTTGCAACAGTTCTTCAGAATTGTCTGGATAGTTCATATTTAGGTTATTTCATTAGATGCTCAAAAGTTAGATGCATTAGATGGATTTTAGCTTGAGTTTAACATTATGTAGCTATTTTGCTAAATTCTCTTTTACCTATAAGCACTAGGAGGGATGAACTGAACGTATTCCTATATTCCTACATATATGCATATAAATTCCTACAGTCTACTAGTTGAGGAAAAGGGTTAGGAGGTCAGCCCAGGTCAAGCAGAAAGGATATCGGCTGTTGGCACATCATTAATACCGGACAGCAGATAAGAAAGGACATTTTCTGTGCATGGACCAATGGAGATACCTATCCACACATCTCCAGGCCTTCTGCCTTACTTGAGGGAGAAAGACAAGACAACTCGAGTTGTTTTCACAGATTGCTATTAGCCAGAAAGCTCCTCCTTCATTCTGCCCCTTTCTTCTGGTCATATCATCCTATTGCTTATTTTGCATTTCCTCTGGCAGTAAGTTAATTAAAGCAACTTTCAATCCAGTGGTAGAAAATGAAACCAGAATTATTCAATAGCTTTTTCCTGGGGTAGCAAATTGACCTGGTTATAGCATGAGCTGATGATGACGGGACATCTCGAGGTAATATATATACACCTGTATATATAATTCTGTGTGTGTGTATACATAGATTTGCACAGATATGTACCACCTTAAAGTCATATAATCGCTCAACTAATTGTTGATCCCTCTTAAGTTAGTGTAATACACATATTATCAGGATCACTTATGGAAAAGGGAGAATAATGAAGGTTTTACTGTCGCACAGTAATGCTTGTCCCTCAGTTTACGGCGAGTAGGAGACAAGTGTTACAACAGTACCGAGGAATCTCTAGCATCCTCCTGTGGGCATTAGGATTCAAGAACTAATTATAGAAGATGGCATCTTGGGGAGTCAAGTTAGTGGCAGTGTAACAGACCACGCACCGAGACGACTTGCTAGAAAGCCCTGCAGCTGCTGCAAGGAGAGGCCCTAGGCAAACAGTAATAAAATTGAAAGGAGAGAAGAGGAGAGATGCGGCTGTCCATCTGCAGTTGGATACCTGGAAGGTGCAACATCTACCAATTCCATAAGTGTCATTAATTCAGTGCAGTCTACTGCCACCGTAGGCATCTGATTCACTCTACTCTCAAAGCCAAGCACCGCTTTCTGCCCAGGCTTATGGCAAATAGTTAAGTTCAGTTTGCTTGAGGTTAGTGTAACATCTGTGACTATTCTCAGTCCTCGTCCTGATGCTTTTACAGCTGATATTTCTCCTAATTTTAGTTCTAACTCCGGGATGTGATTTCTCTTCAATATCCTAATTGTCCCCTGGGTAATGTGAGAAGGTGAATCTTTCTAGGGGAAGGTTTTGGGTGTACAATCCAGTTATCAGTGTTCCCATGGTGAGGAGGTAGCAACACGTTATCCTGCAAGAGGAGATACAGAGCTCTTGGGCATGATCCACGTGCGTTGAACTTACTGCCTTTAGTGTCTACAGCATCCCATGCCCCTTTTCCTTTCTGAAATAATAGACTCATCCACATCAATCCTGGAGTCAAGTGCTTAACCACAACCTTATCTCTGGGATTTCCGTAGGGTTATAACAGGAATGCATGCAGCTGCTCACACGGACGCCTTATCTTTGGGACTTCCCATGGGAGCTTGTTCCTTATTGAGTTCCTTATTGAACTTACAACTTTCCACAGATGGGATCCCTGCTTAGAGGTATTGATAGACTCACTCTTGTGTAGTTATTTTTATTTGTCCATTCCACCCTCATACCCCTATGCTGAGATCAATAAGGGAGGTGAAAGTCCATTGTAGTCCATATAAATAACACCAACTTTGCACTTCTTTATTCTTAAAATGTGATGCATTATCAGAATGTATTTCTTGGGGCAAGAAAAAAGTGGCAAACCACATTTAAGCCAGCTACAGCTGACAGACCAGTTGCAGCTAAGGTGCATATTTCCTATACTGCTAATTATTTCTATTCCTGTCAGGGTGAGGAACACCAACCTTCAGGTGTTCACTTTAAGGGATCAATATAATGCACTTGCCAAGTTTCCCAGAGTAGTTTACCTTCCCTGAGATTGGCAAACATGTCCTTTTGTCATGTACTGTGCCATTGTTTGGTGGAAATGGCATGTGTCTACAATTTGCTTTGCCAGAGCTTTTGTCACAGGCTATCCTCTCCTTGAAGCCTGTTGAATAAATCATAGCTCCCAGTGTGTCCCAGCTACTTGTGTCGCCATATACCTAAACATTCTGCCTCCAGATTTTGTAATGAATTTACTCTAGCCAAACGATCAGTCATCTGAGTCCACTTTGTCTCAGTATTTTTACATTTTTGATGGGCAGACACATGTCCTATAGATATGTTTTTAGTTTGAAGTGTATCATCTTTCGCCAGTGTGTTTTTCCCCATATACCTCTACCACTTACTCACCAACTGCTATTCACCCAATTCTCTAGCCATTGGGTGGCACCAGTCCATATACAGCATGAGAGTTCATATAGACCCAAGTGGGTCGTTGTTCCAGGGTCTTCTCCGTGACCTAAAGCTCTGCTAGCTAAGTTGAGCCATTGATTTCCTCAGGGCAAACTTCTCTTCAACACTACAGCTTATACAGCTGCTGCTTAACCTCTCTGTTTGTTTCCCTGTGTGCTGTTAACCTCTACCCAGAAGTATTAACAGTTTACCATTTAAAATCGATTTTAAAATAGGAATTAGGCATACAGAAGTTGATTTACCTTTCTTGGATTAATGACTTGGTAGTTACCCTTCATATGCCGCTAATAGCACAGAGCGTAGTTCCCTTGAGAGCCTTGCCAGGATTTAGAGCCAAAGGTAATAGGGTAATCCTTTTTACCTTGCACATTTTCTTGCCATAATCCCCATTGATATCGCATATCACCTATGCCTATATATAATAAATGGGTGTATAGCGTGTATAAGTTGCATAGACGGTAAGTAAAAAGTTCATCTTTTAAAGTAGTTAATACTTTATGATGTTTCTATTCATACAAAGGTCTTACTAGCGTATTCAATCTAGGAATGTATAATCTCTAAAACCTAGAAGTTCATAATAAATCCTGCAATTCTGTTTGCAGGATTCTGGCACAGTTTTGCAACCTCCTATCCACTGGGTAGCTAAAAATGTAACCTCTTGGCTTGGACTTTGCCATTTCAGGTTAGGAATGCTAACATTTATTTCTTGTAAATGGTAGAAAATAGCACTTAGACTTTGGAGAACCTCATCCGAGTAGCAAAGAATTCTAACCTAATTCAAAACTACTTCTGGTTAGAACATATATTGTAAAATTGTTACTTTAGGTGGGAAAATGACTGACTCTAGTTCTTTAGTTAACATAGCACGGGCAATGGTCGGACTATGTTTAAAGCATTGGAGTGTAAAGATGATTAGGATTAAAGGTGTATTGCATTGCACCCCAATGAAAGGAAGTTTTGTCTTGTTCTTGTATTGGGATCATAAAGAATATATTTAATGTTCTCATGTATGAAAAAACACGTTCCTTTATTCTATTACCTGTGTCTACAATGCTAGGGACAGAGGTTGTTAAAGCACCAGAAGGACCAGATGCTTTATTTAAAGCCCTGAAGTCAAAGCTCCACGTGCCATTTGACTTTTTAACAGGTTATATGATCTGTCATATCATGATTTTTTTTTCTATAATACTCCATTGCTCTAGTTTGACTAATTCTGTCACAGGTTTCATGTTAGCAGCAGGTAGCTTATTCTGAGAAATATTAACTAAGTTGCTGCTGAGCAGGAGTGGGGCTAGTAGTAGCAGATGTGTAGGCTTAATCATCTGAAGATTCGTAGGTGCGCTGATCTACCATTGAAACTTGCTCTGCCATATCAGTCAAAAATGTTGCAGTATACTTCTCATTTACAATGGCCAGCATTTCCAGACTCTGGTTCCATGTAACTGCAGCCAGGACTCACTTTGTTCAAAGTGTTATGTCCTCTAATTTCTGATATACGTGGGCAGCTGATGCGTGTTGTTATAGCTGTGCTTGAATTTCTCCAACTAATTGTTTTAGCACTGCAGCACTGCCTCATTAATCGTTTTTCTAAGCATTTTGGCCAAACATGATGACATTACTCATTTTTTGTAAAGATGAAGAACAGTAGAATGGCGATATAATGCAGATTTAAGCCAAAAGATATGAGAAAAGGTTAACAGAAGATTTTCAGACCACTCAGCTATTAATATAAATGACAGTTCAATTGTCTTCATTAGAACTATTGCATTTATCTTTAACTGTTGCACATATTGCAAATGCTTGCTTTCAGCTTCAGCTTCTCCATAAATTACGAATTAAAAATGAGACATAAAAGAACAGTATGTTTATGATAACATACTCCTTAAAACCAGTGAGTCTTAAACCAATTTAAATGTTTCTTTTGTACAGATGTTATAGTATGCTCAGGTTAACAGGAAAAGTACCAGAGGGGTCAAAAGGGTGTTTTTAAGTAATATTGTGTGATGTCAAGATTGTCCTGAAGTTGTTCTTCCAGAAGTTTTTAGGAATGAACTGAAGCTACTCAGCAGCTGGCATTTATATATCTGATGTTAATACTTTGCTCAGCACATAGTTCAGAATGGTATCAGTCAGCTCTTGACTATGAGAGGTGTTGCAATGAAGTGCAAAAAAAAGTGTTGTACAGGAAAAGCAGTTAAATTTTTTATCGCATACAAAGTTATGAGTATGCAATTCCATAAAAATCATACTATCAGGTTGCCTTCTTTCTCATTAATGGAATTAGAACTAATTGTTAACTTCCATGCATATAGAATCACAGAATCACAGAATGCCTAAGGCTGGAAGGGACCTCTAGAGGTCATCTAGTCCAACCTCCCTGCACACGCAGGGCCACCTAGAGCACGTGGCACAGGGCT
>JAUBNY010000002.1:4535274-4554884 GCA_032275445.1 Crypturellus soui
GCCCCTGATCATCCTCGTGGCCCTGCGCTGGACTCTCTCCAGCAGCTCCACATCCCTCTTGTACTGGGGGGCCCAGAGCTGGACACAGTGCTCCAGATCATATGTATGGCTGTTCATGTAACTACACTGTTCTTCAATTTCTTCTCCTTTCTTAGAAGTAGAATAGTGTTCTTACCCTTTTAATTGATCTATTAGGGGGGATATTAGTGCAAAATTATCAGATTACTATGAAATTAGCATTCAGTGTTTTCATTTGCATTTTTAAGATGAAAATACAGTTAAATTTGAAAAGCAGCTAGAGTCAATTAATCCAGATAGAACACCCTTTAAAATAATTTTCAAAATTCGAGTCAGATTTTTTTTTCCTGTCTAAACTTGCATCAGCTTCAAAACAACCCGTCTGATTCTTTTTACTATTAGGTCCACTAGTGATTTTTTCTTTTAGATTATGAAATAAGTAGCTTGAATAGGATGACTCACAGAATAAAGATCAACTTAACTATAGTAGTAGAAAACATTTGAATCTTAGAAAATGTAATGTCCGAATAACACATAAACATTCAGTGTCTAAGAACTTGAGCAAAATCAAAAGTTTAAGACAAGTTAACATTCCACATACAGTAGGATTAATTAACATTAATTAAATTAATTAACATCTTAGTCTTAACTATATTTCTTTGGAAGTGGAACTGAGTATTCAAAATCCAGGCTGGAGAACAGAAGAAATTGAAATATAAGTGATGACATGAAGAACTACTGAATACACCACCTTCTATAAAAATATTCCTTGATTTTAACTGGAGATAAATCATTTGAATAAAGTATTTTTAAGTAATGGTACAATAAATGGAACAGACCAGAAATTCTCTATTGAAAAAGGGAGAAATTATATGGAATTGGGCTGTATTTGCTGCTATAGCCTTAGCCATATTAGTGAGTAAGGCCTGAAGACTTTACGATTCTCAAAGTATACAAATATTTCTTTCTCTTAAAGTATTTCAAAAAATAGACTTCTTAAAACACCGGCTTGGCCATTTTTGATGAAATAAACATCATTTCATATAAAAAGCTGAAGCCTGTTGTTTTCTGCGCCATTAGGCAATTGTCATTTACTTTAGTGGAGGCAGAATTTGGCACAGGAAAATGCATGGACTTAAAATAGATGGATATAAATATGAACATAGGGAATATACATTGATTTTAAGTGTTAGAAAATGATTATACCAAAGATCACCAAAGATTAGCAGTTAAGTTTTTAACATCTCTGTAATATGGAATGAACTGATTTTCTAGGATTATCTGCATCTGTAATGTGGAATGGAACATTATAGTTCTTGCTTTGAAGTTCTTGTTGTCAAAGAGGATTTTAAATGGATATTGAGATTTGATGATTGAAAATCCAGGATTCACAATAAGAGAATATGGTTTGGTTTGATTTGTTTTTTTTTCTTGGATAAAGTGAGTCTGACAAGAACAGTCTATCAGACCTGTACATATGTGTGCAAATTGCAATCTGTTCATTGATATACTGAAAGGCTAATGCATTTCATGACTGTTCTGTACAGTGTTTTCTTGACAATAATCAGAGTTGTTCAAATCATGCACATTTTGTAAGAAAAAGGAGTACATTAAAACTTGTTATTATGTGAAGAAAGCATAGGATAAAGTATTTGGGTGCTCTGCCGTTTTTTTAAATTTTCTCATTAAGTATGATTTTAAGATAATGTCAGGGACCGTTTATAGTACTTTTAATAGGATTTTACAACAAATGCATATAAGGCAAAGATGAGTCATTATGTTAAAACTGACATTTTAATTTCGGTGTGATACCTTTTTTTATAATAGAAATATCATTTTGCAGCCATACATAGTTCTGAACAACATGCTAAATGCAAGATTTTCAAAGTTTTATAGCCTGTTTCTTACAGAAATTTTCATTGAGGGCAACATACTACCTACTTAAACAAAATTAAAAAAAAAAATGTAAAAGAAGGAAAAGGACCAGATTCATTATACTATCACTGTGGCCTAGAGTCTTATAAATGGGACTTGGAACTGGAATTTGGTGGTATCCAAAGTTTTTGTACTGTAAGGGATCAGTTCTCTGCAGCATATTCTTCTGAAGTAGCATATCCACTCTAAAACACCTTTTATTTTTCCTCAGTCTGAAGAGCCCTACCATTCTTGTTCATTCCTTGAACAGAAAGTGTGCTATAACTTTTATCATTTATGTTGCTCTTCTTTGAAACTTTCATAGTTCTAATATATTATTTGTTAGAGTGAGACAGGACTTCACACCGATATCAAACTATGGGTAAACTGTAGGTTTGTACAGTGGTGTAATGAATTTTTTTCATTTTCTCTCCTGAGAATTCAGTTCCTTTGATTTACCTTTTTTGATTGCATATCGGGATTACATATACCATATCAACAAGAGTTATTCTGAGGGTGATAATTTCTGAGTGGTGATTTTGAGCCATGATTACTTTTCTCCACGTGCACTTTGCATTTTCCTATGTTAATTTTATCTGTCATTTGATTGCCCACTCCCTCCTACTCCATGCTGTCCTTAATAGCTTTGTAATATCAGCCAACTTTCTCATACTACTGCTAACTATATACGTATCCACAATTACACGGGACAAGGTAGGCCCCATAGGTTCTTCAGGACTTTACTAGTGAACTTCCTCCATTGTGAGAACCAACATTTGAGTCTTATAACTTTTAACTGGTTGTTTTTCCATGTAGGAACTTTCTTATTCCATCCCTCTTATCCCAATCCCTCTTATGATAGTTTAGCTGAACTGCAGCTCTCATGCAAGTGTAGGTAACTGGAAATTTTCAAAGGCAGCCTGCCATTTGGGACCTAGCAGCCAAAAATTTTGCTTGATGATTCTTTACCTGTCATTTTTGCCTTTGAAAAAAAGTACCCCTAGGAACTTATAAGGTAAGCCTATAGGAAAGCAATTTCTGGATTAAGAAATAATAAAACTGTAGAAAATATCATGCGCTCAAGAGAAAAGACTACATTTTTTCCTTAAGAGTCTAATTCAGGAAAAAACAGAAGAAGATACAAAAGTAGGCTTGACTGGTCAGAAGATAAAGAGAGAATTAGAAGTTACTAGATAAGGTTTAAACAGTCTATAAAATTGTTTAAAAATATCTCTGACTTCTAGAATTGGCATTAAAATAGCTACAAAAATGTTATTTTAGTTCTAAGGTCATTAAAATAAGGCTTGGAATCAAATCAGTTGATGTTCCAGGAAACAATTATCAGTTTGGGTCAGAAAATAAAAGATGGGAAAATTAAGTACATCTAAAAATATCCAACACCACAGAACATGCTGAGTAGGAGGTATCATACAAACAGTAGTACTTACAGGGATTGTGTAAGAGAATGGAATTCATTCCTGCCTTTCTACTGGGATCTAGGAGATTCTCTGCGCTAAACTTGATAGTTAGTTACCCTTTTTTGTGTGAGGGTGTTTCTCCGAAGTTTTTTTTTTTTCCATGAGAATGAATACTATGCTTTCCTAAGTTCTTTTTTCCATACTTTTCCCTTTCTTGGTATACAAGTGCGAAGTACTGGAGAACCGGGCCTGTTTCATAATATTGAAAATTCTTCACATTAGTAAAAAGATAGAGTGCAGGAAGCTTAACTTATTGTTACCAGTCACAAGAAAAGTAGTCCTCTAAATTGCAAATAATATGGAAAAAGGTTATAAAAAAGAGACTTGGTGTGAATTATTAAGCTTAAGAGAAATGAAAGAATGAATGAACAGACTGAATTTCACCTGGCACACTTTAGGCTGTTAACTGCATCTTTTTTTTTTCCCCTAACTTCCTGAAAGAAAAAGGAGGGGGGTTCATAGCAAGTAGTTTACAGGAGCAATTCATGTACCTAACGATACACAGCAAATGTAATTTTAGACTGCTTAGGTAGGAAACAGGGCAGGATACCTTCATGTATCTACAACATTCCAAGATGCCTATATGTAGACAACTGAATGCCATCCTGTGTCTGTCTTGGGGTCTTGTATACTAATACTCTGATATAACATAGCAGTGACAGGTAGAAAAATATCCAGAATACCTAATTAAAAACAAACTGTCTCATTGTCTTAGGAAAAGAAAAAGTCCTCAAGAACCTTGCAAGGTATTAAATAATTGTGCACCATAAAATGGTTATTCTTATCTTAGCCTACAGTTAAATAAAGTGTTTGCCTTGAGTTTTTGGAGTGCAAAAATAGAAAATGAGGGAAAAGATTCAGGGAATATGTGTAATTCAGAATATGTGTAATTCTGAAGACACTTAATATCTAAGGACACCAAGTAAACTGAATATCAGACAAAGGATAAATCCATGTCAGTGCACAAAAGAGTAGACAGCAGAGAGAAAATGCATTAAGATGAATGAGAATCATTGTAGATGCAATGCTTTCTCAGACATTTTCATCTAGAAGACTAAGTAAAATCTGTATGAAACAACTTAAATATTTTTATTCCAGTCCCAAAGCCTATGTTACAAAAGCGAATGACCTGAGCTAGTGCAACTCTTGAATTGGCCACTTGTGGCAGAGAATAACAACCCTCCCTCTGCATCTCCCAGTCTTGAGCCCCAGCTAATCCCAAATAACTGACAGCACCCAGTGCTGAACTAGGTGATACTGGTTGCAACTGGTGAGGCCAGAAACAGGCGTGAGAACAGCACAAAAAAAAAGTACCTCTTCACACTAAAGGTAGTATGACCATGGTTCAAGCTCCATGCCCATAAACAGTGGGCATTGAGCTTTTTTGCACAGCAGCAGGCTGTATGGTGGTGAATCTCCCATCGAGCTGGGACATCTCTGTGCTATAAAATAATTAATTTCTAATGCTTACGTGCATTGAGTTACTCATCTCTTTTCTTCCACCAGTTAACCAGGCTGCTGTGACACTGTGCAGCTTTTCAAAATTGGCTTGTCCTTCAGTCGAGGGAGAGAATACCGTTCTGAAGGTGACACTGCCAAAGCCACTGCAAGGCTACAAGTTTTCCAGTGTTTACCAGAAATGAAATACAGTGTGCCCTGCACCCTAGGATCTAGAGGAGATCACTAGAAGGTATAAAACAGAGTCTTCACTACCGTATTGTTATAAGCAGCATTCCTTTGGGGGTAGGATTTTCTAAGCAGTCTAAGCAGGATAAGTAATAGATTTCTCTTGAATTTTAATGAGAGAAATGTGCCTAGTTCCTCTAAAATCCTGTAAAAAATATAAGTTTCATGACTGAAATCATATAATAAATGCTGCTGAATTCAATTCAATTCTGATACATATATAGAAATAAGAAGTCCTTGATTTTTCTTATTGTTATATATTTCAGTTTTCGCTCTTGGTTTTTTTTTTTTTTTTTTGGACATTTCAATCTGCCTAAAAAAAGATTATTGTTTTGATAACCACTAAGTTTATATGCTGTAGTGCACATGATTAATATGAAGTAGAATTGCTTAAAGGAATTAATGCATTTGCAAGAGCAAAGAGTAAATAACTGGAAGGTAGTGAGATAACTTGAGTATTTTAACACAATTCTAAATAGTTTTGCTAGATAAAACCCTAAAAGGAGTATGTCATCCAAATCAGCAACATACCATAGAATTTTGACTCCCTTCTTCATGTCAGTTGATGGAAGTTTTAGGCTGACTAAGGCTATTCATAAGAAACTAAAACAAGTCATAAGGCGTTTCATACCATATACTTTTAAGATAGGCTATGAAGAAAAAGTATTAATTACTGAAATTCTGAAATGGCTTGTTAGAAACAAGTACCACACTAGACCCTGATACCATAAAAAATACTTCAAATTCATTCTGCTTGCAGCAAAGATTATATGTTGCAAATATTTAATCATGAGCTTAATGATCATAAATTTTCTTTTGAAAAAAATGTGAAATTTAAAAAGGAAAATTGCCCTTATTCTTTAATTTCTTTCTGAAAGGTTTACATTTGCTCTGCATCAGGTAGCAATCATGGATGCATGTTGTAGTAGAGAGCAGAAATAAGATTAACATCATTAAAATGATCAAGGTTTTATTTGTTATTACTTTACAAGGCTCTTGACTCCATATAGTAGCTGAAAGGAAGAGGTGAAGGTAACACAGTTTGTCACAGCAGTAATCATCTCATTTCACATCATCTCAGCTAGCTGTGATTTGTTCCATTATAAAGCAAAATGTATGGCGGCGTTATACATAATGTTGTAAATGTCATCCTTATTTATTCTGAATAATTAGGTCTGTCTTAATTCATGTATTTTTCTTTAGAGTATTATTCTTCAGAATACCCATGCTGAAAAATAAACAGCTCAGTTTTAAATGGAGCGCTGTTATGCAAGAAAAACTATGTGAATAAACCATGTCCTATGGTGCAGTAAAACTAAAGAAATGTTATCATTAACAATTCCTATGGGAAAGTCTAGAAATTAATGCACAGTAATGATTTGGTAATCCTGCTGAGTGTGTTTATAGAAACCTTGCTTCATATTGACTGTTGGAATTTTTCTGAATTACTACCAATTTCTTTGTAAAGTGATTTTTAACACTGTATTCAACATTTTCTTAATGTTTAACTGACTGATAAAACAACAGCAACCATTTTCTAGAACTTTCCTAACCAGGAATAGAGTTTTAAAAGATGTTAGCAGTCACTGATTAGGTTAGCATGTGAGAAGTGCCTGTCCCTTCCAAAAAGACTCGCATATATATGTATATATATTCTCAGGCTCAGAGTTACATATTCTTAGAAATACGCCTGTATATTAACCATTAATTATATCATTATTGTCCATATTATCCATTAATTCTATGAATATTCTAACATGTCTACACTAAATAACATTTGAAAACGTAGTGTACTGGAACGGGTTATCTTACAGTTACACATTTCAACGAAAAATAAAGATTGCCAGAACAATTTAAGCTGCATAAGGTATTACTTGCCATATCATGATTTTAGTCCATATAGTAGTTTCTTTACATTTGAGCACAGGTCTCTACTAACTCACATCGATATGTTTTGCTGTGGAATAGATCTTTCACTCTCTCCACTGAACTCCATTTCATGCAATTTCATGCAGTTAATATTTAAAAATGCAGATAATCCACGAGTGATTTCAACAGAGGAAAAGAAGAAAACTTCATCCTAGTACACTGATGAAGCTGATACCTGCAACCTGTTATTGACATGTCATCAATATGGGTTCGGTTCCCTCATATTTTAGAGAGATAGGAAGAAACGCACTTGTGCTGGGGCAAAATGTCTAATGGGGCAGGCCTATGTAGGAGCGATGAGTCAGACTGTCAGTATTTTTGTGCATGTACAGTGGTCAGTGGTCATGGGAAAGGGGGAGGAGAAGGATAAAAGTATGTATGGAAAACGGATAATGCCAATACCTATAAACACTTGGCATACATACCCTCCAGGTCACCTAAAAATCTTTGCATGGAGCTTGGTGTTCAGAGAAGCCTGTTTGCTCTTTATTTCTTCATGCAAGTTTTACCACTTCACTTTGCAGAGCTAACTGCTTGCAGCTCACATGAAAAGAAAGAGAAGCCACATTGAATAATGTACTTCAGCGTGATTTACAAATTTGATTGCCTCTGGGGCAAAGGGGCTTATTGCTTGGAATCATTAACATCAGTGGTTTGTTCCAGCGTTTACGTAGTGCACGGATAATTTGCTGTCTTGAACAAACTACTACTGACTTTAGCAAGGGAGCCATTCAATAAATATTTTATATCTGTAACTAATTGGTATTAATTATTAAAGCACTTTAGTATTCTTTCATTTACATCCTTATAATGAATTAAAGTTGTAAGTCTCTAAACAATAAGGTAGCAAGAACGAATCCAGTACTGTCAAGGACTTGGGGATCTCCTGTGCTTCTTATCACATACAGGTGGATACAAGATTAGCTGAAATCGAGCAAGTGGTTCTTCTGTGTATCAAAAACATAAAGACATTCAGCTTGCCCTTCACCTTTCATGGGAAGGCCTGAAAGCCTTTCATTTTCTAGCAAGGATATTTTAAAATTACCTGTTTCAACTGATTATTTCTGCTCTTACCATGTCTCTTAGAACTCTAACCTATGACTTAGCTGGCATTGGAAACTACACATATGATACTGAGAGCAAATTTGTACTTACTTTGATATTCACATCTTGCCATTTTTGTGATTTTGAACAGATGAGTAGGAAGTGCTGAGTAGTCTACCTGGTGAACACTTTTTCTAATTATAGTGGAAGGAATGGCTTTTGCTACATAAAAAAAAAAAGATAGAGAAAAATGTTTGTTATTGCGGATCCTTATAGATCAATGAGCTTGGAAACATATCACTAATAAATACTTAGTGATAAGTATGGTGACCAGGCAGGAACTAGCAGAGTATATAATCAGCAATCGCATTCTTGTGCAGTTTTTCAGTGTTCATACTTGTGATGATAAATTCACAGCAAACTAATGTAATTAATGTAAAATGTGTTTGAGTTGTGATGAAACATGAAAAATTAGTAAAACAGTTACGTTAATATTCATTACTAATCTGCGTTTTACAATCTCTTCTTCAAGTAGTGGCAGCTAATATATCATCCCTTGTGTATACTGGGACTGTTGGAATTGACTTACGTTTAATCTTATTACAGGTATCTGGATGACGCACCATTTTGTTTGTAATAACTCTTTGTATGTTAGATCATTATTATATGTGTATTTTCATCTTATCTCTATGATAAAACTCTGAGTTAACTCTAACTCCCAATTTTCCCCAAGTTTTTCCCTCACAGTTAGAGGTTTGACCTTTTCGTTGTTCAGGAAATCACCATTGTCCTTGCTTGGCACGCTTCATGCACCAGTTCTG
The DNA here is from genome assembly GCA_032275445.1 of Crypturellus soui. NCBI lineage: Eukaryota > Metazoa > Chordata > Aves > Tinamiformes > Tinamidae > Crypturellus > Crypturellus soui. The sequence goes on from JAUBNY010000002.1 coordinate 4,544,165, forward strand.
CTTTTAGTTTATTTTCTTTGAGCTGCTGCTCCAGACAGCTGTTTTCCTAAAACCTAATAAGGGAGCATTTCCAATGATCTCAACAGATTTCAAGATTACTGTTCATTTACAAAACATATACTTTTAGTAATGGAGAACCAACTTTCCTAACCCTGCCAACTTATATATAACATGCCTTTTTGAGAGAACGGCAACAAGCTTGTCATGTACTTGGAACTAGGAAGCTAGGAATTCTGTAAGTAACTCGCTGCTTCACGGTGGGATGGGACTTTGCTGGGCATGGGTTTGTCTCCCAGGGGAACCCCCAGCACCAGTTTGGGAAATCCTGTTAATTCTCTTTCTCCTATACTCAGAGGTTTGGACTGCTTAGCGTTCTGTGTGCTGACACAACTGGCTACATGAAGTAGCCAGCCCCAGTGAAAGAGCCGTATCTGAAATGTTTGCTGGCCATGTGCGGCTCTGACTAACCATCCCTGATGCGCAGCTCTTTCACCAATGTAATACCTGCAAGTAGTTTGAGAATCATTTTTAAATCAATGTGTGATTATGTGACAGCATCTTTGATTCCTTTAATCAAAACTGTTTCACTACAACCCCTTATAAAACAGCTTTGATTATTATAATTTCCAAGAAGCCAGACCAATGTGCTTTCAAAGTTCCCATTAATTCTTGTACCGGGGCAAAATATGTCTACCTCAAGCCTGATTTTTAAGCAGACTAATATACTCATTTTCACTAACATGTTCACTTAACCTGAGAAGGATACAGTTTGCTTCCATAATATTTTAATTTAATAATATACAATTTACAGCGTGTGAATTTGTTTAAGGAAAATAATTGAGTTGATCTGGACTTTCATCTTTAAGTTTGAGGTAACTTGAGAGTTTTACAACCATCTATGCAGGTCTTGGCGCTTAAGTCCAACAGTTAGTAGGTTTTTATTGCTAAATCAGATTAAGCCATGAGCTGATGTAAAGTGTGGCACTGAAATTTATAGGTTTCCATGAGACTTGATGAATTGATGCAATAGCTCACTGCTGCTGACCCACTCCTGACCATGTGAATCAAATTTTCTTTCTCACCACACAAGATGGGGCACTTGTTAAATTTTTTCTGGGCCAATTTTACTCAGCTCCATAAGAAAATGGTGCGTCATTGTCGTATGGGAGAAAACTCTTTCCTTAGAGGTGTCTGCTTCCTCTTTTCCCTGTACAAAAGTGATCTGAGAGGACTATAACTATTTTCCTTGTACAGTCCTGAGAGATTTAAGGAGGGACTTCTGAGGTTTGAGGACATCAGTGCTAAGAATGGAAAGTTACTTAGCTTCATATTTCTCCCTCCTAGGGTAGTTCTTTATCTCCACACTGAAAGGTGTTTTTTCTTTTTGTACATTACAGAAATCCTTTTCTTAAATGACACATTAAAGGTGGTAGGAGTGCAGTAGTTTTTAGTCACTGATGACTATATAAAATAGTATCTTCCAATGTAACTTTTTAAGGACAGAAACAAAGGTGCACGGATAAAAGTTTTTTTCTTGGGCTTAAAACTGAGGATACTGTATGTGAAAGAAATGCAGATATTCTATAAATATCAGTGACTGCTGCATTCACTTCTTTTCAGAAAATATATGGAGAAAAAAAAATCTTTTTTAATTGAAATCAAATTTAATCTGTTACAGAGAAGTTACATGAAACAGCTGAGCCAACCTAATAAATACAACTGATGGAAGGAGGTGTCATTTTTCCTGGCTCCGCTTCCAACCATCCCATTCTCGCTCTTCCTTTCTACTACCTTTAACACCTTCTAGACTTTTCCATGATTGATTTAGCTCTTTAATGTAACAGTAAATACACAACTAAAGACAGAATAATAGAAGTACCAAGAGCTCCCGCAACAGCAAGACCGACTTTTACTGGTGGTAAACCTTGAGATCTGCTCAGTTTGTCTTAAGTGAGTTTAGTCTGAGGACTCTGTTTTTCCATCCATATAGACCGTCTGGCTGTGCAAAGGCACATGACAACATCTCTGTAGTACTGCTGTTGCACGAAATCTTGGGCCTGGATTCAGGTGTTAGGAACAAGGATTGCATGCTCAGTACATTATTGTGCAAGGCAATAGATGGAGTAGCGTGTAGCTAGACGTGTCTCTGCCATATTTGCCATGCTGTGGTGAGAAAAGTCTATTTTTAACTAATAATTCCTCAGTAGGGTCCCTCCCTATTGAGTGATATTCTGGAGCAAAACATAGCCTTAATGCTATATTTTCTTTGAAGATGCTGAATTAATCTCCTTGCTTTAGCAGAGTCATATATTAATATAAACTAGTAGATAAATTAGTAGATAAATAAAGAGAATGCACAATGTGCTCTGAATAGTTCTGTCAGTTGAGTATATTGAATCCTTTTCATTTGCTCTTATATTTTTGAATAAAATGTAAAAATTAATATTGTATAATTTCAAGGTGGACAGCCTATAGCACATTCTTCATGCTGTGATGTTAAAATTGTATGAACAATAATTTATATTTTTTGTATCATTTTATATAATTTATCTTTTCCACTTAATTTATGTCAAAAGTTTTATGCATAAGGGGAAATAGTTTAATCATAAATCTATTCATATTTTAACTTGCTGCTGTAAAGGAGGTATACCAGCAGGTATAGGTAAGCCCCTCCCATTCATATACATTCAGGTATAAAAAGAGACATCCCTCTTAAAGTAGGAAAAAAACTAGTGGTAAGAGAAAGAGTTGGATAACTCTTGGTTAGAATTCTTACTTCTAGCACTACATCAACAAACAAAAGTTTAGGATTGCACAGTTAAGGAAGTTAGAGAAAAAGAACACGTGGACTTCAAACAAAGATTTAGAAGTGCATTTTTTTAAGAAAAAAACTGTGAATCAAGATGATTGGAAGCAATATCAAGTCATATTGAGTAAATGTTTGTTATTAGGCAGAAAGGCAACTGAGAAAAAAAGTTTAAAATCAAGGGAAATCTGTACAAATCTCCTACAAATCTGCAGTAGAATTGTTGATGACAAAGGCAGAGACACAGAAACTCCGTTAACCTGCGATGTTGGCCTGACTGTTTTGCAGTCCAGGGGAACTAGCGGGAAGTCTCCTACTTGCTGCTGCAATTGTACCATTTGAAACATCTGAAGACATGGTTTATCTTCTAGACAGAAGAAATAGAAATAACAGAAGTAGCACTAACCATGGATTCAAGTTATTTGCTTTCAGTTGGCATGAAGTTCATGTACCCTATGTCATTTCTTTCTGGATCCTAATGGCTCTTGGAGTTCATCTGGGTAAGTGAATTATTGCATATTTACTTTTTTTATTTTTGAATATACACCCTTTCCCAGGGTAAAACATCTCAAAACATCTACACATGATACATTTATATGACCTGTTAGTGTTTCTTGCCTGAGACCAGACAGGATAATGCCAAAGTTTTCCTGAGGAATTCATTTTGAATTTGTCAGGTGGTTTGCCAATGAACAACAAATTAACCTGATGAGCTGGCCATGTTCAGTGACATGCTAGTTTAGAGACTAAAAAATGGGCTTTTTAGTATTAAGGATGCTACATTCCATTATAGAAGAGTGAGGAATTTTTAATTATAATTTTACAGGAAGGTAAGCACTTGGAGCTTTCTGTTCAATTGATCTAGGTAAAAGTCACTAAAATATTAATAAAGTCCAATGACATGCAAGTATATCACTTTGCTATCCACTTCGCTATCAGTAGTTTCTCTATCCATCATTTTAGGGTAGAACTAAATGGCCTCTTCATTCCAACCTCAACCTTCCAACCGCAACCATACTGCGGTTCTGTGATTTTGTAAGTCTGTCACTAATCATTAATGCTATGCTCTGATAAATGTCATCACTACTATGCTTTTCGGTTCATGACATCTGATTTGATCGACTCTGTTTTAATGAGATGATGATGACAAGAAAGAAAACATAACCGTTTGGGAAGGGACAACGATGTTTTGCAACAAGTGTTTGATTTAGGAGATGAAAAAACTCATTAAATTTTATAGAAAATTAAGAAATACACACAGATCCCTATTATGTTCATTCTTTTAAGAAAAATTATTTTGCTATCCTTAAAACTGCTAACCACCTTTGATAACAGTCTCATCGATTCACAGAACATAAAGCTAAGAATATACATAAACTTAGGGAATACTTGTATGCCTAGAGGTAGGTACCAACATAGTTAAGATAGCTCACAGAGTTTTTGGGGTCACTGTGTTGTACTTCAGTACCAAAGTTCTACCCAAGCTCCAGATTATATGTCAAAAATTGCCCCTGTGGACCTCACACTAGGTGGGCACCCAAGTCTAATTTTTCCTGTCAGAAAGAGAACCAGCAACCCTATTAGCAGCTTTCTCTGTCCAAGTACTTTCAAGGCATTTTATTATTCGTAAACATATGTCTACCATTTATATTTTTTTCAGAGTAATTTCTTTCATTTCTTAATCTACTAAAAAAACCTCTCAGTTGAACTCTATTTTTTTTAAAAAAAGCTCTTTTAAGCTTTTTTTTTTTCAAAGAACTCATGTGAAACGAGATTGTGAATCTCAGTTTCTACAAGCGGCTGAGTTCATCAAACATTTCTGATGAAAGGAGCATATCTTTCTTACAGATTTTTTTTTCCTGCCCTGCTCTTCCTTTTGTTCCCTTGCTCCTGATCACACACTCCTCTCTCTGCAGGTCTGGTTCTTGTCAGACCCTCTGATTAGCTGTTGTGCAGATTACTATCTAGGCAGAAAACTATCATCTGACTTACTTTCTAAACTGGCTTTCTGTCCATCTCATGAGCTAACAGCACTCGTGGAAAGGTCCAAAAACCAACACCAGCAGACTGGAGACAGAAAAGGGAAAGGGACATGGGTGGAAGGGAGCAGAAACTCCTTTGGGCATTAATGAGCATCAACTTAGTTTAGCTCATGCTGAGGCATCTTGAAGTTGGGCTGTGCCACAAAGCTGAGCTATATTATTTTAAAGAGTGTCATTTTGCTTGGAATAGTTGTCCTGTGGAAGAAGAGATATGAAATGCAGCACGTCTCGGCAGTCAGCACAGTGGTATGTTGGGCATGAGGTTTATTACAATTGTTTCATTTCCCAGAAGCAAGGTTTAATCATATTTCTGAGGTGAAACCAAATCAAATTTCTTTATACTTATATTTCCTTACCTAACTATAGATCAATCTAGTCTAACTATAGATCGATCTAAGCTAGCATCCATCGGTAACATTCTTGTAAAGATTTTCTATGAGATAGAATGTAGAGCAAGTCTCTCCAGAAAGAATACGGTACTCCAGATCCCCTGCAAGCAGTAGAATTTAATTTTTGTATTTCGATATTCTTCCAATAGATGGCACTATCTGCTTATTAGCTGTTAAAATTATCATTGACAATACAATATACAAACAGAAAGCAAATAGGTTGCTATATACATACTTCACACATCTTGATAAATAATTCAATATATTCCTTATCTGATTTCCTCTAAAATAACAAGCGGTTTTAAATATGATCTATTGAATTTCATTCCAAAATACTGTAAACTGACAGAACATTTTTTCATGTTTTTTGTGGTTCTTTTTCATGTATTTTCACCATTAAAGGACTGAAGTTGTTTCTCAAATTCTGTTAAATGATTAATCTCACTGTTTAGGGAACTCATATTTGAATCCAAAATGCTTTATGCATATTTTCCTTTTGAGTCAGTTGTTTCACAATTATGTGATAGCTTTGACTAGTTTAAAACTAAAAAAAAAAATAAATTAAAAAAAAAATAAAGAAACACCTCCTATGGGGTTTTCTGCTGTGTAAAAGATAAATATATCTCAGAGCATGCTTGTAAAAGTGCTTCATGTGTCAGGTCCCTCAGTCCTCTGATGCAAAATGATAAAGGATCTTCCAAATTATACAGCAGAATTTGAAATAATGGGTACAAGAAGAATAGAGACTAGGTCTTCTTCATTTATTACTAAACATTGCAAGGCAAGATGAGGTGGTTATGTTCATCTTTGGCCTGTAAACTGAGAAATGAACTCAGGTAACTCATATAATGTTGAATTCAAACAATCTTCCTTAAAAGATGAAGATTAAAGGCTACCCTGTAAAGATTTATTCAAGGCTCCATGAACACTAACTGTGTTAATCATCTTTGTTTTACTTTCATCTCCCTTCTTTCATCAGCACATCTCTCTACAGATCTTGAGCTCAATTTTTGCATTTCTGGATAGGAAAGCATAACAATGCTAGTAAATACCTTAATAGGTTTCCGAATTTTTACTTCTGGATACTAGTTTGGTTCTGAGGACATTAAGAATTCTCTACATTTGAAATTTGTTCTATGTTACCTCAGGTTGTTTCAGCTTACAATATCCACATACAAACTAGAATGCTTTATTGTTAATTTTCTGACATTAAATTGTGATTTTATGGCTGGTATTTCTCTTAACCAATGTTACAAGTTCACCTGCTTCAAAACAAGAAGGGATGTTTATGCATCATGAGATACTTCCTATTACAAAACTACCAAATCTTGCCACCATTTTCCTACCTTGTTCTGCTGCTTCTAGGCTTTCTGTTCACCTGTGTTTCCTTTTCTACCCTGGAATCATGATAGACAGATGGTCATGGTGCTGTTTAAATGCTGGCCTGAAGACTTTTTCAAAGTCGTATCAAATTCATACATAGTACGCAAACCTGTTCCTTGCTTTATCTGTCATACATGAAGTTGTCTGGGGTCATGTATTCAGGTGGTGGGAATTACTTTTTTGCTTTTTCCCCATCATGATGATCTGCATTAATTTAGTACAGTTATATAAACAACCACCTTTATCATTATGTAGACAAAGGAGTACATGGGACGGTTTCTTGCATTAAAGCAAGTGAGCTTTGGTTGTGCCAAATAGCTTAATAGCCCCAAAAGGTTGATATCTAGGTGACTTCTAGGGAATCAAGTACAGAGAAGATAGACTAAGTGATATCTTAGAGAAATGAAAGAGCACATGTAACTCACTTTTTCTTTGATACTTTTTCATTATTATTTTATGATATTCAAGGGACAGCCTGTTTGGCAGTGGTCACTCATTTCTCCAGGCTGGCAGGACAACCACTTGTTACTTGTGATAAGTGTTGGTATCACACGTGGGGAGCTGTAATGTGCATGAGGAAAATAACTTCCAGCTATTTTTGCCTTACAGCTTTAGTGTCTTGAAGAAGAAGGAGAGTGGGGTAAAAGATGATAAATGATCAGGTGAAGACAAACAGACTTCTTGAAATGCATGGCAGATTAGTCTTCTCAATGGACATAATGTTACAAGTGCGTTAGGAATAGTTTTAACGTGATATTGCTGTGTACTGAACAAAGGAGAGTTGACCTTTTCTTCTCACAGTTTTGAGTCATGGAGTTTCTTTTTACATCATCTTCGCCACATATTCACAGGCTCCAAAATAACATGGAAACTTGCACCTTATTACAAACCCTGTATTAGAAACTGTATATGAATATGCAGTAAAAATAGCATTAAATGTGATAACACATATCAAATATGACTAAACTGTGATACTAATACACTGATCCAGTGAACTTGTTTCATTTGTAGCATTCCATGGGGCCTCCTTAGTGACTCACCGAGTTTGCTTTTCTCCCACTTTCATGTGCAAGATTCCCTCTCTTGCTCTCCTGCACTTCTGCAAAACACAACAAGCAGCAATCAAAAGGAAGATGTTTTTTCCTCTGGAATCTCTGCTTTTCTTTCAGTCTTTCAAATGTCCTGCTGTATTACATCTATGTCTTTTCTGTGCCATTTCATTACTGTAGATGAACATTCCATATACAGGCCAAATACCGAAAAAACATGAAGTCTTTTCCTCTGCTTATGAGTCTTGGGGAATAGAATAAATAAATTAATACAAAGCTCACCAGCATACCAGCTATGTAAAGACATTTGTATCAATTGATGCAATATGTTTATCTAAGGGCTCTCATACAGTTATAGGTTGAAAGCACATTTCCAGTATGACTGTCCTGAGATTTCAGCTCTTCTGACAGATTGGTTAGGAATCCAGGTAAGCCAGGGTGCCAAAATAATCCATGACCTCAAAGGGCAAATTCTAGATTTCATGTTCACATAGCAATGCAAAGCTTTTAACTTTTAATGTACTTCCCCATGAATCACATATCTAATTTGTGTTGTGCAACTATGATAATGTCAAATTTAAAAAATCTGAAGCTCTTCCTCACCAATAATGCAATAAGTGTTTTATTAAAAAGAAAAAAAAAGTTGAAATAGTCGAATAATTCACTTAAGACCAAAGAGCAACTAAGAATTTGTGCTTAATCAACAAGTTAACACTTTTTAATTTTTTTTTATTGTAAGCTTGACATTTTAGCAGTGGTGCAACATAAATTAGATATGTGGTTTGTCTGCATGTTGAGACAAATGCATTTTGAATTTTGTTTAATTATAACTAGGGCTGTAATTCAAAAACGAACACGAGCTTAACAAGACTGGTCAGATATGATGTCAAGTGTCATGATATCGTGCCAGACATGATATCAAGATTTAATTTTTATAAGGACGTTTCAGGTTTTGACCTTTATTTGTCCATCCTTCAATAAGTGACAAAGACTTTGGAGCACGTTTCTGTGTTAAATATCTGCTTTTAGAAAGCTGATTGGAACTGCTTGATTTGGTCCTCTCTGAGAAGAAGAGCAGGCCAGGTCCTTTAAGTCTCTCCTAACAGAAACTTAGGAGCCTACTAGAAACATTTCACCTACAGTGAAACCTGATAGTCATAGAAATTAGTCACTTAGCTGTAATTGGAGGGAATGAGGATGGGCATGAGCAAGGAACTAGCAAGTGCGATGCAAGTTTTAATCTTTGCTAAATATGTTTTTTCCTAATTACCCTGACTGCTCACAGAATCATTTATTTCAGGAAGTTCTCATTCCCATAAAGGAAAAACTCCTCCTGAAATACACAAATTAGATGTGCTTACAAAAAAGAAAATGTGTATATAAGTAGCAGGAAACTACTACTGTGCGAACACTGTTCCATAGTCTGTAGAAACTATGGTAGGAAATACTTACTTAAGCAGAGGTGCAAAGCAGAGATACGTTCCTTTATATTAGAGTTGAAATGCCTATAGCAATCTGGCATTTTTGGCTCAGTTTGATTTAGTTACAAGCTTTGAGTACCCCACCTAACTTGCGGGAAATCCTTTTTCTGTGTTTACAGATTTTTTTTTTTCTTTACAAATGGAGAACAATGGTGGTGCTTTTTTAATGCTTTTTTATCTTTTGGAATTCTTAGATGTCTCACGGCTCTGCTGTCCCTAGCTCTCTTAAGAGAGAGTTGAGTTTTTCCAGGTTGTGGGCACTGTGAAAGCATGCTCCGCTTTGATACTTACAGCCTGGCTCCCAAGGCATCCAATTTTGTGAATCTGGCTGAGGTGCTGCATCATTTTAGAAAAGGTAAAATCAATTCCCTTTTTCAGACACAGCTAAAGAGCTGATTTAATCCTGCCAAATCCAACCAAAACAGTTTACCCAAAGCTCATAGAAATGGAAGAGAAACGTAGCTTTGAGCCTTGCATGTGATGACACTGTGTCCTGCCATGGGACCTGCATTAAATGACCTTGCAGGCACATACCTCTGCGTCGGCAGCACATACCTGCCAGACCCCAGGCACCCCCTTGACATTCTGCTCTGAGGTTTCCTTTTGGTCTTCTCTCCTCCTACAGCCTTCCCCCCAATAAATACTTTTGCAGTTTCAGAAGATCAGGGCAGGGCTTAGTAAATTAGGACGGGGCTAGACTGGCTTTGAGTCTCAGTTTGTTGAGAAGGTCAGGGAGTTTATGCAATCCACTTTATCACATCATATCTTGATTTTCATATAATAATGGCTAAGACTTCTTTCCAGAGCATGTTCAATATTTTCAAGGAAGAAACTAAGTGACAGTATTGTTCAGCTTCTCCACTTGATAGAAATTCAGAGTCTAAATATCCTCATCATAATATCAGGCACCCTTTATCCCAGAGATTATGTAGTTTATTTTAGATAAAATACAAACTTAAATAGAGACATAGGCATATCACTCAGGTCCTTAGATTGTTTATAGATCACATAAATCAATTTCCATTATGATTTTTATTCAATTTGTAAGTTTCAATGCATTATAAGGTGAGTTTTCAGTGTATTATGAAGTGAGTGATCTAAAAGTTGATGATCTGATATGTCTGATGATTGGGGGAATGGTTGTATTCAGAAGGGCTTAACACCAATAAAAGAACATTAACAAGTTATGATGCACTTGTAACTCTGCAATAAATAATTTGTTCATTTTTTCAGAACTGATTTGTTGCAAGTAATCACATGTATAGTGCCAAAACCTAGCTTAGGGTGCAAAACTTAAGATCTTTTCATTTAGGTGCTGATGAATAGTAATGGCGCAGTTTGTCTAGGAAAGAGAAAAGTGACATGAATCTTTTGAAAAAAAGACTTCCTAAACCACGAATTACCTAAACCTCACTAGAAAACAAACAAGGAAACAAACAAACAAAAAAACAGCCAGTTTTCATCAAAATCCAAACAAATAACTGGACAGTTAATCCATAGAAATGTCCTTTGCTTTTTCTCATAGTTCAGTTTAATGAGGGAAAAGCATCTTTCTGAGAAAAAAGAAATG